>OX419582.1:6569342-6618008 GCA_948473455.1 Teleiodes luculella
TGAATTTATTTATTTATTTATTTATTTATTGAATTCACAAACAATTACAAGAATTGTACAATAGTAAATTATATATAGGTACCTATATAAAAAAAGAGATAAATAATTACAACTAAAATTCTTCAATACTATACGAGTACAAACACTTCTCTAATAGTAGCGCTTTCAATTTATATTTGAAAGTGCCAATATTAATTACATTTTTGAGCTCAATAGGCATCCTGCCTGTTGAACAGCTTAACAGCTTGAAAATGAGGGCATTGTTTAACAGAAGTAAGTTTGGTACTATAATATTTTTCATATCTTTTCTTCTTGTGATATTTCTAATTTCCTGTTCTTCGTCGGATTCAAAGATATGCCTACGTTTTATGAGTCCTGTCAAAAGTACTAATAGATATAAACCAGGTAGGTAATGTCAGAATACCTAGCCTCTTAAAATGCTCTCTACAAGATTCCAGGGTGGTGCTCTTACCATAGTGCGTATGGCTCGTTTTTGGATAACAAATGCTTGATGCATGTTATATTTATAGCTGTTACCCCAAAGAGCTATACTGTATCTGAACTTTGACTCAATCAAGGCGTAGTATGCTATTTTCAATTGATGCAATGACAGACAATCACGTAGGCTTCGAAGAGCAAAACAGGCAGAACTAACCGATTATTCTACGGACAATACCTCTGGTTTCCAATTCATCAAGTGATCAAGATGAACGCCTAAGAACTTAACCCTTTCTACAGTATTGATGATTTCATTATTTAATGTAATGGTTAGATCTTCATTCTTCTTTGCCGTAGACTTGAACAAAACTATATAGTAGTTAAGCAGTTTAGCCTTAAACCAAATATCAATTTTAAATAGTACCTGGTTCACGTTTTGTGGCAGCTGATCAATGCTGTGTGCAGTTATTATAGCATTTGTGTCATCGGCAAAGTTTACAACTCGTACCTATGTCTCCTCCTTCGTACCTATGTGATTATGGGGGTTATTATTATACATATAAGAAATCAGATCGTTTATAAAGATGATGAAAAATATCGGGCCTAACACAAATCCCTGCGGAACTCCTCTTGTGACCTTAACGGACTTAGAAGTCTGCACCTCTTCAAATCCTTCAGTTACCTTTCTCAGTTCCACAAATTGACTACGGTTATCTAGATATGATTTGATTAGCTGCAGTGTGGTATTTCTGATGCCAGAGAATTCTAACTTTGTTAGTAGGAGATTATGGTTTACGGTATGAAAAGCAGCACTTAAATCCAAAAAAACCGGCCAAGTGCGAGTCGGACTCGCGCACCGAGGGTTCCGTACAAACCTGCAAGGTTTACAAAGTTCGTTCATTACGACAATCGAGTCATAACTATGGTAATCTTATTGCAAAATGAAATTCATAACATTACAATGGGGAAAGATGGAGGAGCATAAATTTAAGACAAAGATCTCTTTATCGTTTAAGTAACTAAGTACTAAGTAAGTATTTCAACTTGATAGCTCTACGCGTTCATGAGGAAAAAAGTAATAAGTTTATATTTATTAAAAAATATATATTTTGTAATGTAACTAAAAATTTAAGGTTTTCGGAATTTTTCCTTTATGTGTGCTATAAAACGTTGCTTAATGCCAAATTTCAAGATTCTAGGTCGACTGGAAGTACCCTTTAGGTTTTGATTCCCTTGCGAGTACTTGCGAGTTTCAAAATATGCAGCTTAAATTGCTGTTTCTTTTGATTGCGTTGACATAGAAGTTTGATTTTGTTACAGCTTAAAGGTATTATAGACCTGAGTATTTGGTATGAATTTCAATTTAATACCTCTACGCGTTTATGAGGAAATGGGTAGTAAGGTTAAAATTATTAAAAAAATGTATATTATGTGATGTAACTAAAAATTTATGGTTTTCGTAATTTTTCCTTTATCTATGCTATAAGACGTTGCTTCGTACCAAATTTCAAGATTCTGAGTTCACGGGAAGCACCCTGTAGGTTTTGATTCCCTTGCAAGTGTCGAAAATTTGCGGCATAAACGGCTGTATCTTTTGATTGCGTTGGCTTAGAAGTTTGATTTTTTCACAGCTTCAAGGGACAGTAGACCTGAGTAATTGATATAAATTTCAGATTCATACCTCCACGCGTTCCTGAGAAAAAGGGTCTTGACAGACGGACGGACAGACGGACAACAAAGTGATCCTATAAGGGTTCCGTTTTTTCCTTTTGAGGTACGGAACCCTAAAAATACGCCAGCATCTTTTTTCTTTTCATTTATCGCTCCCACAACATCACCCATAAGAGTATCAATAGCATCAGAGGTTCCAACATTGTTCTGAAAGCCAAATTGTCTTGTGTGTAGGACTTTATTTCGGTGTAAATGTGAAGCCAACCGATAGTGTAAATTTTTTCAAATATTTTCGATAGTATTGGTAGAAGCGAGATAGGTCGATAATTATTTGGATCCAATATATCACCCTTTTTGTAGATTGGTATGATATTTGCTAATTTAAATTGTTGAGGATAGGTATGTGCTTTGTTGCAAGCATAAGTTAAATAAATGGGCAAGGGGTTCTGCCTATATTTTCCTTTATTATTGTTATAGGAATTTCGTCATATCCAGAGGATTTTTTCACCTTCATTCTTGCAACAATTTTCCTTATTTCATTTGCGTCTGTCAGTCTGCAATCCATAGGCTTATCAACACGTTTGGCACTATTCTGAAGTATGCCGATAGAAGTATTACTTGGAGACGAATGTGTGTCATTGCTACCTTGATCGAAGTTTTTACAAAAAATGTCAACAATTTCGGTTAATCTGTCTGTAACTTTGTCGCCTATATTTAATTTTAAATTGCTATCCTTATTGCCAGATCGTTTATTAGTGAGTCTATTTACTATTTTCCAAATACCTTTTGATGAGTTTTTTTGCTTGTTCAATTTCTGATTGTACTGCTAACAACCTTGAACATCTCAAAACCTTTTTATATATTTTAATATAGAAGTTTTTGTATTTAAGTATGGTTGGATGTGTGTAGTCTTTATTTGCAGTACAAAGTACTCGTTTAAACTTGCTAGATACTTTGATTCCCTTTGTGATCCAGTTGATTGTGTTAGATTTATTTTTTTCTTTACTTTTTTAAAACTCATATCAAAGATTTCCTTAAAAGTACTTAAAAATGGATTAATCCCTAAGGCAAACCAGTTGATTTCTAATATTTTTTGGCGAAAAGTTTCTTTATTTTTCTTACTGAAAGATCTTTTCTCTACAAACTTTCCGTCGCAATCTTTTCCTGCCAAAATAGTTGTCAATATAGCAGCATGAAAATCAAAGTGCCCATTTTGTTGTATATCGATATTACCTATGTTTGTACTCTTTAGACAGGTTGGTGATAATATTATCAATACTGGACTGGACTGTGTATTATTACGTATAAAAGTTACAGAATCAACAAGATGCTTAAAGTTATAACTATTACGTAGATTCAGAAATTCAGTTTTATTTGTATTGTCAACTTTCGAGAGCATATTTACATTAAAGTCACCACATATTATGCACTTCTTGTTACAAAAATCATGAAGTAATATTTCCAACTTTTCTAGAAACCTATCGAAATCTCTATTATTTTGATAACAACAAAAGATATTAATATTGTAAGTTAAGTCCTTTACACCACATATCTCGAAACAGTTTACGTGACTATATTTTTGACAATTTAGTTCAGTAGCTTCTGTATCTCTATCTACTAATACCCTCCCCTGACTTTGTTTGATCTAGAATAGTGAGTCATTACTTCGTAATTTTCGAAATACAATGCAGATATTGACTGTTCATTTAGAAAGTGTTCACATAAGCAAATGAATTTGTGACGGGGGATACGTATTCCTCATTATCTTCGTTTTGTGCATTTTAAAGCCTAACCAGAGAAATAAAAAACCTCGCCATATTTCGGAATCTTTAAAGAACTAATTTTATAAGGGAAATAAAATTGTTGCCATAGTCCATAGTCATAAAAATATACACGTGGCGTGGCGCCCCCAGAGCAAATTTTTTATTTCTTTGGTCAGGCAGGCTGCAGGCTTCACTACATATTTAGGCAGGTATTTCACTGGCGACAGAAGATAAAAGACGAAAGGGACGCAGTTATGCACAAGAGTGAGCGCGCTGTATTTGTGTCTCATTTTAAAACATAACTGCGTCCCTTTCGCCAGTGAAATAGGTGCCTTACTGTGCTGTTTTTCTAGGGTTCAATAAAGTATATTAAATTATATTGTTCTATTAATTCACCTTTTAGCGAGCTATCACATTGGCGACAAAGACAAAGTCGTGACAAAAACGAAAAGGGACGCTGTTATGCGCAAGAGTGAGCGCGGTGTATTTGTATCTCATTCTAACGCATAACTGCGTCCCTTTTCGTTTTTGCACGACTTGTCTTTGTCGACAGTGTGATAGCTCGCTTATTGTCAAAAAGCTGTGAGTAACCCGTCACATACGTACACGAAGTTTGTCACAAAATTAGAAATAAAACAATTTGTGATAAGAATGGGCCATTACTCCACTGAGCCCAATGACAGACAGCTGCGATGCTTATTTTAAATATCATTCATTTAAAATTTAATTCATTTTCCCCCCATCCTTTTCGACTCCCATATGAATAAAAGAGACCAACAACTTAAATTTGGAATGGAATGCCGGAATTGAGTGAGCCCCATAATGTAACATAATTTAGTAATTAATTCACCTTTCGGAAGTCTCTATTAAACTTCTTTGCCATATTTCGTTCGTTAACAGCTCATAATTATATGTCCCCACCGAGGGGCTGGCTCGAGCCTACCCTGATATCAGGGTGAATAGGCCTTAGTCGACCACGCTGACCCACTGCGGGTTGGCTGGCAATATGGCGAGGCTTCTTATTCCTTTGGTTGGGCTTTACATACTGTCTCTGTATTGTTATTTTTTTAATACAAGCTGTCCGTCCACGCACGGCTATTTCCGCGTTTTTTCCCCGTTGTAATAATATCTAAAATGTTGACCGGGGATGGTAACCACCATGCAAAATTTCATTTAAATCGGTCCAACAACGGTCCCAGAGATTAGCGTGTATAGTATAGGTCTGCCAGAATCTGATGACAAAAAAGTTTTAAAAACAGCTATTTTCATGTAATAATAATAATATGTCAATGTCGAAGAAACCTTGCTAGCGTCAATTTCTTTTTCCGTTTTTGCCTTCAGATTCTGGTAGTTGGTAGACGTATAAAAACAGACAGACAGACAGACGGTAATTTTTTTCAAAACTTTTTGTGTTCAGCTACACATCCCTATATCACCTACAATCAGTTTTTTTAAATACAAAGCAATGTATAGACATGCCGATTCTCAAAATTTTATTGATAAATGATTATTTCCGTCTGTGCATGTTTATGGGTGGTTTTCAACTTTAAATATTATTTTGAAATGGCAACAATCCTTTTAATAGCGCCAACTAGTGGTTAATTTCCGTAACTTCATATTGATATCTCTCGCTCTTTATATTCATATTGTACCTAATTTTTCATAATAATTTGTGCTATTTGCTGACAAAACCTGATGTTTTATAATCATGTGCGAGTGCTCTGTTTGTTTTTGGCTATAATATAGTAAAAAATATCTCTCAATGTATGTGTTAAGCAGCAAGTTACTCTCAAAACGAATGACATTAGATGAACTCGATGTGCGTTTTGGCCATTTTACTTGGCTTGCGTTGGTGAATCGTACATAGTCACGTGACCTAAGTGGTTTTCGGATCAATGGCGCCAAATGTCTGTTACAGAAAATGTATGTGAAATATGAGGTATTAATAAGCAATACATTATTCTATATAGATGTACAATCAAGTATTACCGTACATGGTATACATTTTAACAGAAAGAAGTAGTAATGATGCGTAGGGCTCCCGTCAATCTGGCAACAAACAGTGCTGCTATCTATGTTGTCAATTTTGTTATGTAGTAATGGAACCATAGAAGTAGAGATAAATATTTACTGTAACCATTAAATAATGGATTTATCAGCATCGTGTAGCGTGCAATGTAAGTGTATTTTTCGTGTGAGACGATTTTGTAGCAGGCCGCGGCTAGAGCTCGCGAGCCTTCGAGCACTGAGCCAATTCGGCAGTCCACAGGCCCGCCATACATTTTTCGACTAATGGGAAATGTCAAACCGATTTGTTATTTGTTCTCTCTGCAAACCGACGAAAATTCAATATATTGTGCACTCGCATCTAAGCAAAATTTCATTCATTGTAATTCGCGCCTGCATCTTTTTGTAGATGAATTTTGATTGTCATTTGTGTTCCCTATGTCAAAATCACATTCGTCCGAGATTTCTGTGTATATATTCTGGACGCGATGTTTTTGTACATAAAAATGGCTATAATGTATGCCATAGGTAGTTGTTGTGGATTGCTTTGTTACACAATGTGCAAGGTGCATGCAAGCTTTAAGTACAGCCACTGTTACCAATAGGATTTAGGGTTGTGGCACTGTGCCTCCAAACAGCAATAAGTATACTAGCAAACTTTGATATCTACACATCGAAATCCAACTTAACAATTTTGTTGTCTTTTTTCAGGTTTCATCAGCTGTTGTGTCGTTTCAAACTGAAGTGCCATTATGTAGTGAACAATGTGACATTCTACACAATGTTGCTCCCTCGTTCTAAGTGTAAGGTAGTTGGGGGCTCGTGAAGTCATGTAGGTTGTGATAAAAGATTATCAGCATGTCATTGAAAGGCACGAAGAGGGGTGCTGGGGTGCGGGGCGACGAGGCGGGCGCCTCCAAGCGCCGCCGCACGGAGCCCGAAGACGCACTCTGGCAGCTGCGCCCTGTCAGTGACCTCAAGATGTCATCCATTTATAACAGAAGTGCCTCTGAGGCACCTGCAGAACTATTCAGGTTTGTGTGCTCTGCTAGTAACCACATAATCTACCTAATATAATTATAACCATAATTTATTATGAGACAGATTTATATATTATATATTTAATTGCATGTGAATATTGTATTTGTAAATGGTTAACTTTACGCTTAAGCGATAGTAAGAATGATTTGTACTTTGTGAAAATGATTGATTGTTCTAAAAAATATTCAGTACAACAGACTAAGATTAGATCAACATGTACATATTTTGAAGCTAGCTCTGCATTTTGTTTATCTGAACACACAAATTTAAATAATTGAAAATGCAACAGATGGTTATCTTCATACTTTTGACTTTGAAATCAATGTTGCCTTGTTTACTTGTACAGAGTTATTGAGCAAAGAGTATAACTTGTTTCCTGTCAGGAAAAGGTTAAGGCTCCTACTCAGTATTACTAAAAATCTGGACAAAAACAACCTACAACAACCTGCAAAAACAACCTACTACCTACTTTAGCAATGTAAATTTTATGTAGGAAGTGTACATATACATGTTAAAAATATATGTTATCAGTTTGTTTACAATGATCAGATTTCTGCCAATATAACCAGAATTTACTAGTTTTTAATAACATACATGAAATATAATATATATAAATAAAACTCAGTAAGAACACTCACTACTACCTTTTGATACAGTTTTCAGTATAACTTACTCAAAAAATTGTAAATACAATATTACCCTGAATATGAATAGTTTTATGTATCATGCATTAAGTGATCAAATTATGATTTTATAATATTTATAGACTAGTTGGTAGAAACAACTAATAGATGGATTATACCTGTAAGAACAGAAAAAATAACTACAGTGGTATTTTACTACTCTATAAACATTATAAAATCATATTTATATATTAAAAAAAAAAAACCCCCACACGAAACCGTTACGTTATCCTTCCAACAACTGGAAAAGAGCTGATAATCTTCAAATAGCTGAAGGTATTTTCTTGGATCATAGCTAAGAACACTTGATTGTGAAACGTTGCAAACAAAAAAAACTAGATCAAAATCGGCGCATCCGTTTTGGAGCTACGATGCCACAGACAGACAGACACGTCAAACTTATATCACCCCTCTTTTTCGTCGGGGGTTAAAAACAAACTTAGTTAGGTATATTGATCAGGTATAGTTTTAGTTATATTTGTACAAAGTAAAGTTAAATAAGTTTTAGGTTTAGTTAGTTGTATAGATTTTTAATCTATTTATCTGTGGCGGAGTACTGGTCCTCGCAAATTTAATCGCTGAGTCGACTCGCAAAGAAGAAGAAGATCAATTTATTATAAATGTTAGTTAAAAAAAAAAGCTTTCTAATCTTAAACTAAGTTGAAGAGTAATAAAATTATACCTATCTTGTGTCTGTTATTATAATTATCAATGATATGCATTGCGACTGTACTTATTGCTTGCATTTATGTATATATTGTTAGCTGAACCAGCTGTGCTTAAGTCAGTATAATAAATATATTTAAAAAACAGGCCATATCCTAAATACACCACTATCTATTAAACAATCATTTTTTCATAGAAACTAACTCTGTCGATCTGATCGCGATCTCTTGGCGCGCTATTTTATTTTAAAGATATTATAAAAAATGCCTGTTTGTCCTGTACTTTTATTAAATACTTGTTATAAGCTGCTAAGTGAATTTTTATCATAATAAAATTATTTTCTAGACCTAGAGTGTAAAACAAACTACTCATTGATCATCAATGATGCTGCTTAAACCTTTTGATAATGAGAAAGGCCAATGAAGAGACCTAGAGGATGGACAATATAAAGAGGTTTATTCAGAATAATATAATTTATAATATACGAAAATTGCGATTTTAAGAACAGTATTTATTTATATATTTAAAATCGTTATATCTACCTTCAGAATTATATAAACAATTAAAATTGACAAATAACAGAAGTTATGTTGTTTAGTAATTTTCCTAAAATTAATGTCTTGCTAGAATGTGCAATGCGATGGTAAAAAGTTAAAATTGTGTAATGGCTTCATTTCAGCTATGTGGCTAATCTCTGCTTAAATTGTAAAGATTATTAAAAAAAAATCACTTTACAGGTAAGCAAATATTATTACCGAAATAAAAAACAGTATGCATATTTTTTAATTTTTTAAAAGAGCTGCTACTTTTTTGGGCCTGTATTCATAGTTGTTCATAATACAATTTTTTTATAGGTCTTTATAACAAAAGTACATACTCAGATGAAATTAGAAATACTGCAATATTCAGGTATAGTAAAAAAGACAATGTAATTTGTTTATAATAATAGTATTTATGTTATTGCAAATGTTTTAGTAAAACTTTATTATGCTGAAAAATGTAGGTAGGTATGTACAGATTCTATTTCGTATTGTCTGTGATTATATGGAATGGAGCAATAAACAAATATATATTTACTTACTAATAAATATTTATTACTACAGTAAATAATTCGATAAATTTTACTGTATATGTATACTATTCTGGCCTTTGCTATATTTATAAATTGAAGCGGTAGGGTTAGCGGCGCGCGGAGTGTGGGCGGCGAGGCTTTCCGCCCAGTGAAAGCTCCCAGTATGATCCCGGTCGCCCTTGCGGACGCGTTCCCCGCACCGCCACCATACGGCATAACCGCCACTCCGCTAAAAAAGAAAAGTCTATTCATGCTAAAAAGCCGCAAAAAAAATCAAAATGCATAACCTTAGCAAGGCATACGAATTTATTAATTTTCACGAATACCGGAGGTTTGTGCCGTCTATCAAATTGTAGTTGTGTTTGTTCAAATGGTTTACTAGTATTCGTTTTAAAAAATGCGGTTTGGTATTTCAGGAAGGACTTAATCAGTGCCATGAAGCTGCCGGATTCAGAGCCGCTGACGGCGAGCGAGTATTGGGTGATCACGGACACGTGGAAGCAGGACTGGGAGCGCGGCGTCCAGGTGCCTGTCAACCCTGACTCGCTGCCGGCGCCCAAGGTTAAGACCATCGACAACCCGCTGCCTCCGGACTTCCACGAGTTCAAATTGTGAGTACACCTTCTACCTGCCAACTGTTGTGCGCTTTTCAGATGAGGCGTTACTAAAATAATTTTGTATAGTGGGCAATTGGGAAGTTGACGATGTACTTCTAAGAAGATTTTTACGATATGTCAAAACAAATTTTCAGATGATAATTGAAGCTACTAAGAGTTGCTACGTCGTATAATCGTATGTCCGTTTTTGTACGATTATTGATTCTATTTCCTGAAAATTTATTTATTATTTTCCTGTTCCTTTTTCTTTGTTACGGGTGATTTCAGCGATTTGTTTGCTGCGTAGTGGAAATAAAGTAATGCATAATAATATCATTGACCAATTTATATCTAACTAGCTGTCCGCCCGCGGCTATACGCCCGCTTTGTTTTTTTTTTTTTGTTTTTTTTTTACCTTTTAAACCTTCCCTGGACTTCCACGAATATTTCAAGACCAAAATTAGCCAAATCAGTTCAGCCGTTCTCGAGTTTTAGCGAGACTAACGAACAGCAATTCATTTTTATATATAAGATTTTATGCCAATGTGCTGGTATCTGAAAATATAAAGAAACGCCCTTTTACCGATAATTATTTAAATAAATTGATGAATATTTTCCCAGTTGGTGTGGTTGTGGTTGGTTTTAAAATTAAAAATGTTTGATTTTACTTAATGTTTGGTTTTAAAATTAATAATGTTTGATTTTATGTTTGATACTATGACACCAGGTATTTCACACTTAACTTTTTTACATTAAACTTTACCCATGTGTATTTGAATTTAAAGCTTAAATGTTACTGCTTTTAGCAATCGATAAAGAAAACATAATATTATAAATATTCAAATTCGTTCAATTTATCCGCGGCACTCACATGTTCATTTCGATTTTAATTCAATTCAATTCAATTTCTTTATGGTATGGCGTTCATTTCGACTTTATTTCAATTTCTTTGAGAATATGTTCTTTTCCTTCAAAAGCTGCCCGATGTAATTTTATCAAACAAATTTTATACGTATTTGCGAAAAGAGTGTTTGCCTTTTTTCAATTATGACCATATCTGGATTCGAAATTATTTTAATATACCAAATTATAGAAAATTATTTTAGTAAGCTCAAGCCGCGGAAACTAATCTTAATATCATCACCAATCACCACCTTTAAATGAATAAACAATGTTAGTTTTGTGAATAATGTCGGCTGCTGTGCTACTTAGCAGTTCGCATTTAGAGGCGTTTGCATATCTTTTAAACAAAAAAATGCGATCTTATATATTATATAATAGCCCACTGCTGGACTAAGGCCTCTCCCTTGGAAGTGCCTTAAGGATCACGCTAGTCAGGCGGATTGAGGATCGCAGTTGTTGATTATACGTCTCAACGTTGCTGCTTGTTCCCTACACGTTCCTTTAATCGCCTCGTCTCGTACGACCTGGTCCAATTCCAATTTCCGGGATCACACTGCTTCAACTTACTATTACCACAGAATACCAAATTAGTCTCTACAGAAGCTGCACTAGGCGACATAATTCATATAAATTGCAACCCTAGCTCCGTTATAATAAAGTGCAATTCAGATCGCACGGCGCGAGGCGAAAAGACGAAGTTGCTGCATCTCTCTCTCTCGCGTATTGCGCCACTCTACTAACACCTTTATGGAATGGGGAATTGGGTCCGCAAAAGGCCCGAGACTGCTCGGCCGGGCGGTAGGTAGTTATAGCGCGCAAGTACATGGAGTGACGGAGGCATGCTATTACGTAACAAAATTTATTGTAAGGTTGCCTTTCGTGTAAGGCTAAACTTACTTTATGCTTTTTTAGGACCGCGGTAGATTAGTTGTTTTTTCTACGAAGCTCAAAGTCGCAGGTTCAATCCCTACCGGCCACAAGTCCGCGTGATGATGATAAACTTGTTTTTGCTTTGTGTCTTGAATATACTTGTAGCTATTGTACTGCATATTATTATGTATCTAATCTGATACCCGACTTAAAGCTGTAGCCTGGACGCACGCGGTATATGTCTACAAAAGTTGAATATAATTCCATTACTTTGAACAAGCCGCGCGAGTGTAGGACACTGTAACCTAACCTGATACTAACTTATGCTAAATCCGGCAGGCCACGCGACAAGTACATCCACTTGACGCGCGACGCGCACTACTCGGCCGACAAGCACGTGCTGAGCACGACGCCCGCGCGCGCCGAGACCACGTGCGCGTACGATCTGGACGCCGTGGACGCGGCGTGGCTGCGGCTCATGAACGCGGAGCGCGCGCGAGCCGGCGGCCCGGCCATCAGCGAGGACTTGTTCGAGAAAGTCATCGAAGAACTCGAGGTTAGTGCCAACACAACCATTTAATCCGGAGCTCTTCGCTGCTTCTGCGCTGCTCGCATCCAACGGACCCTCATCAGCCAGGGTAACATGAGTACTGAGATAGGTGATTTTACTTTTATATAAGTGTTTAGGTGCTGGGAGAAACCCGCCATTTTGTATTCCCGCCACGCGATTCTCCTGGATCATACCCAGCGGTTCTCACGCATCCTATCCACGTTATTCTCCAGTAACTTACCACGCGATTTTCTTGCATCCTACCATGTGCTTATCCCTCATTGTATTAAATGTTTTTCTCGCATCCTACCTCGCGATTCTTCTGCATCCTACCACGTTATTCTCCCAAATCCTATCACCCACGTTAATCTCCTACCACGCGTTTCTCTCGCATCCTACTGCCAATAGTTTGCAGACATTTCATTATACATTATAGTTATTTTCAGGAGGGTTTTAGATGTCTACTATTAGAATATAATAAATAGATTATAATAATACTTTATTGCACACTAATAGGACTAAGAAATACAGTATCAGTACATCAGGTAAATGGCTATTGTTGCACTCTCCTTGTGTAATATAAATAAAAAGTTCGCCCACTGGAAAATATGCTCCTTTTACGTTAAATGTTTTTCGAAGCGAAGTGCTTTTTTTAGGCAAATTTATGAACTAAACTATACTATATTTTAAAGAGAAAAGATTTGATTGTTTTACTATCTATCAGATAGTAAAATATACGTCAACAGACGACATCTCTGAATAAAGTAAAAAGCTATTTGATTATTGCACTGAATAGGCTCCGAAACTTCAGAACCGATTTCAGAAATTCTCTCACTGTTAAGAAGCTACACTATACCCGGGTAACGGGGTATATTCTTTTTTTTTAAATATGAATCCTTACTAAGGCCCTTCGCTGCGTCCCTCCGCGTGCTTGATTCATGTTATTTCAAGAGCACCGCTGCGTGAGGCGGATAGCCGTCGCACGCGACGCGGGCAGCGGGGCCCGCGGCGTGTGCGACGGGGCACGCGTCGTGTGTACGCGCGACGGAGCACGCGAGCGGAGCTGTTTCTACAAAATCATTGAGCGCCGCTACGTTATCCGTGTCGCACGCTCATAAACCTTGCGAGAGAACATAGGCTACTTTTTAGTACGGGAAAATTCCTCATTCCCACGGGAATAACTCTTAACGCGGGTGGAGCCGCGGCGGAAAGCTAGTGACTAAATAAAAAAGGCCTTGTGATCTACGGTTGATTCATTGACGACATTAATATCATATCAAAAACCTAAATATAATTTTTGAAGACCTATCCATAGATCCTTACTAAAACACCCCACCCCACACGTATGGTATGATGAAAAAATAGTTTTTAGTTTCATTTCTAAATATGGGGTTCACAGAATATTCGTGTTGGACAAAATTCTTCATTGGACATTTTTTATTTTGGACATTTGTCGCGCAAAGGAATACATCTACTTACCAAGTTTCAACAGTATAGTTCTTTATCGTAAAAAGTGGTTGTAACATACGGACGGACAGACAGACATGACGAATCCATTAGGTTCCATTTTTTGCCATTTGGGGGGGACCCATAAAAGGGATTATTTTATTATCCGCTTTTGATTCGTGAATGCACACCGACCAGGAATAGCATGTCGATTTAATTTTGAAAAAGATAAATACGTGTAGGTAAGTTTTGGTATTTTAAATATTCTAATCGCTGTTATAATACTAAAAACACTAAATACTGGAGTACATAAACAAAAATTATGAAAAAGAAGTAGTTGAAAATTCGTTGTTATACAATAATAATTACCGTGTTTTCCTTGGAAAAATATTTTCATATTGTTCTTAAGTGCAGCTTAAATAGTCTCGTGATAAAAAGATTATTCAAAAATATATAAAACCTCCTTCCAAGATCCTATCCTACACTAAAAGGTAAAAAATAAAATAAAAATCTAGCTGAATCTTACTTATGTAGTAACATCGTATAAACATGTTACACATTGTTATACACTTCATCTCGGAGTCGGTCCCGCCGCGCTATCACCTGGGGTTATGTATTGACGAGCCGATGAAGACACCATAAAGTTAGTTGCTCTTTCTCGGTAGCATAAAACATTGTGACAAGAAATAATCTCACATTTAATTGCAAACAGGCGTGAAAAATTATAGATCGAATCGAATACAATACAATACAAAATATACTTTATTGCCAAAGTTTTTTTTTTAAAACCATAACGTAATACATTGATTTAACTATACAAAAGTCAACAGGTAGTTTTATTGCTATGGTAGTAATCTTTTTCAGGCAACCTTAGGCGTTGTCCTAATAGAACGCGATTACGCGAACATCGCAAGTTCGCGCGAACGCGCGATTGTCAAATGTATGAAGAAATCGTTCAATCGCGCGATCGTCTATTAGGACACCTATTCGACTTCAATGTTTGTTCGCGCGTTCGTACGAGTAAAATTCGCGCGAACTTGCGATGATCGCGTAATCGCGTTCTATTAGGACAACGCCTTAGGGTATGAGTACTAATAAGTATGTTTGAGAAACCCATCATTTTGAAATTTCCTCCAATAAGATGAGAGTATATAGGCACGACAAAATGTATGTGTTGTCACTCGTGAAACTTGATGTCGAACCGGCTGTAATCTAACGGACCTGCCTCAGCCCCCACCCTCCACACGCTTCACGCTGTTTCTCATTGGCGCACTAATTGCACTGTCCTCATTAAGTAAAAAAATAATTGAACCTAGAAGGAATTTCGGACCAAATATCCGTCATAAACGACATGAAACTCTGTTTTGTATGAAGTCTTTTTTCTTGTCTAGGTTAAGGATTAGTTTTCAATGTAAGCGAATAGTATTTTTCAAACGTCGCTTTTAAATTCGTAGTCAATTTCTTTACACCTCCGTATTTTTCGTTTCTGGTATTTTGCGTCTAAAGAATCGGTTCGTTCTTAGTTAATATTTATTTATGGTTTGCATAGCCCTCCTGTTTACAATGAGGAAGTGTCCTAAAAAAATCTAATTAGTCCGTCAGTTAGATTACTAAAAAATAATGTACACGTATTTTTTTTTTCGTCTGGCAAACGAAAAATGCCGACGATACAGCACTTTGAAATTTCCAGTAACGCCACGCCGCCATACAAATTGTACGAAACAAGTGACGTCATAGTACCCTTCTCATACATTTTGATTCGGTAAATCTTTGTCAAATTGAAAAAAAAAAAAATACGTGTTAAATTTTTTTCGATAATCTAACAAAGGGATTAATTAGAATCGACAACTTTTTTCCGAGGACACTTCCCTATTCTGTGCTTATTTTTAAATTATGTTAAATGCACCTTACAATGATTGATTTCAATTGCATTGTTGACCACCTGGTCAGTCCCCGTCAACCGTCAAAGTATTGTGATTCTGTTCGTTTACCATAAATTACTACGCCTTGGCCACGCTATAAGTTTTCAATGAATTGATGTGATTCTTCAATTCCATCTCAGCTAGGGGCATTTTAGCTGTCGTACTTGTATTCGACATCCGACGTCTGGACACCAAGTCTGGACTTGGTGTCTGAATTATTGAGTTGTTTGTGCTGTGCTCTATAACACTACACAATTATAAACGTGACGCAAGTGACTTTGCTGTACAATGCTGTTTTTCCCGTCTTTGTTGGCGCTTTGTTTCGACGGGCGTATCTATAGACGACAAATAAAGATGGTATAGATAGTGTTAGTACTTAACTATATTATTAAAATTTATTGCGTGTTATTATAATCTTTTCTTTTTTTTTAAAAAACGTTTTGTTCGTGATAATACGTCTATAAGCCCTTCATGTCTTTTCTTTTGGAATACAATACTAATTTATAGAAATAGAATACAACGTTTTATATAATGCTATCTCTTGCTTGCTTGTATTCGTAGAAAAGTGTGATCGATCAGTCTATTTCCGCAAGCCTTGTTTTCGCTAACGTCTACTTTCTTAGAACAGGTAAATTCGTAGTACAAAAACCCATCTCGCTAATAAGTTTTTCCCAATAATACTCCACATGCTCTCTTCGAAGCGATGGGTTTATAACTAAAATAACTTTATTATTTTTTCCTGACTTAATAAAATATTTTTTTTTGTAGTTGTTAGCCTTTGTGCTACCTGATGTAATACTAAAATATTTTCATAACAATCCGTTTAGGTATTGATGGTAGCAAAGTTTAAGCCTGATTTGCACAACTATAAGTTATTTTATTTGTAGTAACTGACTGCATTACTGCCCGGTCGTCTTATACATATCCCTGAGTATATATAGCCTCACGTTGGGCGCCATTGTCGCACCCGCGGCTCGCCTTGCTCCTGGGCGAGCCTGCGGCGTGAACTCTTGAAGTAGTGGTAAACTCGACGAAAACGAAGAAGTGGTAAATTAAACTCAAATTTCCACTAGCACTGAATACCATTTAAACCATTTAAACCGTTTATTTCACCACAAATTACACATACAACAAAAAACAATACACAGATTTATTCACAAATTACAGTAGAAATACACAGTTTATTGAATTTTAAGTTTTAACATGATAAAAGGCCTTGTTAACAGGTTGAGGCAGAAGGAAGAAGTGAAAATAAAAATGGATGATTTGACGGATGATTTTTGAATGAATTCCAAAATTAAACATTCAAATTTAGAGAAAGAAATGGTAAATGAGATGAGAAATGAAGTAGAAAAGAGGCAACGAGGTAGCATGCAATGCACCTCGTTACAGTATGTAGTCAAGTAGCCGGTTAACTTACTACTTATCGGCCTATGGCTGCGTACGAAAAATTACTTTAGACTATTCTCTCCCTCCCGTAGCATTGTGTTGAACTTTGCCAGGGCAGTGACCTTAGCAGATGATTTATACGTGAAGTGGCCTGTAAGTTGTTGACGCTGGCGTATACATTTTACATATATTCTGCGATGCACGCTGCTCGTATAATTCACGCTGTTAATAGTCAGGTAGGTCGTCAACCTTGCATCTCTTACAAAGAGAAAGAGAAGACCTCACTGGATGGATATATCAAGGGATAAATGTGGTTACATCTGGGGCGCTGATGATCCCGAATCACAGGCCCTCACCTCTCGGGCATCGGTCTTCGCAAGTTTCTACCACATCGTTATGATAATCACCTCTTATAGTGAAGTCTAAATGTTTTATTTTATTGATTTACTAACTTTTCCGTGCTGTTTCCCGTAGGAATGAGATATTTTCGCGCGGTAACAACTAAGATGTTGACCGGGGGGGATATAAGCTACCACCATGCAAAATTTCATTTGAATAGTTCCAACAGTCTAGTCCGTACAAACAGACAAACAAAGTAACAAAAAATTCGAAAAATATCTGGATAGGTTCTATATCACTTCTTACATCCCCCTGACTTGGTTTATAGCATTATTTTTCCATGTACAGATTTTCGACCCCTCCAGTTATATTATACTCGTATAGATTTATTTTATTTATTTATTTATCTAAAATATTTCACTTATTGTTATACAGGCTTTCGCCATGGTGGTGTAAGCATTTTAACTAAATAATTATTTACTACATACAATAGCCTATATTCTATATTAATCCACTGCTGGATTGATATCTCTCCGTTCATAGGGTAGGTGTCAGGCGGATTAGGGTTGCAATCACTGTTAGACCACATTGACTATATTTAAGCTAAGCTACGCTAAGCGTTGCCGTACATGTTGAAAAGAGAAGGTATGCTGTTTGTGCGTTAGAACTAAACAACGTAAGTGCTAAGTTAGTTTTTGTCCATTTATACATAAAGTACTACATATAATACGTTTTTAAACTAGATTTTAATAAAGTTGAATACCATACTGGTGACGTCTAATAAGTTGCCGTTTACCTATAAAAAGTAAAAAGCGGCCAAGTGCGAGTCGGAATCGCCCATGAAGGGTTCTGTAGCAGCCAGTAACATAATATAAAAGTTTTTGTAGTTCGTTGTGACTTTGATCGATGTTTTAATAATAGTGAAAGGTAAATTGCGGTTTACGATTTATGACGTATTAAAAAAAAACTACTTACTAGATCTCGTTCAAACCAATTTTCGTTGGAAGTTTTCATGGTAATGCACATCATATATTTTTCTTAGTTTTATCATTCTCTTATTTTAGAAATTAGAGGGAGGGGGGACACACATTTTTCCACTTTGAAAGCGTCTCTCGCGCAAACTATTTAGTTTAGAATTTTTTTTTTATTAGGAACCTAAATATAATTTTTGAAGACCTATCCATAGATACCCCACACGTATGGGTTTGATGAAAAAATTTTTTTTAGATTCAGATCTATGTATATAAATATTAAATTTATTGTTTTTTTTTTTTATTTTTTTTTTTGTAAGAAAATCTTAATGCGGTTCACAGAATACATCTACTTACCAAGTTTCAACAGTATTATTATAGTTTCGGAATAAAGTGGCTGTGACATACGGACGGACGGACAGACAGACATGACGAATTTATAAGGGTTCCGTTTTTGGCTACGGAACCCTAAAAAGGATAATAGGTTTATTTTGGCGCAATTTTGTATCGATAAAATTTTCAGTGTTTCCATTCATATGTTTATTTTCAAGTTCTGTTTATCTGAAAATCATAATCTCACCAAAAACATTCTGTAAAAAACTAGCCAACTCTCGATGGAGCTGCTTGTTTATCTCTAAAAAGTAATGAAATCTAGACAAAGTCGTACCAAGTCTAAGGTTCATTACTGCGATTTCTTTATTATTATAGTTAATGTTGTGTGACTGGGCCGTTGATTTTCCATCGTCAATGAGTAGCGGTTCTGGCGACAGATTGGTGCAATGGAATCGTGGAGCACCTGGTTTATAAAACTCCTTGTGTACCCTTCAACAGCCAAGTAACACAACATTAACTATAATAATAAAGAAATCGCAGTAATGAACCTTAGACTTGGTACGACTTTGTCTAGATTTCATTACTTTTTAGAGATAAACGAGCAGCTCCATCGAGAGTTGGCTAGTTTTTTACAGAATGTTTTTGGTGAGATTTCACTTCTTTTTGAAGAAACGTGGATATATTGATTTATTTTATTAGATTTTCTTATATCACATAGTTTTTTTTCTTTTTAGAAGTTGTTTTTTTATTATTACAAATCTTTCTTTTCTTAAGCGCGTTTTAAAATACAGTCAGCGCCATCTAACGACGTGTGCGGGTATCACCTCCACTCCTCCATCGTATTTTTAGAATTAATATTTTAGTGTAATTTGTTTATTTAATTTGTATAATGTTTGAGTAGCATAAAGTTAATCGTTCGATCTTTCGACTATTTCTTCTTGTAAACTTGTAAGTATAAGTAAAAAAGCCAGTCTAGTCTTTTCCATAGTTTTCCTTTAATTTTATTTAAATACGTATTAAAAGCAGAAGTGGAGGCATTCGCCCAGAGCAGTGAGACGCTATAGGCTGGATTAAATTACAAGATGTGTTCCACTATGCTGGATTTTTGTAATGACAGTCGATTTTTTTAAGTACCAATAGCAGAAGGGGGCGTTAGGTACCATATCTCTAATACAGCTGAAACTAGCCGAGGGTTCTTCATCAGATACTACAGGCCTTCGATTTTTGACATCAAATGAAGCGGCCCACCAAGTTGAATATTTTTTGTAAAGCCGGTATGTCTCGATCTCTAATAGTTTGGTTGGGCTCTTGTGTTTTCTAATCAGGGTCACCAGGTACTCCAGATCTTCGATTATCCTAGTTTTTATAGTTTTCCCTTTATGTAGCCATTAAACCCTAACTCTGTACCAAATTTCAGGTCGCTGAGTTTATGGGAAGTACTAGTTCTATTTTGATGATCATGAGTGAGTGTCGAAAATGCGAAACTTTGCTTTCGCTTAACTTCGGAACTAAATGACTTGAATTTTCGGATTTTTAGTATGTGATCATAGCTTAGTGGATGACGAAAATTTCTGCGTTCTGGTCTTATCCAGAGGTTCTCAAATAGGGGCCTGAAAATGCGGCGAAATGGTTCCAGTAAAGATGGTATACGGCAGTGTTGCTTCGCGCTCGACTTGGCGGGGGCACTCAGATACCTAGTTGTACAAATTACGAGGATAGTCGAATCAAAAATCACTAAAACTTTCAAAGTGCCGCTTTAAAATTAAATTGTATCCCATTTTTAATAGAATTTAATTAAACGCAAAGTAAAAGAAAATGCATTATCTTCAAAACAATAAAAGGTGTTTAGGCAACCTTCAGAAGTATTATTTTCTTATAAACAAAAGTCAATTGTTGCTCGTAGTTTACCTCTGAAAAGACTCGACCGAAAAATAAAAAGAATATCTAAAAAAACTGAATTAACAATACAATACAAATAACTTAGTTTTTAATTTTGTAATGGGATTTCATAAGATTGCGTCTGTCTGTTTAGTGAGTTGTACTAATTGGTTAGATTGTGCGACAAAATTCCCGCGTAGATTGCGCCCGAAAATGTTTATAGAGACAGATCGCACGAAGAGACATTTTGCCAGTTATTTATCAAGTCGAGTTCGCGCAAATAGATTTTGCTAGTCACTATTCCAATCCGACACTAGGCCATTCCTCACGAACGTCCACATCCTTGAATGACTGACCACACTCGTCACTACGCTCTCCTTGTAATCGCGAACAAATTGTCGCAGATCAACGTACCTCAGCCACAGCGGCTGCACTTGTGAATTATTCCGGATATTCAATAAGACATTTTGTTTGTTGCGCAGTATACAGGTTGCCCGTTATATATGGGCAGTATGAGTAACTCTAAAGCTATAAAACGATCTGTTCTAAAAAACTAAGATGTCATAGATTTTGAGAGGGTACGTATTAGAATGACACCAAAACTGGAAACTGATTCTTTAATAAAGATTTCTGTAACATCCTGTAACAGTCTGGAGGGAAAGTTTTTCCATAATTCTCTTGCTGACATTGCAATAACAAAAATGTCACCATGACAAGAATGTCGAACAATTAATACAAAAACATTATTAAACCAAAACATTTCAAAACAGAAACATGACATAACCATTCACAAAGGAAGTATTCACCCGATATCAGTTGAATGTATTTTGCTTTGTGAGTCCGGCAGCAGGCACCGTTATAGTTATACGCATATGACGGTAGACTGACGTAGGTGCAAGCCTATCCAGAGCCCCGGGTCATAATTTCTGCATGCGAATCCTGTATTCGCCCGTCACCAGGCGTCAATCAATTCAGTCCATGATATCGACAGGCTTCGACATGTGGTATGAGGGGCGTTTAATGTATTCTTGGTATAGAGCTATTTTACTAATGAAGACATAGTAACTTAATTTTTTTTATTAAGTAACTACTTTATCTCAGGCTATAAGTATAAAATTTCAATCAGTTTTGATATTAAATAACTTCTCCTGTAATCCTAGGTGAAAGACCTTAGTAACCTTACTGACTGACGCGGCCATATGAAGAAAGTCGAACACCGCGCTGTAATTGAATTCCTCGCCAAGCAAGGAAAAAGCCCAAAATATATCTAAAAAGAGATGGTGGCTGTTTATCGTGAATTGTCATCTTCAATATGCACAGTTTAAAAGTGGTCAAGTGAATTTTAAAGAGATAGGGAGAGTTTTGAAGACGACCTAAGGCAGCCCCGTTACTACTGCCATGACAGAAGAAAACGTGAAAAAGTGGAGAAAGTTGTACTAAAGGATTCTCGAATAAACATAAAATTATTCATTCATACTATTTATTCCTAATGACTATCTGGACCTTCCAAAGGAAGGTCACTGCAAAGCGGGTGCCCCGAATGCTTTCAGCGCCTCAGAAATAATGAAAAAAAAGAAAAAAGAAAATGAAAATATTCTAAATCATATATATATATATTCATATATATAAATAAGTGCGAGATGAGTGATATAAGTTGTTGTTGGAGCTCTGTGGTGAAGATCCAACGAGTGTGTCCGTACTGTTAGAGGAGACGCAAATTGGGTTCAGCACTATGACCCTAAAAATAAGTAGGAGTCTTTGGAGTGGCATGTGAAGGTTGCAGACCCTCCAAAAAAATAAAGCCTTTCAGTCGGCGGAAAAGGTCAAGGTTACAATGTTTTGGTCTTGAAAGGAATTTTGTTGATTGAGTACACAATAAAAGGATAACTATAACAGACTTACTCAATCACCTTGCATGATTTAGGGAAGCAAATAAAGAAAATAGGCGAACAGACCAGACGTTTGGTGTGCTGCTTCTTCACGACTATTGCGCGAAGGCTCTTGTGTGGGATTGTGATTTCGAATAAATGAACCCCCCACCATACAGCCCAAACCTGATCCCTGGTGATTATTACCTGTTCTTAAATCTAAAAAATACCTCCGTGGTTAGCGATATTTCGACGATGAAGAGATAAAAGCGTCAGTAAATGATTTGTTTATGAGTAGGCATTATTTTTTAGTTTATTGAATAGTCAATCAATCCCACGATGTAATAAATATGTTAAGGTTATGGGGGACTAAACTAGATCATAATAGCTATTTATGCAACTGTTGCATAATAAGGGGTATTTAACACGAGTGTGGTTTATGAAACGAGCGCAGCGATTTTGTATGGTACAATTATTATACAAACGTTAATGGCGCGAAAATAAATTTGCAGTAATATCGTACCGCGCTTGCGCGCCGCCAAGGTTGCGTTCCGAAACACGCTAGTGTGCTCAAATAGCAAGCATCTGCGTAAAAAAAAAAAAAATCTTCATTTTGTTACAACTTTGCGATAACGAAATGAAATTTGTATGGATCCTTACTAAGGACTTACTTACTAGTCACGGCTCCATCGAAAGGTATATCATTTGCTTAGCGTTTCTGATAAGTAAATGAAGGATTTACGACATGAGTGTAGATAAAAAATATTTCAACTATTTTCTATATTTTTCATACCAATTCCGAGAATATGTTGAACGCCCCTCGTATAAGCCTAAGTAATTAAGAGGTATCATATCATGGTCCTGAGAGGCGCTATGCGTATGCAATTATGCATAAATAAACAGTATTGCTCGAAGGTTGGAACGCCGCATTCTTACTGGCAGCTTGAAAGATAATTTTAATGTCAAAATGTCCCCAAATTATCTTCTCATATATATAAAAGAGTCCATTGGTACCCCGCTGGACAGTACTCAGTGGCCGATACAGACAAAGGCCTATTCGAGATCATCCATATTGAAACTTAATCAATCGGTCATCGACTTCATATGTGCGTTTACTATAGCTTGACCATAAAGAGTTGACAAAAAAGGGGGGCGCTACTATCGTTTGCATGGCAACATCTATACTAGGACCTTAATGAATTTGATACTTGTATTTTTTTATAATTCGAAATTGCTGAGACACTGTCTGTGCATGCACCAGAGTGCGAACAAAAAGTGAAATCTAACATTCTGTTATTATATGTATGACATGACTTGGTATTTAATTATGTTTTGTTATTTTCCTACTAATGTGTTTTTATAAATTATTGGTATAGCTTGACCATAAAGAGTTGACAAAAAAGGGGGGCGCTACTATCGTTTGCATGGCAACATCTATACTAGGACCTTAATGAATTTGATACTTCAATTTTTTATAATTCGAAATTGCTGCGACACTGGCTGTGCGCGCACCAGAGTGCGAACAAAAAGTGAAATCTAACATTCTGTTATAATATGTATGACATGACTTGGTATTTAATTTTGTTTTGTTACTAATGTGTTTTTATAAATTATTGGTACTATTGTACAAATGGGTTGATTTTACCTGAAATAAAATAAATAAAATAAAATAAAATGAGCCTTTATTCTATCATAGATTGCATTACTTTATTAAATTTATTATTTTAATTTAGCATGCTTAGTAAAAAAAAAATTCTTAATCCTTCATTGTTATTTCATTCTATGAAAGTCGCCTGTTCGGCGTAGGCCTCCCCCAGTCTCCTCCATTCCTCTCTATCCCTCGCTATGGAGAACTAATACGGGCTACACTTTTCCTTGAAGACATCTTCCCAGCGCTTCCTTGGTCTGCCTCTTTTCTTTTTTTGTCTCTTGGTATCCAGTTAGTTATTTTTACTCGTCCATTTATTCCATTCTGATTACATGGCCAGCCCATTTCCATTTCAGATTTCTTATATTTTAGATGGTAAAGTCATCTAATTTTATTTTCGGGCGGCCTAATCTATGCTTTGCAGGCGTTGAAAACTTGCCACCGCTTTTGTGCCCTTCATCAATCAAGCGTCGGACAGTACTTTCCGATTTTCCTGTAATCAAAATAAAACATTATAATGTAGTGTGTAACGACCAAAATTATGCAGTCGCGCTATATATAAAGCTTCTTTTCTCGAATGTAAACATAACCTCTCAAATTAGATTAATCCGTAGAAAACATCGATGTCGTGATTTTGCTTACTTATTTAACTAACAATTATTGTAATTTATATCGCGAACTACGTATTTTATATAGAACTAGCTGTCCGCCCGCGGCTATACGCCCGCGTTGTTGGTTTTTTTTTTTTTTTCGTTTTTTTTTTACCTTTTAAACCTTCCCTGGACTTCCACGAATATTTCAAGACCAAAATTAGCCAAATCGGTTCAGCCGTTCTCGAGTTTTAGCGAGACTAACGAACAGCAATTCATTTTTATATATAAGATTAGAGTGTATAAATACCTGTCATAGAAGCAACTCGTTTGTAAAGGTCATCCAATTCTGTGAGAAGTTTCCCGGCATGATATTCCGCCAAACATCTTTTAAAAACGTTATATATTACTTCTCTGGTGCCACTTTTTATCGTTTTACCCATTTCTAACAACAATTCACTGACTAAAACGTATATTTATCCAGAAATCACAAACAAATGTCGAACGAGTCAAAAATCCTTTGAATTTTGACAAATCGACTGACGTTTGACAACAGATGTGGTGTTGTCATTTGCGGAAACATTTTAGTTCCTCATTAATTAATTTCTACTCTTAATGGCCAAGCTGTAGATCTTATTATACTACTACTACATCTATTCGTAAGTCGATCAACCTGTACTGCGCCGTCTAGATCGACTAAAGGCTTTTAGTTTAAGTTCGAGATCTAATAATAACAAATGAAATTCAATACAGTTCCAAAATTACACAAAATAAACTCATCACTACAAAAAGGTTTTGATAGTTGCAGACATAAAAGTGCTTATCCAATAGTCGTCAATAGTTCTTTATTTTCGCTGTATTCACTTACGTATTCTAAAAAAGATATTATTTATATGTATGATTATATGCGCGTATGATTTTGAATAGGCCTTTATCTGTAGATTATCTGTAGAGACGGAACTTCTAACTTTTCTACGTCTGAAGAAATAAAATATTTCAAAATTGTTAGGTTAGTGAAAGCTAATAAATTGGATAAGTACCATTTCTTTCTCCCCTTTTCTTGTATATGTACCAAATCTCACTCCCCTGCACGTGCAGTACTCGTTAAAGAGGACCCGGAGTTTTCCCTTCACAGAGCAGGTTATACGTGAGTCACAATGGAAATGCGAGTCTTTACAATTTACAAACGACTTCACTTTACGACGCCAATTAGATCTATACTAATATTATAAAAAGTAAAAGATTTGATTGTTTCTTTGCTTTGAATAGGCTGACTCCGAAACTACTGAACTTTTAATGAAAAGATAGAACAGACCTTGGGGAAGAACAAAGGCTACCTTTTTCCGCGAAAAAAAACTGTTAACGCAGGCGGAGCCGCAGCAGAAAACTACGTTTTTTCGACTGACATTAATTAAAACAGCTGCTAGTTATGAATGCAAAAATAACAATAAATTATATATTATAACCAAACAAACAGAATAATATATTATCTGTCAAATTCAACTGAAAAAATATTTTCTGTGGCTTTTTGACATAGTTTATTCCTTCCCTTTTTACACTAGCTTTATATTAGCTTCACTTGTATGTAAGTAACTATGTATGTAAGAAAATCTTGGAATCTTAATTTGACCCACTTCCCGGTCTTCGATTAGAATGAAATTTTGCACACGCTCTGAGTTCTGATGACAATACATGACTACCTAAGAAACGTCATTACAAATCCAATATGGCGGCCTCCCCATTACACGTCAAAAATCTTGGAATCTTAATTTGACCCACTTTCCGGTCTTCGATTAGGATGAAATTTTGCACACGCTCTGAGTTCTGATGACAATACATGACTACCTAAGAAACGTCATTACAAATCCAATATGGCGGCCTCCCTATTACATGTACGTCAAAAATCTTGGAATCTTAATTTGACCCACTTTCCGGTCTTCGATTAGGATGAAATTTTGCACACGCTCTGAGTTCTGATGACAATACATGACTACCTAAGAAACGTCATTACAAATCCAATATGGCGGTCTCCCCATTACATGTACGTAAAAAATCTTGGAATCTTAATTTGACCCACTTCCCGGTCTTCGATTAGGATGAAATTTTGCACACGCTCTGAGTTCTGATGACAATACATGACTACCTAAAAAACGTCATTACAAATCTAATATGGCGGCCTCCTTAAGATGGTGAACTGGCTGTTTGAAATCCACCCCCATGATATGGGTATCAAATGAAAGGGTTTGCTGTCAGGAATACGAAAAAAACAGTCACGGGACTTAAATCCAATATGGCGGACGTCCAAGATGGCGGACAGAAAGCGTGTTTTTTAGTTTTTAAAACTATGTATTTTACTAATACTATTACTTTTTTGATGTGTATTATTTTAACGAGTTTAAAATTTATGAAATAGAAACAATCAAAAATGGAAACAGTTTAATAGTAAACTCTTTTACTGGAATCCTATAACATGATGAAAGTAATTACAAGCTACGCGGCTACGACGCCTCGTAGCAGTTTTGTGTGATGCTACATTTACACTTAACTTAGTCGTAGTCGTAGCTACGCCTGTGTCGGAACTTGCATTTTGCTATGAAGTGTATTCAAAATTCTAGCTCATTTATTCATTATAGGTTTCTTAAAACACTTGATTGACGTCATAATTTTAAAAACTTTGCTCAAGACGATGCTCTCGTGTCATGACGTGTCGTGTCCTTACAAGAACTATGTAGTGTTGGTATATTCGTTGTTGCGTTTCGACACTAAGCTTTCTTATGTTTTTTTAGGTAAATAATTTACATAGATTCGTGTTCGTCTTGCTTAAAAAGACGCTTGGCGTTTGTCGTTGCAACGTGAAATTATTATACAACGTAATTAAAGATCGTTTTCTTATTTACTTTGAATACATCCGTGTGGTAATAACTCGTCTGCATAGTTTTTCATGGAGAGTTATTGGTTCGTAAAGAAATAGTTTCTCAGTATATCTGGTTCGTTCTGCGAATATTATCACGTCTTATTACTATTCCGTCGTGAACATAATAAATTTACAATGCCATTGAAAATATTAGCGGCCTTATTTCTTACGGTGATTAGTCTGTTCCAGGTAACCTCAGCGAACGGCAAATAGCACAAAAAAAAATGTAGTGAAAAAAAGGAATGAACGAATAAATTGGCAAATGTATACTAATTTAATACATAAAATACCTAATATTATATATATAATATGTAGGCTCCGCCCGCGTTAAGTTTTTCCCGTGGGAATGAGGCATTTTCCCTCGGTAAAAGGTAGCCTATGTTACTCAGTATGGACGTAGCTTTATAATGGTAAAATAATTTTTGAAATCGGTTCAGTAGTTTTTACACGCTTTATATTAGCTTCACTTGTAAGTAACTATGTATGTAAGAAAATCTTGGAATCTTAATTTGACCCACTTCCCAGTCTTCGATTAGGATGAAATTTTGCACACGCTCTGAGTTCTGATGACAATACATGACTAGCTAAGAAACGTCATTACAAATCCAATATGGCGGCCTCCCCATTATATGTATGAAAAAAATCTTGGAATCTTAATTTGTGACACTTCCCGGTCTTCGATTAGAATGAAATTTTGCACACGCTCTGAGTTTTGATGACAATACATGACTAGCTAAGAAACGTCATTACGAATCCAATATGGCGGCCTCCCCGTTATATGTATGAAAAAAATCTTGGAATCTTAATTTGTGACACTTCCCGGTCTTCGATTAGAATGAAATTTTGCACACGCTCTGAGTTTTGATGACAATACATGACTAGCTAAGAAACGTCAATACAAATCCAATATGGCGGCCTCCCTAAGATGGCGAACTGGCTGTTTGAAATCCACCCCCATGATATGGGTATCAAATGAAAGGGTTTGTTGTCAGGAATACGAAAAAAAAAAGTCACGTGACTTAAATCCAATATGGCGGACGTCCAAGATGGCGGACAGGAAGCGTGTTTTTTAGTTTTTTAAACTATGTATTATAATTATTTAATTACAATTACACAAATACAAATCTTTTTCTTTATTATATTAGTTTTATGTAGGTAAACATTTTGTTAAACAGTGCCATGATTTTTCGACTAATCCGTTAATGGACTTCAGCGGTCGAACTATAAGAAGTATTATGGATTATGCTGTCGGTTTTAAAATCTAACGTCTCGCCATAAAGGCCACAGATTTCTCGGTAAAACTACTGTAGTCCACCTAGTAAGGACAAAATCGGATTTTCTGAATAAATTCTACGTTCATGGAAAACCTTTTTGTAGGATTTTCTCTCAGGTTTTCCTGGATGTTGCCTATGTTCGACTAGGTCGATAATTCTTTAAAAGGGGATTTGGTTATTCTTTTGCAAGCTTCCATATTTACATAGCACAAATGTGTACTTTAATAATGAAACAATAGATATGAATGTGCTGTGGCTGAAAAAACTTGACGCGTCGCTTCAACTCTGCGAGTTGAGCCTGAATTTCTGCGAACACATTGTGCGAAAATCACAAGAGTGCACTATACCTGAGATTAAATTCAAAAGCACTAGGGATTGAACAGCTCTCTAGGCATTGTGCAGGACCTGTACGTACACCCTAAAAAGGTTTTTCCCGTGGTAATGAGGTATTTCCAGCAGATTCTAGGAAGGGAGAGAAAAGTCAACAGAAAAGCGGAACAGACGTGCATAATAAACTTACAGCCTAAAATAACAAATTTATAAAAATGATAAAATATACTCTGAATACTCGTAACAATTTGAATAAACATTTAAATAAAATATGTACGTACATACTAAATAAATGCTGTATAATAAATATATACACCTATACAATAACATCAATATGTATAGAAATGAGTGCCACTTTTTGTTATAATTTTATAACTCAAGAACGGTCTCATCTCACCTATCCAAACCAAATGTTTGTAAAGTAGACCAACCCGCACTGGGCAATCGTGGTTGAGGGAAGCCTATTCACTCTGATTTCAGGGTTGGCTCGAGCCCCTTAGTGGGATTATATTATCTATTAACGAACTTAGGTACTAAACTCACAATGATACTTTACGATGATAACAAGTCGTTACATACTCTTACTAGTTATAGTAACAATACACCTTTATTTACAGATATTTTGGTTCTTCTAATATAAACATTACTTATTTTCAGTTAGTTTAATTTTGAAGTCGATAAATATTTATTTAATCTTATTTTTCAGTTCAAAGCTCTTTGTGTTTCTCAATCGAGCTTCGTAGCATAATTCAACTGTTTGAAAATGGAACAAAAATGTACTAATTCCACCTCTGACGGTAACCATGGTGAGGTGCGGGAAATTTCCAGACCATTGGGAGGCTGCCTAACAAAACTGGGAGAGGTGGATCGTTCAAAATATAACAGAGATGTCGTATTATTGCCGTACCGACGAGATGTAAAAGATTTTACTTGAATATAGAGATGGAACACAATTGTCAACACAGCAATGAAAATCGTTTTTACATATTTTTAGACACATACTTCACGCCATGATGAACATATAAAACGAATCCTTAAAGCTTATTCAGTGTACACAAAGGGAATGAGTACAGTTAAGGTACAGCTAGGAAAAGCAGAGGTTTGTGTGTGGCTAAGTTAGAGTTGCAAGAACTCTATTCTTTCTATATTTTTTAAAGTAGGTATTCAATATTGTCCATTACATGAAACTCTACTATAAAATATAAAGTCAGCCGTGGTCTAGGTTGGTAGGGCGTGTAAAGCAAACGATCATGGGTTCGAAACCCGCCCTATGCCAGACTTTCGAGTAATGAGCTCTTGTCTTTGCCCTGTGTGCTGTTATATATTTATTAAAAGGGGTATATTTCTTTATATGTAGGTAAATAACTTTCTAACGCTCCTAGATTCGGGTCCCCATATATTATTAAGTTTTTAAGTTTTCGTAAGCGTCGGTTCGGCTAGTGCCTTTCCCATTTATAGGCGCCGCGCCTATTCGTACCTTGCCGCGTAGCTATGTACGTTTTCATACGTGCGATGCGCTTATATGACTATCGTAAGTTGAAGACATGTACTTATACATACCTGCGAAGAAATTTTAATTGTTGTATTTTTCATTTATTTTTATTTATTTTTTATTAGATAGGTACATAAAGTGGGTACGCATCATAATCTCGCCAAACAATCGTGGTTTGATGGCGAGTAAGACGTTCTAATAACATTTTAACTTACGCGTACGCACCATGCATGGTCTAAGAAAACAAGGTCTTGCATTCGGACCATGTGACTGACACAAGCCTACGTCATCATGCGCAGTTCATCCTTGTCTAATAACACGCATTCGATAAGGATGAACAGCGCATGATGCCGTAGGCTTGTGTCAGTCACGTGGTCCGAATGCAAGACCTTGTTTTCTTAGACCATGGCACCATGTATGTGTGGTAAGGGGGATCGTTCTGTTCTGATTGTACTATCTATCTAATAAACCCTTTAGCTTTTTTGCGCTATAGTTGCAAATGGAAATTTCAATTAAGGGAATGAAATCCCACGGGAAAATAGCTAAATCGGGCGGAGCTGGCACACAGATAGAATAGACCTTGCGGAAGAACATAGACTAACTTTTATCGCGGGAAAATTCCTCATTCCCACAGGAAAAACTATTAACACGGGCGGAGCCGCTGCGGGAAGATAGTCAATAATAAACGGCTTAGAAAGTATGTTGAACACAACAAATTTAACAAAACTACTTAAAAAATATATCTGCCCTATTAAATATTAATTTACAAAAGACGAGACTATGATACGTAGAGGAATTTCGCAGAATAGTTAAAGCGGCGAACAGCGTGGGCATGGTATCGTAGCAACGCGGGGCTGGGAGCACCGCCGCCGCGCCGCGCAGGTTGTATGTCTCACTAAATAAATCGGATCACATTGATGTATGCGTCTACTAAACATCAGTCAAATACAAGTCGCGGCCAGGTGTGCCTGGCGAAGCTGCTTCATAAAAATAATTGTAAAAATGTGCTACATAAAGCCCTTTACATTGGCGGCTGCTGTCACATCTTATGACTACGACGACCCTGGCTACGTCCCTGGTCCGGAACTTGAGGTGAAACAACTTTCTTCTTCTAAACCCAATTCTCATTTTTTTAATTTTCTAAATAATCCATACTTATGAAACTTTTAACGTCTGACCGAAAATGTACGTGTGTCTCGTTCACTCGTGCGTATATTAGAAGGGTTTGTTGAGAAAGATGTAATCGCTGCTGCTGCGGGGCGATATCAGATATCGGGTTTTGTAAAACGTTCAAACTTTTGCGGCAAAGAAACTTGTGTTTGTGAAAATTTCTTAGTTTGCAGAATAAAGTGGTTTGTCACCGACCCGCAATGAAGAAAAAGGTAGGTATCATAAAGGTATCTATATACCTTATAATACTTTTGTCATGGTCACATTCAAAGTTGGAAAAAAGTTTAGTAATAAAATGTGTATTTTTAATTTATAAATTGTATAATATTATTTCGGACACAATTTACGGTTTAAGGACCGAACTCCGACAAGACTCTACTCCGACAATACACTACTCCGACAAGTTCGGTAGGTTAGGTTAGGTTTGGTTTTATGTTTTGTCGGAGTAGTGTCTTGTCGGAGTTCGGTTTTGGATTCACAATTTACATTGTTATCAAATAAATTAATAAATGAATGAATATTTACGTTTATTTAACGCTCTTACAGTGAAGTAAAAAAAGAAGAAATTAAAATATTGTGTTTTGTGTGAAGTTGACCAACCTGCAGTGGGCCACCGTGGTCGACTAAAGCCTGTTAAACCCCTGGGGGGACAAATATGGGCTTTAATGAGACAATAGCGTTTTGGTGTTGAAAATCCTTTGTATGACCCGAGATTTCAGTGTTATATTTAGCGCCTTATTAACTATAAATATAAACAATATTAGAAAGTAGAAGAATTAAACTAAATATAAAAATATACTTTACAAATTTATAACCTAGATTCGTAATGTATAAAAAAGAATTGAAGAGACTTTGTTTTGTATCCAAAAAGTCGTTCGTTCACGATTTGATTGTGATGACCACATAACATCTGCATATGAATTGAAATGAAAGACGAATATAATTGTTACTTTTCTGACATGTTTCTGACGCTTTTCATACAACCTTGCTACGGATACTGAGTTCTTCCATTTTCAAATGGAAGAAATTCTTGGAGAATTTATAGGTCATAATAATTTCGCGCTGTTATGTCGACTAGGTATTTGTACCGTCTCGTGTGGAATATATCTTTACAATCTTATATTGCGATCGGTTCTGAGCTTTTGCAATATAAATTCTTTGAGTATTTTCCCAGAGCAGTTTTATTTTGTAACTATGTAGGTACTGGGCCGGCGAACAGAGATCTAAATTAAATATGAGTTACTCCGTATATAGAGTTTTTGATGAGTTTTATTTATTTTCCACTAGATGGGAAATTCCAGACAGCAGAATTTCCCCAACGGAAATCGCCGGAAAGTTCCGCACGTGTAGTAACCCTAATTAGGAGCCGCACAAACAAAAGATATTGTGTTATTGGAGTTTAGTATATTATTATGTAGGTGATTAAATGAGACTCGTATGAAACCACCTAATCTTCACGTATAATATCATATTTGAAGTTTACTTTTAGTTGAATTTTATTTTTGAGAGCTTTTTCCAAGTTATGGTCGTTTAGCCGTCTGAGAGCTTTGTCCAAAAAGCCATTGAGTTTTAGACTAAAATTATCCGAAGTATCGTTACACGTCGTAAGAATTGATAGGTCATCGGCGAATAAGACACAGGGTTCCTCGAATTATTAGCAATTATTATTATTATCAGGGATCATTGATGGATAACAAAAATAGGGGACATCCGGCTACGCTGCTTCGTGGAAGCCTACGCGCGTTGAGTCGCTCCTGACATTCTTTATTTCACCTGTGTAGCTCAGATAAAATGTTCAATTTCTACTAACTGTTCTCTATTCTTCAGGTATTATTGAAACCAGTAGCCGTACCACAGAATACCAAATAGTATAGTAGTCCCTACAGAAGATGCACTAGGCGACATAATTCAAATAAATAGCAAGCCTACCTCCGTTACAATAAAGTGCAATTTAGATCGCACGGCGCTAGCTGAAAAGACGATGTTGCTGCATCTCTTTCTCTCGCGTATCGCGCCACTCTACAAACACCTTTAGGGCTGTCGTCTTTGAGAAAATAAAACATCTGATTTATATACCTACCTTTTGCTCGAACAAAACAAATTCAAATAAACCAATGCTACTACTATTTAATGTTTGCATACGCTATATTTACTCGTCGGTAGGTACTGTAGTTTGTGAACATACGACATAATGTTACTGTAGGTTTGTCAGAAAAAAATATGATAAAAAAAAGTTGGCTTGTTTTATTTTGTGATTTTGTGACTTTTTTGATATACGTAAGCCAAGTACAATCAAGAGCACACTAAGCTCAACAATTTCAACTAGTTCAGCCACAGAATACTAAATAGTAGTACTAGTTATTATTTGTTTTGTTAACTCATCTTGACAAACCCCTCTTAGGGAATTCATAAATAACAGTAATTAAAAAAATAGTCTATTGCTAGTACCGCCAATAGCAGGCCAAGCTGAACACGCGCATCGCGTCTCTTTTCGTTAGGTAATTAAGTATTTAACGGACATTAGAACAACAACGGTGCAAAGTCCGGAATAGTCAGTTTTGCGTGCTCTTGACTGTACAATAAGAATAATAGCCATCGAAACCAGTAATAAATAAGTTCCTACTTATAAACAAATAATAATAACTGAGTTAGTTTATTGGTTACTTAATTCTTTCATCCTTATTAATACCATTCGTTCAATGTATTAATAATAATTCCTCTCTTTACGGTCAAGTAAACACGCGGCCCGCGATTCTCTCCCTTATTCAACAGACATAAGAACGACGTAGTCTAATGTTCAGCTTAGCTTGCTCTTTAATGAACCTACATTAAAATAATTACCTACTTATATTATGTACGTATTTATTTTCAATGTTCACCTACTAGGAGGTATAGATGTATCGCAGACTATTTAATGAAAAATATAACAATGGCTAGTACAAATTACCTTTCATTGTTCTTCGGAATTTAAAAAAAAAACACGTCCGATCCAGTCTTTTTTCTTCTATTTTTGCATCCATATACACAGCAGCATCTGTCGCTTCGTCCAAAAACAGATTTTTTTGAAGTCATAATTTGAGCGATCGATCGGAGCGGCGGCGCGGCGGCGGCGTAATAAAGACACGTCACGCGCGCGCGGCGAGTGTTCGCGGACTGATATAGCTTAGCTAGCCCTGCCTTTTGCCGGCCCGGCCGGCATTTCGGCCGGTCATACCTATTCTTCAGAGTGAATCCCCCCTGGCCGTACCCGCTGATTCCAATCCTATAAAGCTTATTCAACAAATGTTGTATTGTAAGTACTTTATCATATGCCTTTCTTTGTCACATCTAAAAAATATAAATTATTCGCGCGTAAATACATACCTAAAATTCGTTATAATGTAGATTATCAGTGAAACTCACATGGATTATAATGGATTTATTAAAGTTTATATTTAATTTAATAAAAAAAAAAGATAATTATAGTTCTAAGGTGGAAACTTGAATCGATTTATTTTGTACTTTAGTCATTACTGAAGTTTATTTATTACTGTTATGCTTCCACTATAATACTGACTGTTATTTAACTATTAGTATTCATGAATTGGTTTTTATTTTTATTCCTTTGTTTTAACTTGCTACGGTTACTATTAGGTATGTATATATAGGCATATTAAAGAAACTGTAAGTTTAGAATTTATGGTATATTTTTTGTGTCAGTTCATATGACTGTTTGTTTTTAAAATAAATAAGAAAAATAAAATAATTGTGCGGCAATCGAAAGATATTCTTAGCTGTCCAGAATTTTCATTAGATGGGTAAAGAAAGAAGTAAAAGATTAACATAAATAACCTAATATGTTTGTTATAAAGTTAGTAATTTATCGTAATTTTTCTTATTATTATAGTTCCTCAAAACAACTTTCGACACTGAGATTGTTTTGAAAGACCCGTTTAGGGTCCCTTAATGTAGTAAATTTTTACCTACCACCTACCTACCTACCCTACCTATTTTTGGGAAATATGAATTATCTCCGGAATTTAGATTCATTAATCTGGTAACTCTACTTCTGATAGAATGAATGTAAACTAATAAGAGGGCGCACCGATATGATCGGGAATATAAAAAAGTATTTACTAGGGAACCAAAATAAATATTTTATTGTTTTTCAAAATATTCTCCTTTACATAATATAATAAATACACTTTCGCATTCTTTCGAACCAGTCATTAAAACAGTAATTCCAGTCTGAAGCGGAGGTACAGGTCGCGCGGCGAATTAAGGGCCCTAGCCAAAAAATTGGAGGGGATTGCTCAGGTGTACAGTTGCGCACATAAATATGATTTATCGAGCAACTAATGTTTTATAAAAAAAATAGATAACATGTGTTGTTTATCCACCACCAAATAATATATTACTAAGAAATAGTTATTATAACCTAATTAGTTTAGTAGTTTAAAAAAACAAAGACAAGTAATTTTATTTATATGTATGTACAAACAATTTACACGAACCAGCACTATGAATACTAAATAATACTAGGGATTAGGTACAAAAATTTACTGAGAAAAACAATTTAACCTAAAAAAACAAAATATAACCTTTCAAACTATGTTTTACTGAGTCCAGAGTCATTTACAACTAATAAGCATATAATATAACAATTTACTGTTAGTAAGTTCAAAGCTTTTTTTATGAGCATATCACAAAGAAATACGTTTTAATATTAGATATAATTACCACGCGACTGTACTTTTTACGACGTAATGTCATAGAAACATGACTGACCTATGGCAAGACGTCGTGGTGCGGCGCAGCAACACTTGACGCTTAACTGGCCAATAGTGCTGCACTACTCCCGTCGCACCCCCTCTCACCCCGCCAAAGGGACCCAAAATTTGATTTCTGCACATTTTCTGACAGGCCTCTTAATTCGCCGCGCGACCTGTAGTCAAAAGAGCCGATTTGTATGCTTCCAGCTGCTTCTGGGTCTTCAAATCTCTGTCCTCGCAATAAATATTTCGTTCTGGGGAATGTAAAATAATCGTTGGGGCTCAGGTCAGGGCTGTATGGAGGATGAGACATTAATTCAATGTTTTCGTGGTTTAAATAATCATTTGTTCGTTGGGCGGTATGGGAGCTCGCATTGTCATGGTGTAAGATGATCCGACGAGTTGGGTTACTTTTTCGAAGTTCTGAAAATATTTGTGGCAGACAAACCGTAGTATATACCACTCAGCGGTAACCGTTCTACGTTCCTGCAAAGGCACTGTGGCCACATGTCCTGATTTGGACACAAAGGAAGCGACCATTTTCTTGGACACGCTGCGGGACCGAACAACTTTCCGTTGGCTTGACCTCGCCTTCGAAGACCCAAACTGCAGATTGATGCTTCCTTTCTGGCTCATATGAGTATATCCACGATTCGTCACCTGAGACGATATTGTATACAGCTCGGTCACTGCTGTTTTTTGCCCGACCCGCCGAAGGTATGGTACCCAGAGAGGACCGACCTCGTCGAAACTCCGCATACTACCGATATATAGTCGTTTGACTAGGCGCTTCCATTTCATAAATAGAAATAAGCTCACTGAGACATTCATCTTGAATAAACCCCGGCGAAAGTTATGGTAAATTATGGCACGAAAATTTTCACGCGAGAGCTCCATTTTTTCTGTCGACGACGTGTCAATTTGAAACCGTAATTTAAAAAAAAACAATTATTTTTTCAAAAAAAGAATACATGATTTTATTTTGTAAATAGCCAGTGAATGCACAGTAAAAAGAGGTTTTAGCTAACTCTTTGCTAAGTACCGTATTCCCGATCATTTCGGTGGGCCCCTCGTATTGTGTTGGGAATATGAGACGTGAATCTCGTTTTTAGTGTGACATTGTTATACGGAGTTAGTGTGCACGAGTTTGTGTAGGAGGGAATACTACGACACTGTTGCTTTTGTGCCGATTTATAACCTATTTCTCTTTGTATCTACCAAACACAAGGTATAAGGTTTTCAATACAAGTACCTACGTGTGAACACTCATGTGTCCTAAAAAGGTCATCCTTTTATCACTTTTCATATTAAGTGTCTATTTATGGACTGTTTATCTCGTCTCGAATGTAAGAAGCTTATAACAGATTTTCTTCTTTTCAAAACTGTCTGGGTTTAATAATTTTAACAACAATAGATGTTTAATTTTTAAAAATAGAATTCTTTACACGTCAGTACTCGTAGCCTGTGTATTGTATATGTCGCAGTCCGATGGTAATTATGTGGTGATATGTGGTAACACCTCATACACGGTCATCTGATCTCAAACTAGGCAAAGCCTGTACTATGGTTTGGGTGTCAGACAGCTGGTATACATCTATATATATTTTTATATAAAAGAAAGTCGTGTTAGTTACAACACTTATAACTCGAGATCGGCCGTACCAATTTTCATGATCTTTGTTTTAATTTGTTCGTCTCCATCCTGGTCAACATATAGGCAAATAAAATATCGATAAAGTTTTCTAAAATATAAGTTTTTGTGCACGTTTCCCTGGCCACCACATAAGAGATACATGTATGTTTGATATACCAGAGTTTAAGGCATAAATACAGCAATCATAGTGCCAAATTCCAGAATTACAGACAAAACTCGAACGACGCTATGGAGTAAAAACAGTGTGTTAGCTGGAGCACATCCCGCCAGCCGACACAAGCGAGATCTTCGAAACTACTTCGAATATTCAAAAGTATTATAGCTCTAGATTTAGGAATAAATTACAGCACTCCATCTCCAAAAAATCTACTTCTGAAATGCATTGTGGGAAGAGATATACGAAAAAAACGACTGTGCGGCTAGAGGGTCAGGACCCCAGCCGCACAGTCGTTTTTTTCGTATATCTCTTCCCACAATGCATTTCAGAAGTAGATTTTTTGGAGATGGAGTGCTGTAATTTATTCCTAAATCTAGAGCTATAATACTTTTGAATATACGAAGTAGTTTCGAAGATCTCGCTTGTGTCGGCTGGCGGGATGTGCTCCAGCTAACACACTGTTTTTACTCCATAGCGTCATTCAAGTTTTGTCTGTAATTCTGGAATTTGGCACTATGATTGCTGTATTTATGCCTTAAACTCTGGTATATCAAACATACATGTATCTCTTATGTGGTGGCCAGGGAAACGTGCACTAAGTTTTTAGCAATATAATTTTTTTCCATACAAAAATTTCATTATTCAAATTCAGAATGCCATTGATGATGAGCAGAAGTAAACACACGACGCGGTTGTTTAAGGAAGTGGAAGGATGGATGTTGGGTTCATGTTAGGTTGTTTACTATCACAACCCGTACTCTAGCGCGGCGGGTTGGGGATCGTAGTTGTTTTTGGTAAGACGCCGGGAACCACAAGGCGGCGTCCTTCATACCTTATTACCGGGGTAGTCAATAGCAACAACTGCGATCCCTGATCCGTCGGCTAAGCAGTGATCTATCAGAAGTGTTGCATAATACCCGTCTTTAACATTAAATGCATAAATTTAAGTTTGGCAAATAAATTAACAAAACATTTATTGATTCTGTGGCGGCACGAAGTTCGCCGGGTCCGCTAGTACATATATAAATATGCAACATCCAGACACAAGGCAAACACAAGTGCTCATCACACGAATGTTTGCCTTGAGCGGGATTCGAACCCGCTACCCTGGCTTTGTAGGCAGGCGTACTGCCAACTAGGCTACGGGGCCGGGGCTGTCTAGGTCTAGGTAAACAATTGTATGCCGACTCATAATTGTAAGCAAGTTCTTAATACATAAACCACTTCAAAAATTATTTTACTATAAAGATAATCTAATCGTATAGTTATGTAACCTAACTGCAGCCGCCTCATATTTGCTTACCACCAATCAAATTATATTTCATACTAGCTTTACGCCCCGCGGCTCCGCGCGCGTTAAACATTTTTCCCGTGGGAATGAGGTTTTTTTTTTAATATCTCTCCGTAAGAACCGTCCTTGAACTTCAACGAACATTTAAAAAAAAATCTGCCAAATCGGTCAAGCCGTTTTCATGTTATGTCGTGACAACGGAAAACGGGTTTCATTTTTATATATGTTAACGGAAATGTATGAAATCCGTCATTGTATACAATTCCTAGGAAATGTATACAATGCCTAAAGTCGCCCGGAAATGTATGAAATAAATTATATTATTCACATTTCCTAGGAAATGTATACATTTCCTAAATGGCATTCGGAAATGTAATACATTCAAGATGTCGATGGGTAAGCGAAGAAAGCGGAGCGAGGGGAGGCTATTACAACAGAAGTATATAATAGACTACTCGTACAGAAGTGATATTTACCTTCAAACTCCGCCGGATGGTGTTGCGTCGTATTCGATGAAGTATAAAGACTATTTTTCTTTGATTTTCATTTACGTTCTTTGGAGTATCCCACCTGTGGTATTGCGTCAAACGATCAGGCGAACGCTTGCGCAAACATTCAGTGCTTATATACCAGCCATAAATAAAAATTAATAGTTAAATTTTAGCAAGCCTTGATAAATATTTTGTATTTATATTATTTTATATGTTACCTGGGTGGCTTTATTTACATAACTTTTAAAATTTAAAACGGGATATTTACCGTGATACATCCCGTTTTAAATCTAAATAGTTATGAAAACAACCGTGAAAGTTTTAAAAAGTTTATTTACATGGTTTAAAAAGGCTTTTGCTTTTACATTATGGCGTATTATTTACTTAAATACTTTACTTACTTATCAAATTAAAGTTTGATCTTAACAAGCTTCATTTATAGTTTTTGTGATAGATACGCTGTAAAAAATAATAAATAGCTGATTTTAAAAGTTTAATTAACAAAAATCCTTACAAAGATATTATATTTTACCGTATGATTGTTGCATTGCTTTAATGAGAGCCTTGGGAAAAAATTTTAATTGTCAGTTTAACAATGATTCTCAGTTTAACAGGGAATTTTGTTCATTTTATTCACAGAAAGCATTAGTTTTATACATTTCCTAGTACAAGTTCGGAATTTTATACAATTCCTAGGAAATTCATACATTTCCTAGGAAATGTGTGAACTAAATAATCTTTGAAACATTATTTCATACATTTCCTAACGAGCTCCGGAAATGTATACATTTCCTAGGAATTGTATATAATTCCTGGATTTCATACATTTCCTGTAACAATATAGATTATAAATTGGAAAATTGCTATTGATGTACATACTTATCTTTCGATACGATCATATAAATGAATCTTGATTGAGTCTTGAGCAGAAAACAGATTCGAATTCTTGGAACGACCTGTTTTTCCGAAAATAGACAAATCAATTTTGAATACAGACGACGTCTACGCCAATTAAGCTGTTTATATGTTATCAACTTCTACCTCTCTACAAAGGGCTCGAGCTTACCGGGTGAACAGGTCTTAGTTTACTTTTTTCGCAGGTGTGTTACTTCATTGTATAAAACGTTGATCAAATGTAATTGTTATAATCGAGAATAATTTTATGTAGTAGTATGTAGAAAATTAAAATCATAGTCATGCTCCAAGAATGAAAGATAAAAACGGTCCTGCTATCAATAAATAATTACATATTACGTTATTTTTTGATATTCCATTCTTTCTTCGAGGTTGTCTGGTAGAAAATGCTATCTTATCAATAAGGCCGCATATGTGTATGTACATCCTATTTGCTGTTTGTTCTTATGTTTGTGTCCAAGTGTGCAATAAAGTTCATAAAACTTACATATTGAAAAATATCGCGTAAAAGACCCATGAAAATACGTAACAATAAACTTCATATTCTATTCTACATTATTTACATTTATTTATAGTGGAAAAAGTACACCTTGTCCTCTCCTGCTACGAAGCATATGAGTCAATCTAAAACAATAAACCGATAACAATTTGCCGCAGGTTCGAACATGGGACAAAATCCAAGCCATTATGAAGTCCGAGGAGGGATTGAACAACGATTACGACGACGTGATATGCGATGTTTGTCGCTCGCCGGACTCCGAGGACGGGAACGAGATGGTGTTCTGCGATTCGTGTAACATCTGCGTGCACCAGGCTTGCTACGGCATCACTGTCATACCAGCTGGTAAGTACGGGGACGGTGAGTGTTGACTTTATATCTCTCGGTGTTTAACTGAGCGCACCGAGGCGTCAGGCGCGCTTCTACACTTACGATGAACCTTATATAAACGTACAAGTGATTACTAATTTATTCTTATACTAGCGACCCGCCCCGGCTCCGCACGGGAAAATGGTTATTGTGGGTTATCCTTCAGTATATTATGCATGTATTATACATATAAACCTTCCTCTTGAATCACTCTATCTATTAAAAAAACCGCATCAAAATCCGTTGCGTAGTTTTAAAGATTTAAGCGTACAAAGGGACATAGGGACATAGGGACAGAGAAAGCGACTTTATTTTATACTATGTAGTGAAGGGTAATACATACGTTTTAGGTCCCAACTTTTTCATTTTATTTATATGGAATTGGCTTTGCATTTCTTCTCTTGAGCATCTAGTTGGCTCACGTCCTTTGAAATCCCTACGGATGTTTGCCAGACTAGACGTCATTCGTCCTCGCATCTTTACTCTCTGTTATTGAAACGGAATTTGTTTTTTACAACAAAAATATTATCCATCCGGTCTTCGCATGAAAAGGTATACAAATTTTACCACTAGAAAAGTTTAGTTATGCAACTTGCAAAAATTTCTGAACTTACGGCGGTGTTTTATAGAAAATATGTTATTGACATCTATTTAAAATGAATAAGTCCTATGTTGGTTGTTTTAGATGCGGGTAAAAAACTAAAAATAATAATATGACTGTCGTCGAGACCAAAGCTACTTATTTACGTCGTCGCTTTAAGTATTGTGTTTATTTATTATGTTGCTTACCTCCCGGTGTCGTACGAGATGGCTAGACATTACATATATCAAGGAATAGGCAGCGCTTTTCACCTGTATAACCAACAAGAACTATGATAATGAACCCACCTGCCAACGGCGGAGATTTTTGGTAAAACCTTCCGTTGAAGAGAAAGATCTTGCGGACTATCATTGTTTTGTGTCGTTCATAGTACTATAGAATTTTTATTACATTTAGAAAAATCTAGGCAATAGTCGCAATCGTTTATTAATTACCAATTTATGAGCCCTCGAAAATAGTGTGCTATTGATAATATGTATACTCCATTCTATAAATTGACCTAATTACGTAGTATAAAGCTTTTTTACCATATCCATTTTTACATTGCATTTGCATGGTTTCCCCTGACATGTATTTGAATGCTATATAATATAAAATTGCTAATCGATTGTACGTTTATGTGGATATTTTGTACTAATAAAGTCTGATTTAGAAGAAATCGTAGAAACTGTTTCACCCAAGTTTTTTGAAACTGATGCATCGAGAAAAACATGTTACGAAAAAATGAGCGAGGATTTAATGGGTTACTCTAAAAGGTTTTTGTAGCAGCCTTATAGAATGTAGGTACTTTTTAATGAAAAACTAATAAGAAAAAAAGAATCAGTTTTTTGAATACAAGTATTATTGAGGGAACAAGGCTATTTATGGAGTAGGTACTTCTTTGATTAGGTAATCAGACATTTTAGAAGAAAACTAAGTCTGTGCCTTGAGTTGAATCAAGTATGTAATTGAATATTAACTTGTTCAGAGGTGGGATATGTTAGGTTCGATTTCATCTCACATATGGCCATTTAGTTAGGTTTAGATACAAACATAATGTAATATGCAATAAACTTACATAGGTATAAGCTCTTTATAACATCCTTGTATACAAGGTAACAAATTCTCATCTCACGAAAATTGCCCTGAGCTGGTGTCGAACCTGTGATCTTTTAGCTTTTAGATGCACGATATCTCAATATAGCCTTTCATTGTAGATAACTTTATACGTACCTGCAAAGCTAGTGAAACTGTATCGATAAAACGTAACGATATCGACGAATCAAGCTTCATAGGATTTGCGAGGGAGTAGAAGTCTCATACTTATGAGACATTTTAACGGGCTTACCGCGATCATTTTGTTTTGTTGAGAGTCCCGATATTTCGAGTCTGTGCTGTGTAATAATAATAGTGAACGCGAAAGCTTTAAATCATATAGAACTCTCATGCTTCAAACTAGTTATATACCCACTATTCGCTGGGGGTGTTACCTAAAGCGTGATTATTATTAAAAGAGCCTTCTGCTAAGTGTAATCTGAACTCTGGCTGCTTAAAGTAGTTAATAAAGTCAGATTGCTTCTCGTTTAAAGACAATTTAATAAAATACGCCGCATTGGACGTTAGGTACCGATGTTATACGTCTTGCAACTGCAAGACGTATAACAAGCTTTGCTCGTTATTTCCTTATTTATTCACTCATAGAGCGTAAAATTGTAGCTCGTGTGTGTATGCTTCATTTATTTTGTTTCTCTAACATTTTTTACAGTGAATAGTTCTTTACATAAAAGAAAATATACTTTACTAAAAGGCGTCACTCGTCCATTCTAGCATACACAAACCAGTTACACGGTATCTCATTCTTTTAAATCAGACATGTTTTGCGAATACTATTTTTGAAACGCGATTTTCTATTAAAGAAGCACGCTTAGCCTGCGCGAAATGTCTAGGCAGATAACTGAACTGGCTTGATTGAATGATTCCAGGGCAATGGCTGTGCAGGCCTTGTGGCGATCATGTGAGGCCCACGTGCGTCCTGTGTCCGAACCTCGGCGGCGCTATGAAGTGTACACCCTCGGGGCACAAGTGGGCACACGTCAGCTGCGTCCTCTGGATTCCCGAAGTGTCCATCGGGTGCGCGGAAAAAATGGAACCCATCACTAAAATATCTTCAATACCCGCCTCCCGCTGGTCCTTAGTGTGTGTTCTGTGCCGTGAACGTAAAGGAGCGTGCATACAGTGCTCCGTAAAGACTTGCAAGACTGCTTACCACGTTACGTGTGCATTTAAACATGGACTAGAAATGCGTGCGATAATTGAAGACGAAAACGCGGACGATGGGGTCAAGCTGCGATCCTATTGTCAAAAACATAGTGTCAATTCAAAAAAGGAGAAAGCTCCCGGCTCGGGGGACGAGGAAGAGGAAGTGAAGAAGAAGCGTCGTAAGGATATGACTTCTGAGGAGAAGAACCAGGCGCGGGCGGCGCGGCTGCAGGAGATCGAGCGCGAGTTCGACCGCCACGTGACCGTGAAAGATATCAGCACACATCTGCTAGAAGTCGACCAAGACGGCGTCAACTACATATACAACTACTGGAAACTGAAGAGGCGCTCGGGCGACAACAGGCCCTTGCTGCCGCCCAAATCTGACGACAACGAACTACTTACGCACAGGCAGGAACAAGCCGATTTAGACAAAATGAGAATGTTCGTGCAACTAAGACAGGACTTGGAACGAGTGCGAAATCTTTGCTACATGGTCAGCAGGAGGGAGAAGCTCTCCCGCTCGTTCTTTCGTTTACGTGAGCAAACATTTCACAAACAAGTGTCAGTTCTCACGGCGGATACCACCATCACAGGGCTTGATCTGGCCGCGATCATAGAAGCCAACCACGGGCCTTCGATCTACGATAGGTTATATTCGCATCCGGATGCGCCTGATCATAAGAACGATTTCGAAGAACTCCTAGCCCGGATCGCGCCTCCAGATTCGGAGGATGAGAAAAAGAAAGACCGCAATGGGTTAGTGAAGGGCTCGAAGTCATCGAATCCTTATAAGAAACATTACGTGAATGGGTCTCGGCGAAGTGGCAGTATGTATAGCGGTCTGTCAAGCGAGGAAAGCGCGGCTGAAATCAGTCGATCGTCGCGATACCGCTTCCGTGGAATCGGTTCCAGCACCGACGAAGATACCAAGAAGTCCAGTGCATCACCAAAGAAAAAGATTTCACCCAAAACGAAAGGCAAAAGATCTCCTAAAAAGACTGAAAGGAGGAAGAAGAAAGTTCCACAATCTAAAGCTGTCATTGAAAGCAGCAGCGAAGATGAATCTCTGAAATCCAAAATGAGGAAGGACAGTTCACGCAGTAAGACCCTTCAGCAGCTCGAGAAAGAAATGACTGCCGGGAAATTTGGCGATTCTGGCTCTGACACAGATGAACTGATCACAATGAAATCGTCTAAGAACAACAGCAAATTCCCAGTTGACATCTACTCGGACAGTAGTGACGACAACTCCACCAAAGCAGACATAAAGACCGAAAAATCAAAATCAGACAAAGGAAAAACTGAAAGGCCAAGACCTGAAAGATCTCCAACTGAAAACGATTCCCAACAGTCGTTGCCGAGAACTAAGGCCGCCATGAAAGAGTTCATACCGAGTCAACCAGAGAAGAAGTCTGCACCCAAAGAGGCAGAAAAACCGGCTCCAAAGAAGCGTGGCAGAAAACCATCTAACAAAGAGAAAAAGATTCCAACCAAGAAACAAGACTCTGACGACGAAGCAAAGAACAAAGAAAACATAAAATCTTCTAAACAGAAAGACAATCCGACCGACTTGATTGTACCACAAAGGCAAGCTGCCAAGAAGGCTTCAGAAAACATGCGCTCAACCGCAGTCGCTAAAAAAGAAGAGACTGTCTCTGACAAAGCTGTGAGTGGAGATGACAAGCCTAAACCTAAGAACAAATCAAGAGAAAAGGAAATTAGAGAGGTTGTACCTGCTAAAATAGGGCGTAAGAAATCATCCAAAGAAGCAGAAAAGGAGCCTATATCGTACGTGCCGCAAAGACAAGCCGCGAAAAAAGCAGCCGCGCATATTAAAAGCGGGCTCGTTACCAAAGCACCTGTGGTCGAAACTGAAAACGATAAAAAGAAAGACGAGAAACCGGACGTTACCAAGTCGTCGCCTAAGAAGGAAGAGGCTAAAGCCAAGCAGGCAGAGAGTTCAAGTTCCTCGTCTAACTCGAGCAGTAGTAGCTACTCGTCATCGTCGAGTTCGGAAGAGGAGACGGAGAAGCCAGAAATGAGGCCGACGGTGAAGGCTCGCGAGCCGGCGCCAAGGCAGCCGTCGCTGTTCTCGCCGCAGCCGACCACACGACCGACAGTGGACTTGCCCTTTCTCGACAAGGTGTCAAGACCGCTGTCGTCAACCAGCGCCTCTAGTGATTCTGACAGCTCTAAGTCACGATACTCTGGCTCGAGCCCGACGCCTAAGCGGCCACGCCGACGAAGAAAAGGCAAGAGCATCTCGAACGACACTTCCCCACGCAAGACCCTCGAGAAGAAGCTTAAAACTTCCGAACGGGGGTCCGAGTCTGGGCTACCATCACCGGCTGCTGAAGGAGAGGAACCGGGCCGACCCAACGACGCGCGCGCTGCCACACGTGCTCGGACCAGAAGCACTGCTTCAGTCGGAAATATGCCTAATAAGCCTGATGCCGGACAGAGAAAACCATCTAAAGACGACGCCGGCCCTGCCTCTGGACCAAATAAAACTCCCAAAGAGAGCGGCGAGTCCAGTCAACTTCCATCTGCGGAGCGGAAAGCGGACGAGGCGCTAAAGAAGGACACTGAAACTTCGCCGGTGGATGTCAAACCAAAAACTTTTAAAGCTAAGAGGCCAAGCATAACTGTTGATGAGAAAGAGAAACCAAAACTATCTGACAGCGCAACTCCGCTCACTAGAACCAGTCCCAGGAAGAGCGTCGACACTAAACCGAAACCGACGGTTAAACGGCGTATGAGTGTTAAAGAACCAGTGAAAGAAAAGTCGCCTTTACCGGAAGAAAAGCCTAGAGAGACTATAAAGGCTAGGAGACAGAGCCGGTATAGTGCAAATACTCCTACTTCTGGGCGTACAAGCGCTTCACCGGTTAAAAAACCCACAGCTGTGGAACAACCGGTTACTATAGAGAAGTCACCATTAACCAGCAAACATTCCCCGCATGTCAATGAAGACTACACCGACAATGATAAGGATTGGATGCCTAAAGCGACAAGCCCTCACGTGCATCCGCCACCGGTAGAGAAAGCTGGAGATCATGAGAAATATATGACTGAAGATAAATCATTAGATGTAGACTTGAGCGATAAGAGCAGCGTAAAAATGATGGCTAAAATTCAAGCTACTCTCAACGAAAACACAATGATAAAGTCACCAAAGACTCCTATGGACGCTCGATCAATAGATCCTATCGATATAGAAAATCCCATGATTAGGAACATTCGAAAGCGCTCGTTTGTTTCCGATTCTGAAAAGAAATTCGTTACTCAAGATGCTAGCCACGTCCAAGGCGTAGAGATCTCCAAGAGTGCTAAAATACCCTCGACAGTCAACCCATATCCTAACAGGTCGATCTTCTCCCCACAAGTGAAAGAAAACGACATATTCGAGCTTGATATACTAGACGACGGGTTTAATCACGACGATATGATTAAGCCATTCCCTTCTTACGAATTGATCTTCAAAGAAGATTCTAAAGAACAGGGCGTACAGGAGACGTTGGATTTGGTCGATAGATTAAGAATGACGTTGAGTACTAAGAAAATTCCTACCGAGCAAACGACTGAAGAGGAGCCGGTGTTGATTAGCAATGAAAAAGAAAAACGAATAGATGAGAATCATTCCGCTTCAAGTGATCACGAAGTTCCTCAGCCCAGTAAAGCAGGTGCGTTAGACTTACAAGAAAGGAGACATTCTATAAAGGATTCGCTTCCAGCTACGAACCATGTACCTCGCGCCCACGAGCCAACTAATCTGTCATCCAGAGATACCGAAAGAGACGGTAAGGATGACCGACCGCTGCCTATGACGAGCCACGACAAATGGCCAGAGTTGCCGATTTCGCACAACGATTC
>OX419582.1:6618208-6934269 GCA_948473455.1 Teleiodes luculella
CTATAGTTATTTCCCGTCCGTGTAACAGTTCTATGATAGTGTTATTGTGGACACTCACTGTAGACTAGGGAGGTCCAATCGTCATCACTTGAATTTGCAAGAAGACGACATACAAGAAATATTAATATTAATCACAAATATCTTCAAATAATAAATCGTTTGCTAAAATAATATATGTATATTTGTGTTAATTTTAAAAGCATTTATAGTTTCAACATCATTATTCCTTAGGAACCATTACTATGGTCATTACCAGATATAAAAATGACGAGGACCTAAATATTGATAAGTAAGAATATTAGAGTAATATTTATTGGATTGAGTATAAAAATGTATAATGCCCTCAGCAGTTAAGTGAAAGTCAATCGCACTTATAGATTGTGATATTACAAATATCATATCATAAAAAAAAATATCTGTTGTTACCTGTAGTATAATTATTTCAATCATATTGAGGAAAGCATACTGGATACTTAATTGTGTCGTTCCTAAGAAGGGTTCATTAATATTTGTCTTCATTTTAAACCTGTTACCTACATATTACAATTGGAAATTGTGTTTATTTGTCAACTCTGCTAATTTTTACGACACTATTAATTGATTTTCTATCCTTTTCGCTTTTCCGACTAACCAAGAGTAATGACGGGTTTTTTAGGCCTAAAATATAACACTGTTTGCTTCTGATTTTCTGACTATCACTACACCGAATACAATGTTTCGGCGATTTAACAACCCAGTTTAAACATTAGTTGGATAATGTAGTCCTTGAAACAAACTAGTGGTCGCAATTCAGTTTTAGTAAGATTTATAGTATATACCGTGTTCATTTGTTTGATGGAGCCAGGGTATATTTTTAAATGTTTGACTCTTATAGCTCATATCTTTCCCACTATAATAAATTGCTGCACGTAAAAACAGCTAGGTTTTTATTTGCTTTGACAGTACCTTCTTTGTGGTTTTAAGACTCCCAAAAAATACTTTTTGAAATATTTATCAGTTTACAACTAACCCTGGCTGACTATCAATCTAGATACATCACGCTCAAGTTCATAAAGTAAAGCGCTGAATGGAATAAGGAATAAATAAGGCTGCTTTTCGATGAGTGAAAAATCCACTTAAGGTAAAACTTGATTTTCCTAATCTCGCAGACGTGACGACCCTTGAAGTGGCGTTAGAGGGTTAGAGGGTATGCGACAGGCGCACTGCGTTTATATTTTCGGTTGCATGCCACTATGGACTCGTTTGAAGTATAGGCAAATTTATTACGTGCTTTGTGTTACAAAATGTAGCATATTCCTTTTTCACTATGATGTAAAATAAAAGTCTCAAAATAGATCTTTCATATTTAAAGCGGTCACAAAAATATAGCATACCCAAACTGTCAATGAAATGTCAAAAATAAGCAAGGAATTTGTATATTATGGTAAATAGTACCTAGCCACTTTACTATCTCGCTTACTTAGGCGTTGTCCTATAGAACGCGATTACGCGATCATCGCAATCGCGGTATTATTATAGTAAGATTGAACCTTCCAGTTGTAACATTAGTATTATACAAATTCCGTGTTTTTTAAGTGACACTATTACTAATGAAATTACTGTATGAACTTGTGCGCTGACACAGTTTGAGCAAATGGTTTGTTAACTTGTAAATTTAGCTTATTATTGGCATATCATCTAACACGTGTAATGAGTAGTATAATTTGGCACCGTAGAACTGTATGGACTGATTTGAATGGTTAGTTTGATTAAAATGTGTATTTTTGCGTCTTTCGGAATCTGATGGTAGTGAGATTTATTTATTCGACTATGGCGAACTTAGTTACCTTGTCACAAGTCGATGGTTGTTTAACTTATACTCGTAGTACTTTATCGAAGGACGGGGATGGAACACGAGAAAAATCTAATGTAATATTTCGTTTAATGCACCGATCAATATTTATATTGATTTTTAATCTGTTATATATAATATTTTTAAGCTTGTTTATTTATTTCCTGTCTCAAGTAAACATGCAAACGATTACAAATTTATTTGCGCTTGTTGTACTCTTTTATAATACATTGTGGTCGTAGAGCGGCAGCAAAAACAACTTTGCAATACAAAGGTATTTTTGCCACTTCGATTGTTCAATTTGCTTTCGCACTGTTTGGCTTAGTTGCAAAAAAACATGATTAAATTCATTGTAGTTATTAATCCCAGAATTTTTTGTCGTTGTTAATACTAAATGTCAGATTTGAATATTTGAACTATCGAAGCGGCTCCCATCTCTCTGAATAGCATTTGAGAACTAAAATATTTTTATTGAGTTTAAAATTTGTAAATATCGACAGATGACAGATCGTCTTTCCACAGAGGTATATGCCAGTAAGGCCAGTTTAAATAAGGTATTTTAATCCCAAGTTTATTAACAAAAATAATCATCAGATTTCGTTTGACGTCTGTTTTGTGCAATATTCGGCAATACTCATCGGATAGTCGGTAGGCGTAGTAAGTGCGTGTTTTGTTTGCGCTACTTGTAAATAGACGTGTACGCTCAGCCCATAGGGACAAACAAACAGTCACATATACCTTTCAGTACGACACAAGACTAAAACCAGAAAATTATGGCACTAAATGACTGGTTAGTCAAATCAGCTTATTTTGATGAAATGTATTTTAATAACTTGTATCGGAAATATATAGCGTTACATAGTTGTGACGTCACGCCTTTGTAAACAAACCATCGTATCATACTTTTACTACATTTTTAATTTGTTAAAAATGATAGTAAAAGGTAAAACAATACAAAAATGTTTAAATAATTCATTTACTGAATGGGGTAAAGTTTATTCATTTTGGATACAGTCATCATTCTCATTGTAACGAAATGTCGCCCCAGGTTAATGTCTGCAGTGATTGGTTGCATGGCCATCGGATGTGCACGTATTGGCTGAGTTGAATAGTGCTGCAAATTGTACAGCGCCCTCACATTTGTTTTACTGTTTTGTGTCGCATTGTTATTCTCACACAAACCACACACTGACCGTATTTTAAATAGATACCTTAACCATTGCATAAAAAATGTTTTCTTAAAATTGTAGATTAAAGTATTTTTAGAGTCTTAAATGGAGACGCTTTACGGTAAATCAGAAAGGCTACAATCCATATGCAAAACCATTTTTATATATATCTTTTTGATGGCTCTCAATCCTAGATGTGTAGAACGTTAAGATATAGATTCTGCTAATCGGTATTTAAAAATAAACACTTGTTTAGCAACAAGTGTTTTCTTCTTGCAATGAACCACATTCAGCTCTTATCAATCAGTTTGTACCCCTTGTCACTCGCGTTATAGAGTTACTGCAAACCATGCTGCAAACTATCTTTTTGTGTTGGTACATACTTATAATTATTAATGTATTAAGCAAAGGTTATCGACATTGCTAATTGACATAAAAAAATACCGAATACAAACATCTGTTAGTTTCACGCCATATAAAGGTATATTTTTGAATTTGGTTCCTTTTTCCGTGTATTTAATTAATTTGCAAGATTTTTGATAGATGTTCGCAAAGTATTGCTGATTATTATTTAAAAAAATATAGTCTATTAGTAACAGTTTCAGATCCACATCATAAGTTTTTCTTTAGAACTATTATTTTTGCGTCTGGTACGTATTAATTTTTATACTTTTATATTTTTTGTACTGCCAAGTAAAACGAAGCGTAATCTCGGCTTGAAATTTTTGATTAATATGTTTTTCCAGTAAGATGTTCTTTGATACGATTATAGTACTTTTAATACTTGTGATTTTAATTTGTAATTTTCTTTTGAGTTGTCTTTGTCAGTTTAATATGAGCTCGCCAGCGTAGTAGAGCAAACGATCGCCTGTAATTATTAGGGTATATTTGTGTTGCTAGTACTAACTTATTCTGTCATGTAAATAATATGAATGTTAATAGTTGATGAGGAAATGAGCTAAATTTAGAATGAATCTTAGACGTGCTCTCGCTCTTTAGAATTTCCTGCCCAGCTGGTACATAGACACAAAGAAAAACATTAATGCGTGATGCGACGCTATTTGATTATCAGATTCTGTTGAGGACCATTCACACGGGCTAATAAAAAAAAGGTAATGTCACGCCGCGACGCTACACCAATTTAATTCGAATTTTCATTGAGTATCCAATGAACCTTGAAACAAATCACCCCATTCCCATAATTTCCACTACATAATTTACAGAAGCCAGCACATGCGGCTGGCCACTCGTACAACGAAATTTACACCTACCGCTTCGGAATACAGGCGCTATCAAGATCAAAGTATCCATCCGCATGTGCTGGCTATTGTATATTCAATTGTATCTGTTTTCCAATTTGCTGCTTCGTGTGCCCTAGCTTGGCACATTATATGCCTATAATAAAAAGATTTTATTAATACCTTTTAAACCTTTACAAGGCAGTGGCCGCTATATTGCCACCTTAATTTTAACCTTATACCCTCAACATAAAGTCGAAAACGAATGCATTTTATAAAGTTGTTTTGCCCTATAAAGGGTTAAATATCAATTTTAATTATAAAGTTGTGCAAAAGGCATGGCAAATGATATGCTCGTGTGAATGGTTTTTATAGGCGCAGGCACTAACGTAACACACGTAAATGTACTCGGGTAAACTGGTTGTGTCGAGACCACTTCTGTCGACGCTCACTGTGTCTCAGGACCCGTACACGAAACTCGTCGCTGATACGAGTAAGTAGATTATCGCTCCCCTAAATAATAAACTACTGTTAAACCCAATAGCCATCACGTTGTACTAGCATTCGATGCGTCGAACGGAAATATCACGATACTGTATTTAGCATACGGCAACAATGCGAATATATACCTTATAATTTCGACAAAAATAAAATTTGTTACCATAAAATTAATTAAAATATATTTATGATATTTAAATCTTAAATATTAAAACAAAGTGAATTTAATTAGAGCCGTCGTAGTAACTTTGTGTAAATAGATAGTGTAAAATAAATTAAAATATTTAATACCAATTAAACAAAAATTTGGATGTCTATTTATTGAATTTTTAATTTTATAAGTAAATTCAACAATCATTGGCATAAGAGCTTGACATAGAACTAAAAATAAATGTTAAATCAAACTCAGACATTCTATGTTTTTGAATAAATTGTTTTACACTTTTTAGTTTTTGATTGAAGTTGATGTTACAAATAACAATGATAAGTTAGTTTTCTAATATATCAAGTTTTGCAATAGGTATAATTGCATAACTACACCGCAATTTATTTCATGTAAGATTAATATTTTTCATGAAATCTTCAAGGATTTTTAGGTGTTCTCTGTAGGAATAAGTAACTTTTGTAGGAAACAACAATCACTCGTGGGAAAGTCTTCCGAGATTTCTTTTTCTATTTAATAGTTATATAAAATGATGCGTAGAAATGATAGATGGATATTGTCTCATAAAACTGAACTGTTAGAAGTTTCTGTCTTGTAGAGCAGTGTCGCTGCGATAGTGCTATATTATCGATGTATGGTCACAGAAGAAAATAATGTAAATGGTGATGCATCGACGATCTTTAAAAAATTGACGATACGTCGATAGCGCTATCGGAACCTATCGTGACCCTAGTTATCAAGGTCACACTTCGAGTGCAATAGTATCCCTATAAATAAGTACCCCTAAAAATTTGCGGACTTTTTTTTTCATAAAAGGGACGACTAACAATAAACCAGCTTCCCTTGATTCACAATAAAAAATAAACCTGCCGTCCCGTATCATGAAGCGCTATGAAAAATTAAAATCTTTTTCATTGAATTAATGAAATAAATCATAGATTATAAAAATGAATTATATTAGTATCAATTGGATTAACATTATAAATCAAATAGCAGTTTACTTTGTGTTCAGTTGTATGAGACTTTCTCACTTTTTGTGTTGATTTTGAACTCGCTACTTTCCTATATTTAATACTTTGTAAGGTCTCCGATTTAAAAGCCGTAAAAAATATAATTTCATAAACAACTTAATTAAACAAACTGTCAGATTTGGAGGTGTACCAATACCTACTTAGCAATATATTTTTGTAGTCGTATAAATAGCTTCATTAAATCTATCTAATTTATAAAGTAATTTCAAAATATCGTCACGCACAAACTCCACGCAAGCTAAACATCACATTTTAACATTTTGTCACCATTAGACCTTGTTACTGTGATTTGCTTTAATTTATATGTTTATATTAGTAAAATAAGTATAATATAATTTCTTATAATATAATTTCTTATCCGAAATTCCTAAACCAGGAATTAAAAAATAAATCACATTTATTTTTCATACAGACATATTTTTTCTTATAAATTTTTCAGTTCATTACTTTTTTAAGGATGTTACGCCGACGCATGTAATTTTTTTTATTATTGATATTATTAGAATGAAAAGAAGTGTATGATTTTCTTGTAAGTAATTTAAGAGTCATGTTTTGTAGAGTTCGTGCTATAAGCGCATGATTTTGTATCGAGTATACTAATTTACAGTGTTGATATTATGAAGTTGTATAGAATTGTAATTTTCATTTTGTAAGTGTAAGTGAGATCGGTAAGCATGCGTATTGTTGATAGTATGGTGTGTTATAAAAGTGTAAGCGGCTGCGTCGTCTGGAGTCAACCGTAAATAATACACAGAATTTAAAAAAAATGTGTTTTCCCACGCGATTTCCACTCGGATGCACGACGCCCCTTACGCACCACGTTCGCAGAACGTCATCAATGTTAGCTGTAATTATAAAGCCTGGTCACGTACCAGACATTAGGTTAGAAAATTCAATACATATATTATTATTTATATTCTAGCCTATATAATCAGCATAAGTATTAGCTTAAGAGATTACTTCTTATACCATTATCCGTATAAGTATTATGATCAACAATATTTCCATTGTTTCTAAATTAGATTGTTAGTTTTAATATAAGTGTATTGTACAAACTACTTATGTACAGTGTGTAAATGAATGCTAGGGTGTTGTTTTGTGCCGGATGGCGGGAGTGAGCTGACGCGGATGTATATAGTGTACAAGCATTCTTGTATTATAACAAGTGTTTTCAATGTGCACATAGTCGCCTCATTCATTAATAAATTTTTTAGATCAATTAATGTTTATTCTTGTTTTTTCATTTCTTCACCAACATTTTCAGGTTTTTTATCTGTGATGTGATGACTGATGACTGTTTAGTAAAAATAATAATATAAATATGGTAAATACAAATCTAAATTATTGTGCTATTATGATGCTAATATGTTTGCAAGTCCTTATTTGAGACACGAGACGTAGGTCATTAAAAAAATTAAAGGCCAATTGTATATATATTGTGTATTTATGAATAGATACATTAATTCCCGATCTTTAAGTGCTGCGTGATTCTGTGTTCTGGTTAGGTTTATTTGCCGTCCAAACACTTTACACTTCATTTAATTTTGTATTCTCTGACCCAGACGAAGACAAAGCCAGCGCATACTTGGTGCGACAAAGAGAAAATAACTGTTAAAACTAAACCGCAATGCAAGTGTAAAAACGGCGAATGTCGAGTGCACTGCGCTCTGCTCGCTATACATATTAGCATAGCATTTCCTACCGTGTCTTAAAGTAGTTTGTATTAATTCATTTGCTCAGTATGTATGTCGCGCCTCGCTAGGCGTGCGCTGGGCCTCATTCCCACTTTCCCCATTGGCTCATAATTGGTGTGTGTGTGGTGTGAGGGCCACTTTGCTTAAACTCAATGAAAATATGACCTTGATTTAGTGTGCATTGCAAAACAATTGTGCAGTTAATATCAGATTTTGTGCAACTCAATTGAGCGAGTTGTAAGCTGAAATGTTGGGCCCTCAATCCTCCATTGGAGGATTGAGGGCCCAACATTTCAGCTTACAACTCGCTCAATTGAGTTGCACAAAATCTGATATTAACTGCACAATTGTTTTGCAATGCACACTAAATAAAGGTCATATTTTCATTGAGTTTAAGCAAAGTGGCCCTCACACCACACACACACTATAATTGTACAGATTCAAACACCTAATCAGACATTGTCCTTATTACGTATTCGCCTTCTTAAGTAACTCTTTGATTAATGATAGATAAAATACAGATTATTATAAACTAGCTTTACGTCCCGCGGCTCCGCCCTCGTTAACAGTTTTTCCCGTGGGAATGAGAAATTTTCCCGCGGTGAAAGGTAGCTCATGTCCTTCCCCAAGGGCTATTCTAATTAAAATAGGTTTAGTAGTTTCTATGCCTATTTAACGCAAACAAACTAACAAACAATTCAATATTTCCTCTTTATAATATTGGTATAGATAAATTGCCCTAATCTATCGATTACTACAATATAGCAGATAACACGAACGTGTCGAAGAAGCCATTTACTGTTCCAGTTATTTTTTAAAAATATCGTGCTCAAATAAATTACCTTGTTACAATAATCAGTTACATAAATAGACTATGTAAATAATGGTTTATGTTACTGGTTTTCGCGGCAGTTTCGAGCTGTTTTTGTGTGATACCAAAAAGAAGTGACTGTTGATGGCTTGATGGTATTCATTCGAGGTACTATGAATTCGAGGAGGCAAAGTTATTATGAAAAGAAATACGGGACAACACGGAGAAAAAAGCCGACAATCTACGTAAGTACCTACCTATACCTACTAGCTTTCCGCCTCACTGCTCCGCACGCTCTAACAGTTTTTCCCGTGGGAATGAGGGATTTTACAGCAGTAAAATGTAGCCTTTGTGTTATTCTGATGTAGGTATAAGCTATATATTACTGTAAAGTTTCATTAAAATCTATTCAGTCGTTTTTGCGTAAGAGTAACTGTCGCGTTTATAATATTAGTAGCATTATTCAATTATTCAGAAGCCAGCCCCTGGTGAGGGTCGTGGGAAGCTAATGATAATTTGAAATTTTATCACGACCAAAATTAGATTTTCAGGGTTTGTGAGAGGTCTTTAGCCCCCTTATAACATTGTCAAAGTCCAAGGTATTTTCCAAGCAAGGCAAGTTTTGGTTAGGTTATAGGCCGGGAGATGATGACAAATTTTTAGGTCATTTGCACCAGTATGGCATTTGGATTTCTGGAAATTATATGATGCAATGTGACCATTATTATATTTGCCATACTTCTAATAGAGGGAAAAAGGGGCAACATACTGTTACAAATCGTTCAAAATACGAACAAAATCTTACATTAAAAAAGAAATTATACTCATTCGCCACCTCCCACAGGTATGGCATTATCACACTTCTATTTATCATCATTTAGGAACTGTTGAAAAAATTTTTTAAGGTGGTACAAATCGTAAGGCGAAAAAAAAATAATGCAGATTTTCGGCGGTATGGCGACCATTTGGAACCGTCCGAAAAGTATTCGCCTGGTACAAATGGTTGAATTTTTTATTTTTTATTTACGGTATGGCGGGCTGTAAGCCACACCGGAGAAGTATGGCATGACACTACCGTCTAGTTATTTTTTACGGGCTATCGGAAAATACTAAAATTTTTGTGGTACAAATTGTTTGACTATCGTAATTTATCCGACGAGTTCCCATAACGCCCTCGCGATTGGGCCGCCGGTACCAGTGCTATGACCATCATTTATCTTTTCCCCCTGTAGAACTGCCATACTGTAACAAATGACCTAAAAATTTCTGTCATCATCTCCCGGCCTATTAGGTTAGGCATCTTACTAAACCTGTGTAGAGAAGAACAAGTATTGGGCAGTCTTTTCGTATCCCTCAAATTTTTTTCGGTTTATAGCAGAATCTTTGTAAATATACTGATTTTAAAAAACTGCAAATGACTGGTTGGTAGTGCGCCTGCCTTCGTAGCACAGGGTCGCGGGTTTGAACCGTTCGAATGGCGAACATTCGTGTGATAAGCGCTTGTGTTTTGTGTTCGTGTGAAATGTATATACATATTTTATTTATTAATATATTTTATACTAGCCATGTAAGGAATTAATTTTTAATGATGGGAGACTTGGGTCCACATCACCGTATCGGTTACTTCTTCTTCTTCTTCACTTCGGGCAATATTCTTCGTCGGACGTTTTGTATTTTGGACATTATAGTCGCGCAAAGGCTTCTATGACCGTGTTTTGCTACACTACCGCTACTTCCGTCATTAAGTCTGTACTAAGCAGAGCTTACAACGCGCGCGGCCTTTTGCAATTATCTTTTTCCCACAGTTGGTAGTAGTAGGTAGGTAGGAAGGTAGGCAGTAGGTAGTTGTTTCAAACAAACTGTCACTTTCGGTTTTTTTTTTTTTTTGTACTGGCACTAGTGAAGTAAAAGTGCCACTATATTGTTTCATAAACGCCCTACCACTTGTCAAACACCGTACAAGCGATTCTTTCATGGTTTAGCCGTAAAAAGCAGATTTTAAAGTCGAGAATCTGGTTCGCCCATGGGCTAACTAGATCGTTTACGGAGTGAGCAATCTGGTTCGCCCATGGGCTTATTCGATCGTTAAAGGGTTTAAATATGTCGTTTTGCGACTTTACAGTGTTTGTTATTTTGCAAAACCTCTGGGTGATGATTGATTACCTACGAGACCAAATCTGAAGTCCAAAGGCACCATTCGGTATTCAACTCTTGTACAAACTGTCATTCTGGACCCACCCCCGGCACAGTGTATCATTATTTCCTTCGGGATTTTAGAGTCGGTCACCGTAAAACTGCTGTCATTACAGGAAAGGCCCCATCTGACAATTTTTTAAAAATTAGATAAAATAAACCGTTTATTTACTGACAAAACTTCTCTGAGTAGGTAAGGGTGCTTTTTCACCAGATATGTGCTACGGAGCTATGCTGCGATGATGTGATAGCTGATAGCTATAAGCTGTGAAACTATGTGTTTCCACTTTGCACGCATCCATAGCATGCAACTTCCATATAAAAAACATAGCTAAATCCGTTTCCACCAGTGCTAAGCTATGTGCACCAATTAATATGATTGGTGGATATCAAACGCATCCATAGCAACGTAGCATAGCGCGTCTCTGGTGGAAAAGCACCCTAACACGGTGTTTTAAACCTTTACAAGGTACCTAGTCTTCTTCTTATCGTGTCGATGACAAATTCCTTAGATAGTTTTGGCCCATAACCTAGCTACTTCAACTGCATTATCTGTGGCATCCATCTGGAGCTCTATTTCTCAAACGTTCGTGTCGCTAAGATCGCTCGATTTCTACTGATTTACGCTCGTCTAACGAAAAACGGCATTTTTGGATCGTTCGATTGCAACGAGTGGTCACAAGCACTCGTTGCAGCAAGGGAGTGATAGATTAAACGCCAAGCAATAACGTCTATATTCCCACAATGACGTTCTCGCTCGATTGACATTCGGATCACACACACACAGACACTCCAGACATCAAAGAGACGCCTATACGATCGACACGGGAGTGTGAGCGAGAGCGACAATCCGCAAAGTGGGAGCGACCATAGATTTACGTTCCGTTTTAGTTTCGGAAACTACCGGTTTTTGTTTGATCTGCGTAAAATGAACTAAACACCATATCGAAGGCGAGTGACTCAGAAATACGGAAAAACAGCGTCCTTCGACTTGGAAGTCGACTATGACTTATGTCGCATACGCCAACGCCAAGTCATACGAACGTTTGAGAAATAGAGCTCCAGGTCCTGCTGCGAGCAGGTGGCAGGGCAAGCAGGGCAGGACACTAGGTGGGCCATAGACTGCACCGTCCCACACACACACTCCTGGGTTCTCCGAAAATCCCCACCTGAACATATTTTCCTTACTGCGGCTAACCTGAGTCCGAAGTCTATTTAAAGACTTCCAGATTGGCCATGGCAGTCTATGTGGCCACTACTACAAGGTAGTGGCCACTTTATTGCCACCTTAATTTTAACTTTATTATAACCTCAACATAAAACTCGAAAATAAATGCATTTTGTAAAGTTGTTTTGCCTTATAAAGGGTTAACGAATGAGAAAATCTGTCAGATGTGCCCTTTTGTGTTACGAACACAGAAAAGTTGTTAAACGTGAGATGAAAAATGCATTAAAGGCAACGAAATTTGAAACTAATAAAATCTCAGTGTAGGTACCTACCTAGTTTTCAGTGAGAAAACTAATCCTTTATTTTAATTGACATTTATCGAATTTTTAAGGTTTGTTTGAAAGAAACTAAGATTAGATCTATAGTTAGGTACTCTAGAAAAGATCCGAGTGATTTTATCGGATAGGTTCAATTATCTTAAAAACATAACAATTTTGACCTGATGGAACATTCCATAGATATTGGTATAGCATTGGGTTGAAATCAGGATCGATATTGATTTAAAGAGTAGAGCTCCAGAACACTATTACTCCCTCAGCGAAGCGCGGCTTTCCAACCTCTCTGATTATTCATAAAGCGGAGTCTGGATGGAGGACACGAAAATGTCGCTTTGAACCAAGGAGTGAGTATTGACCATTTCTCCCTCTACGACTGACCACTATAATAGAGATATATAATAATATGTACCTACCTACATGCAAATCTGTCAACTAGCTGAGGTGCAGGGTGGTTGTCTCCGGGTTGTGATTGCTCCGAAGGGCATGCAGATACTTTCTATTGGTTGGAAACGTGGTCCAAACTGACGGAAAACAAAGATGTTTCAGTTACAAAACAGACCATGTTGATAAGATCGTACCGGCCGCATATCTACAGAATTACAGATGGCAGCACTTGCAAGCCTCAATGTAAGCTATCAACAAAACAAGATAAGAGGCCTATTACATGTCGTCGATTAGCGCCCTCATTTGAAATTACTTTTTTACTGTATAAAAATGGAACATAATTAAAAATTGGGGGCCGCTATCCTATCAACTATGCTTTATAATGAAGTTCGTTCAAAGTACATCAGGGGGCCTAAAAGCGCCGTTATTGAAGAATCATATCGCAATTCGCGCACCACTTTCGTAAAACGGCGACTTGCGGTGATTCATATTCCAATTCATTAAAAGCGTAAAATGGTCGAATAACAGATTCATTTCATATTGTTACAATTGCCATACAAATTCGTAAAATGGTCACTGTTGGTGATTCGTGTAATGAATCTCTTTATGAATTCTAAAATGTTAGTCTAAACTAACATTTTGGAGTTCCAATTTGGCTAAAAATAACTTTTTATGCGTTATATAAAGATTTTTAGGTGACGAATATTCCAGACATTTATAAAAACTACAAAGTGGACTAATAAATGACCTAATTGAGCGACAATAAAAAAAATGGTGACTGAAAGTGATTCGGATTTTTTTGTAAAATGGCCATTTCATTTAGTTCTCTGTCAGTGATATTGCTGTCCTGTCACGTGCTGTCACTCAATCACTAGGAAACAAAATCTTCTTTGAGGTTGTTGTTGTTGTTGTTGACAAGTGACAACCCAGATAACTGACAACAAAACAAAAACAAACGTTTTCTTTTAGTTTTTTTTAATTGAGTTGCCATTACAAAAGAAACATTATCAATTTATCTATTTCAAGGCCAATAACTCGTTCAAAAGCTAGAGTAAACTTATGTAAATGAAATATTTCCTCTATTCTATGACAAAGTGATGCTTTTAATACAAATCTAAATGTTATTTATCTATATAGTACAATACTAGACTGAATGAATGAAATATCTTTTTTTATACTGGTCACACTTCTTCAAAGTAAGATTGACTTTCGGTCCAAAAAATCAGGGATCCAGAACCAGATTTTTTTTTTTTTTTATTGAAGAAAAGAGAATCACTTGCCGAATTGAATTGTAAGTGAATCGTATCATGAATTGACCATTTTACGTTAAATACGAATCGGCTCGCGATTCTCTTAGAATTCAATTTATGAATCCTTTCGCAGTTCACTTTTCTTAAATGGCGCTTTTAGGCCCCCAGATATTGATGAAAATCGGCGTTTTTAGAAAAAATGCATAGGTGACTATTCAAGCTATGCTCATCATAATCTGAAATCATCTAAATGTACTCTAATATAAAGCATAGTTGAGAGCGGCCCCCAATTTTTGATTAATTTCCATTTTAGGATTCCGTAGCCAATGGCAAAAACGGAACCCTTATGGATTCGTCATGATGTCTGTTTCTCTGTCCGTCCGTATGTCACAGCCACTTTTTTCCGAAACTATAAGAACTATACTGTTGAAACTTGGTAAGTAGATGTATTCTGTGAACCGCATTAAGTAGGCTGGCAATAGAAAAAAAAACAATTAATTTTGGGGGTTACCATAGCACTGAAACTAATTTTTTTTTTCCAAATCTATACGTGTGGGCGGTTTGTATGGGTTATCTATATGGATAGGTCTTTCTAATATTTTTTTTTCAAAACTGAATAGTTTGCGCGAGAAACACTTCCAAAGTGGTAAGTTTTATGTCTCCCCCCTGTAACTTCTAAAATAATAAAGTACATCTTGTCTTGGCCAGCATGGCGTGCTCGCGCGTCTGCCCGCCCCGGCCTCATGCCATCTCCCACTAGCGCGCGCGTGTGTGTGTGTGTTGTGTAACTATATAATATAAACCATGCAAACTTCTACTGAAAATTGGTTTGAACAAAATCTAGTAAGTAGTTTTTTTTAATACGTCATAAATCGTAAACCGCCATTTACCTTTTATTCAATCAACTCAAATAAAAAAAAGAACAATGGGCAAGTCCGATATTCCTTAATTACTGGTCCGAGTCAGTAATTAAGGAATATCAAATGAGGGCGCTAGTGGACTGTAATAGGCCTCTTAATATCTAATACCTTCTTCGTCGTTAAGTGTATCGCCTACCATCCAAGTAGACAAATTTATTGTACTGATGTGTACCGCTTCCACACCAATTTATCGAAATCTCCTTTTTGAATTTTTGATCGACACAATGGTGTTTTTTTTTATTTGCTTTTGTCTTCATGGCGCCTTTAGCAACCGTGCCTTTCACTCAACCCCAGAGTATAGGACCAGACCAGACCAAACAGCTAGGATCATCAGCTTCGCAGACTGAAAAGTGCTGACAACTAGAAAGGTACCTACTCTAGCCAATATATACATCAGTGCTCAAGTTTGTTTCCGTTATACAATACAAAATAAACAGTACACAAGAAAACATTTTTTATATTATCGTGGTGGATGTGGGTATCATGCCTCGCTCCTATGATTATCCCTTTTCAACGTACTAGGACCGTACGTACAATCCGATCGCCAGGCGCCCCAAGGTATGTAGTAAAAATATTTTATGCGGCATTTTTAATTAGGTACTCCAGTAAATGAATGGTGCTTGATGAGGTAAACTTCGGTACACCTTTCTTGTGATCGTCGGTCTTTGGGTGTTAATTAGCCTGTGGGTAAAGCAAGCCTCGCTCCGGGCCTGGAGGGAGGTTCGCACGGCGCATGCGTGCGTGGTCCTCAAGCGAACATCAAGCGTCGAGCACGGCAGAGGTCGGACACGCGTGCGTGGGATCGATCGGCCGCCAGTCGCCAGCGCTAGCTAGCACCGCCCGGGTCCGCGCGCGATCTCCGCCGCCATGCAGCCTCCGCCGCGGAAGGTACGTCACCGAAATCGACCACCGTCCACTGCCACACGAACACCTCCCACTAAAACCCTCCCGACCATGCATCCAGCGACTTCACTTAGTAAAATTATATAACTTAACTGAGTGTTTATTTCCTACAAACATTACATTCGTAATCGTTATTTAACATAACATCCATTCACGGTACCCATTAACGTTTACATACAAAACTGTTTGTGCTTTACATTGGCTTGGAGTTTGTGGGATCCGACTTGACCCTGTCCAATCAATAACAGATCGGGACTCAGTATTTGCCTTGAAAATTTGTAGTTGATTTTTCTGATGCTTTTGACTCTTGGTTTAATGTACAATATGTCACTTCTCACGCCTGAATGTTTGGTGTATCATCTATATTGCATTCATTTAAATTATATTTAAGCCCTAATGTTTCCCGTTAGCCGTAGCCACCATCGTATCCGCTCGTAGCCTATAGATAGGTACACGGTGGTTACACGCACCTATCAGTAAGCGCGTTGCGTTTTGTATAATATTCAATGTTTCTAAGCGTTTTGTTGTGATTTAAAAAAACACATGATAAATCATTACTGTATTGTATTTAATAAAAACTTGGATAGTAACTGTCGATATTGCAATTAACATTAGACCAAACTTTTAAAACAAAGCCAAATAAAGAACCAATCAGTTACCTATAATGATATTTTATAATCATTACATAAATACTTAACGATTAAAAAATATATCTAATCAAAGAGATTGCCAGCCTACTTCTAGTTAATTTATTTGTTCTATAATTACTATAATACGGTTTAATATATTTTTGTTCTATCTCATTTCGAATATTTGACTTGAATATTGTCATACTAAATCCTAATGGAAATTAAATATACCATATAATGTCCCCAAGAATACCGGTACTACCGTTAGTACTTATGATATCTTTGCATGTCCCTTACCTAAAAGTAAAGACTGCGTTAATTTTTTTATCTCTGAAAAAATTATAATGCAGGCGAAGCCGCGGGGCGGACGACAGTTAGTTTTATATACTTCATGCATTTTGCGAAACAATGTTAATACGAAAATTGTTACGCATGGTCCTGTTAGATAGCATGTTTTTGTTTTATTACTCGTAGATCATGGCAATTTTTACACGCTTTTTACACGCTTTATATTAGCTTCACTTGTAAGTAACTATGTATGTAAGAAAATCTTGGAACCTTAATTTGACCCACTTCCCGTCTTCGATTAGGATGAAATTTTGCACACGCTCTGAGTTATGATGACAATACATGACTAGCTAAGAAACGTCATCACAAATCCAATATGGCGGCCTTCCCATTATTGTATCTAAAAAAATCTTGGAATCTTATTTTGACCCACTTTCCAGTCTTCGATTAGGATGAAATTTTGCACACGCTCTGAGTTCTGATGACAATACATGACTAGCTAAGAAACGTCATTACAAATCTAATATGACGGCCTCCCTAAGATGGCGAACTGGCTGTTTGAAATCCACCCCCATGATATGGGTATCAAATGAAACGGTTTGCTGTCAGGAATACGAAAAAAAAAGTCACGTGACTTAAATCCAATATGGCGGACATCCAAGGTGGCGGACAGGAAGCGTGTTTTTTAGTTTTTTAAACTATGTATTATTATTTTTACACGCTTTATATTAGCTTCACTTGTAAGTAACTATGTATGTAAGAAAATCTTGGAATCTTAATTTGACCCACTTCCCGGTTTTCGATTAGGATGAAATTTTGCACACGCTCTGAGTTCTGATGACAATACATGACTAGCTAAGAAACGTCATTACAAATCCAATATGGCGGCCTCCCCATTATTGTATCTAAAAAAATCTTGGAATCTTAATTTGACCCACTTCCCGGTCTTCGATTAGGATGAAATTTTGCACACGCTCTGAGTTATGATGACAATACATGACTAGCTAAGAAACGTCATTACAAATCCAATATGGCGTCCTCCCCATTATTGTATCTAAAAAAATCTTGGAATCTTAATTTGACCCACTTCCCGGTCTTCGATTAGGATGAAATTTTGCACACGCTCTGAGTTCTGATGACAATACATGACTAGCTAAGAAACGTCATTACAAATCTAATATGGCGGCCTCCCTAAGATGGCGAACTGGCTGTTTGAAATCCACCCCCATGATATGGGTATCAAATGAAAGGGTTTGCTGTCAGGAATACGAAAAAAAAATCACGTGACTTAAATCCAATATGGCGGACGTCCAAGGTGGCGGACAGGAAGCGTGTTTTTTAGTTTTTACACGCTTTATATTAGCTTCACTTGTAAGTAACTATGTATGTAAGAAAATCTTGGAATCTTAATTTGACCCACTTCCCGGTCTTCGATTAGGATGAAATTTTGCACACGCTCTGAGTTCTGATGACAATACATGACTAGCTAAGAAACGTCATTACAAATCCAATATGGCGGCCTCCCCATTACATGTATGTAAAAAATCTTGGAATCTTAATTTGACCCACTTCCCGGTCTTCGATTAGGATGAAATTTTGCACACGCTCTGAGTTCTGATGACAATACATGACTAGCTAAGAAACGTCATTACAAATCCAATATGGCGGCCTCCCTAAGATGGCGAACTGGCTGTTTGTATTCCACCCCCATGATATGGGTATCAAATGAAAGGGTTTGCTATAAGGAATACGAAAAAAACAGTGACGGGACTTAAATCCAATATGGCGGACGTCCAAGATGGCGGACAGAAAGCGTGTTTTTTAGTTTTTTAAACTGTATTATTTAAACTATGTATTATTATTAGCTTCACTTGTAAGTAACTATGTATGTAAGAAAATCTTGGAATCTTAATTTGACCCACTTCCCGGTCTTCGATTAGGATAAAATTTTGCACACGCTCTGAGTTCTGATGACAATACACGACTAGCTAAGAAACGTCATTACAAATCCAATATGGCGGCCTCCCCATTATTGTATCTAAAAAAATCTTGTAATCTAAATTTGACCCACTTGCCGGTCTTCGATTAGGATGAAATTTGGCACACGCTCTGAGTTATGATGACAATACATGACTAGCTAAGAAACGTCATTACAAATCCAATATGGCGGCCTCCCCATTATTGTATCTAAAAAAATCTTGGAATCTTAATTTGACCCACTTCCCGGTCTTCGATTAGGATGAAATTTTACACACGCTCTGAGTTCTGATGACAATACATGACTAGCTAAGAAACGTCATTACAAATCTAATATGGCGGCCTCCCTAAGATGGCGAACTGGCTGTTTGAAATCCACCCCCATGATATGGGTATCAAATGAAAGGGTTTGCTGTCAGGAATACGAAAAAAAAAAGTCACGTGACTTAAATCCAATATGGCGGACGTCCATGGTGGCGGACAGGAAGCGTGTTTTTTAGTTTTTTAAACTATGTATTATTTATTATATTATGTATTTTATTTATAAGAATAATTCGAACGATTTTGGCATTCAATTTGTTTACTACGATCGCAATTAAATAATAAATTTTGTATAATTGAGAACACACGGCGGATTTGTCAAACATAAAACTTATTATTCATTATTCATAACGTTTAAATAGGTACTGTCATCGCACAAACATGTCACTGAGTTAGAAATTCAAAAATGTAAAATGGCTTACGAAGAATTATTGTTTAATTCTGCTTCAAAAATATTACGTCTCTGTATACGTTATGCACAAAAACCTTCATAGAAAGCTATGGTAAAAAGCACACTTTTTTTTTCATTAAATTATAAAATACTTACCGTTTATATATAAAAGATACAAATCCTGTGGAGCTTTTTCGGCGAGTTTATAACTGCAGAAGACCGCACATTGTTTTTTATCTTGAAAAATATCTAACAGAATTGATTATAATAAATAATGTGAAGTAACTGAAATGTTAAACTTTGATCATTTGCCTCTTCTTGGATTACCAATGTAAGTGTTACCACGGTGCCGAACGAGTATCTACTGTTCTAATTTACCCCGAGCCATTCTGACAAGTGTTGCAACTGGATCTTGTGGGAGAGGGGTGATGTTGGGGTGAGGGCCTGACGCGGCGCGACAAAAAATTCCACAGGTTTAGGTAAAAAAAATAATTGTATAAACATACAACATCAGGTAAACACCGCGTTTTAGATTCGAAGTTCCTGCTAATACTACCATATATCTATCACCCCTGTTTTGGACTACGGCCGGGGATCTGAAGTTTATTAACCGCCACGCATAGCAGGCGCGGCGGGTTTATTACTGTTGCGTATTTTGGTCACCTTATTCATTCAATTTTAATCCTGGAACCCACGCAATATATGTGCATACTGCATAGTTTGTCTGATACCTATCGTGTACGATAATGGATACAAAGATGCATTATTATCTGATCTTGTTATAGTGTGAATGAAAGTGTAGGATTGTGGTTTTAGTTTTAGTGTAAGTATTATCATCACGTATTATAGTCTGTTGTGTTATTTTATTATTATATTTTTGTTAGAATCTGCTGTTGATTATGCACACAATATAACTTAGGACGAAAGACCTAGCTACCCATAGCACAGGGTATCCTAGTTTGGGGTCTAGGCACACTTTTGTAAGATATTTATATGTTCTAAATAAAAACATTTTTATTTTATTTTTTATTTTTATCTTATTGCAGACTGGTATCAAGTAAATATTAGTTGCGGTGAGCGTCACCGAGAAAGACTGTCCATTAGTCTTCGTATAGAGTATCTAAAGGGCAATTGACAGGTAACACAAAGGGGTTAGAATTACAAATATTAGGGATAGAAATACCCAACGAACTTATTAATACTCTAGATAGTTCAGTACGAAATCCGTGACATATAAAAAGGAACTTTATGAGTGTTGCAATAAAGCTTTTTATTTACTAAAGATAACACTGAAAAAGAAACTTGAGACATTCGCTTTGTCTTTGTATCATAATTTTGTTTTAAAACTTTGAAATCATAATTAATATTGTTTTAGTCTAAAATTAAAGCCTACCACTCTTTATATTTACGAACAGGGATGAGCAGAGCTTTTCCTTGGATAATGGTACATACCTACCTAATAAGACAATATTAGTGGCGTGCTGGCTTCATGGCTGAAAATGTTGTCTATTTGACAAATTCTTGATACTGTAATTTTTATCACACCAAAAACATTCTGTAAATAAATACATAGTTTAAAAAACTACAAAACACGCTTCCTGTCCGCCACCTTGGACGTCCGCCATATTGGATTTAAGTCACGTGACTTTTTTTTCGTATTCCTGACAGCAAACCCTTTCATTTGATACCCATATCATGGGGGTGGATTTCAAACAGCCAGTTCGCCATCTTAGGGAGGCCGCCATATTAGATTTGTAATGACGTTTCTTAGCTAGTCATGTATTGTCATCAGAACTCAGAGCGTGTGCAAAATTTCATCCTAATCGAAGACCGGGAAGTGGGTCAAATTAAGATTCCAAAATTTTTTTAGATACAATAATGGGGTGCCCGCCATATTGGATTTGTAATGACGTTTCTTAGCTAGTCATGTATTGTCATCAGTACTCAGAGCGTGTGCAAAATTTCATCCTAATCGAAGACCGGGAAGTGGGTCAAATTAAGATTCCAAGATTTTTTAAGATACAATAATGGGGAGGCCGCCATATTGGATTTGTAATGACGTTTCTTAACTAATCATGTATTGTCATCATAACTCAGAGCGTGTGCAAAATTTCATCCTAATCGAAGACCGGGAAGTGGGTCAAATTAAGATTCCAAGATTTTTTTAGATACAATAATTATTATTATTTTAAGGACAGGCAGCAATTATGCTGATAGGTCCTGAACAGTGTTGGTTGGTTTTTATTTAATATTTTAGTTATTATTATTTTATGAAGGTATGTTAGAGTCACATCACACGCGCACAGTTTTAGATATACAGTCTTTGTTAGCACTACACCATTTGTCCAGTCTATTCTTAAACGCGTTCACTGAAGGTGCAGAGACCACATCCTGCGGCAGTTTATTCCAAACCGAAACCACTCTGTTTGACAACAGGTGATGGGCGACATTTGTATTCGAGTGTGAGCGGTTGAGCTTCATATCGTGTCCTCTCAGAAATCTTGTACTGTTATTCATTGTAAATAGGTCCCTTAGAGGCAGGTTATATTTGTTCGTAAGAATTTTGTAAGTTTCAATTAAGTCCCCCCTTAATCTCCTTTCTTCTAATGAAGGCAGCTGAAGTAATCTCAATCTTTCCTCATAGGATTTCTTTCTAAGATTATATGGGATTTTTGTAGCTTTCCTCTGCACGCTTTCCAACAAATCAATATCTTTGACAAAGTATGGATTCCACACTTGGACTGCATATTCAAGCAATGGTCTTACATAAGTCTTATAGATTTTCAGGAAAACATCTGTTGTAATGTGTTGAAATGAGCGCCTTACAACATACAGGAATGAATTTGCCTTCTTAACTATACCATTGATATGATCACCCCATTTAAGGTCCTTCGTTATGAGCACTCCCAGGTCCCTCTGCGAGTTGGTCGCTGCTATACTTTCTTGTCCTATGGCATAATTAAATTCGGGATTGTTCTTACCCAAGTGCAAAACAGCACATTTGGCCACATTAAGTTTAACGATCCATTTTTTGGTCCAGCCTTGAAGTTTATCAAGATCCGCTTGCAGCTTACCCGATTCAGTAAAAGGGTTACCAAAGAATTTGCCATCATCCGCAAAGAAACATGACCGGGAATCAATAAGCGAAATTAAATCTGTAACAAAGATGCCAAATAGTGTTGGCGCAAGTACAGACCCCTGAGGGACCCCACTCAAAACATCCCTCTTTGATGACAAGGCAGTACCTACTCTCACTTGGAAAGTTCTTCCCTTAAGATAGTCCGTTACCCAATCCAGTAGCTTTCCGCGAATACCAAAATGTTCTAATTTGACCAGAAGTCTTTGGTGGGGTACTTTGTCAAAAGCACGTTCAAAATCTAAGTAAACAATATCAACTGGATTACGGCCATCTAGTTCCTTTGCCCAAGCTTGTACGGAGGTTAATAAGTTTGTAAATGTGGATCTTTTTTCAACAAAACCATGCTGATGGACCGAAATTATATTTTCTCTATTAAGAAACTGTGTGAGCTTATTGCATATAACTCTTTCCATTACCTTACAAATGATACTGGTGAGGCTAATAGGTCTAAACATTGCGGGATCAGTTTTATCACCTTTCTTGTATACCGGTGTTACAATCGCATGTTTCCATGCCTGGGGAACAGACCCCGACTGCAATGACTCATTCATTATGTTAGTAAGTATCGGAACAAGGGTAGCTGCACAACTCTTAAGCACTATTCCTGGAATGTTGTCTGGTCCTGGAGAGGAATTTATATCCAAATCATTATTCAGTAATTAATATATCACATAGCGATGATTCCACACGGGCTGTTCTGTCGACCCTAGGGGGTATTGTTAGGGGTGGCTCCTCAGAGTAAGCTTTCTGGAATTCCTGAGCAAACGCTTCGGCAATATCCTTGGGATCTATTACTAGATCACCATTTGAGGTTTTAACTGCAGGTGGGATACTGACTTTACCGGACACACAATTACGTAAGTGAGCATAGAATGGCTTATCTCCATTGTCCAGTATTTTGGCTTCATACTAGCGTCTTTGTCTGCGTGTTTCTGCAACACATTCATTATTTGCAGCTCTGTACTTTGCATAATCATCAGAATCTTTCGAGGTCATGTAAATATCCCAAAGAGCTTTCTTCTCAGCTGCTAACTTCTTAACATTTTTTGATATCCATGGTTTGTTCAAAGGTCGCTTTTTTATGACTTTTAGTGGTGCATGCTTGTCTATTATTTTTACTATTTGGGTTTGAAAATCATCCCAGGAAACTTTATTATTGCTAAAGTAACCAGAATTATAAAATACATGACATAGATCTGCGTTAAAAGCATCAAAATCAATTTTATTATAATGCCGTCTTTTGGTAAGTTGGGAATTAACGGGATTAACGAGGCACTGAATATAAAATTCCACAACGCTGTGGTCACTCTTTCCAATAGGAGCATTATAGGATACACCGGAGATAAGAGAATCATCATTGGTAAGTATTAAGTCTAATAGTGAAGGTTCATTCCCAGATCGAAACCTTGTTGGCTCAGAGACAAGCTGAGAAAGATTACTCTCAAGAAACGTGTTTCTGAACAAATCAGCTGATCCACCAACGTTTTGCTCCATGGTCAGTGGCCAAATTAAATCATTGTAATTAAAGTCGCCTACTATTATAATAGTATTGTTGTTCGAAGCCTCAATTAAATTCGACAGAAGAATAGGATCACGTGCTTTCCATTCATGTTCGTGGTCAGTTCGATAGATTCCAACCAGCAGGAAGTGATACGTGTGATACTGTATATCTATATAAAGAGCTTCAGTCATGTCGTTCATGTACCTGTTATTTATCTTAGCTATGATTGGTATTCCCTTAGCGGACTCTCTGATATACATAGCTACTCCTCCCCCTCGGGTCCTGCCCCCCTCCGATCTAGGACGGTGCTTACGATCGAGTCTAAATAAGGTATAGTTGGGTATATTAAATGAACTGTTTCTGTCCCTACTTGTTAGCCAAGTCTCAGTAAGAATTATAAAAGAAGGTTTGTGTGCACTCACATATTGAAGAAATAGGTCAAATTTTGATGCCAGAGACGATAAATTGGTATACATAAATGATAAGTTGCAGTAGGGGTCGTTTGTACAAATTAGTTTTTTTGTTTAATAATTTTAGGAGAGCCATTGACATACTTAATGGTCAAATCCTTTTCACCATTTTCCAAGCGAGTTTTTAGGGTATGGCGCAAGTCTTGAAGTTCCTGTAATTGTTTAGGGGTCTTATCGTCGTAAATTCTTACATCCTTAGCTTTCATCTTATTTTTTAGTGCTTTCAGAGCATCTTGGCGAGATTTAAATATTATCTTAATGGGTCTTGGCTTAGAGTTAGTGACATCTCTCTAACCTAAACGAAAAATCTTAGCTACAGTACCTTGAACGTCAGATTCACCAGTGATGCTTGTCAACAGATCCTTCACTAAGTTCTCATCCCGATTCTTGCGAGTATTAGCATCATCAGAAGTAGATTCAGAAATACCGACCACAACCACATTATTTCCCCGTCGTTCGCGTTCTGCCATTTCTGCAATCACGCAGTTCAAGTTCACTGCCGCCGAAGTAACCGGGGCTGGCGTAGGTGGACCGCAGGCCTGGACGGCGCAAGGGGTGCTCATAGTTGCTATTTGTTGTTTAATTTCACTAAGCTCTTCACGCACTGCCTCATAAGTTTTAATAAGCTTAGGAACCTGAAACACAGCCTCACGACATGGGGTGCACAAGAAAAGCAAAGTGCGTTTGGACTTTAATCCCATGACACGCATCTCACTAGTGGTTAGATCACTACAAGTGATACACACATTTCTTTTGCAACCGTCACACTGAATGAGACTGTCGTCATTTTGATCGCCATCACATTGGAAACACTTCATTTTCGAATTAACGGTTTGGCAGTTTTAGGGTTATGTAGGAATTGAGAAAGTTACTATTATTGCACTGGTGATTTAGCACAAAGGTTTTAGATAAAATCACTAGATTAGTTGTTTTATTATTCCATACAAGTTAAACACCAAAAGTTACAATCCGTTATGCACTGCAAAATTCACTCGCGAAATTCACCACTTTTGCGCACGGGCGGAATTAAATTTTATACAAAATGAATTATTTGGGCGGCACTAGTTGTATTTATGAGATATATAAGCTGATAATAATGTTAATCTATTTTAAAACTAATTATTTGTCGCGACGAAAAACCAACACTGTTAACTCTCAAACGTAGGTAGATCGAAATAATGGGGAGGCCGCCATATTGGATTTGTAATGACGTTTCTTAGCTAGTCATGTATTGTCATCAGAACTCAGAGCGTGTGCAAAATTTCATCCTAATCGAAGACCGAGAAGTAGGTCAAATTAAGATTCCAAGATTTTCTTACATACATAGTTACTTACAAGTGAAGCTAATATAAAAAAATAATAGCTTAAAAAACTAAAAACACGCTTTTAGCACGCACTAAAAATTACAAAATAATTCGGACATTTAGTATGATGACTCAAGAGTTTTCCCTTTGCCAAATCTTCATTAGATCGCAGGTAAACATAAACAGTTTCAGTTCGTGATGAACGATAAAACCTATGCGGAATGGCTATAAGTAGGTAATCATCTTTATTTAATATTTACTATGTTTTATTATGAAAGAAAGCGTGGAGCGTTTTGTCCAAAAAGAGTAAAGATTACATAAACGCTCCACGCTTTCTTTCATAATAAATCATAGTAAATATTTAATAAAGATGATCGATTACCTACTTATAACCATTTCGCATAGGTTTTATCGTTCATTACGAACTGAAACTGTTTATGTTTACCTGCGATCTAATGAAGATTTGGCAAAGGGAAAACTCTTGAGTCATCATACTAAATGTCCGAATTATTTTGTAATTTTTAGTGCGTGCTAAAAGCGTGTTTTTAGTTTTTTAAACTATTATTTTTATTAATATGGAATAGTCAGCTTTAGGCACTAAACATAGCTCATAAAAGAATGATATCAATAGCAATACATTTAAAGACTCTTTTCGCAAATCAAAGTTCTGGGCCGGAAGCACTTGAACCTATTATTAGTACATTGGGTCGTCACCTAAACTGACCTAAAATTAGGTTGGGCCTTACGAGGAGCAATCTCGATGGATAGGCCTCTGTCCAGTAGTGGCATGTTATAAGATGTCGTACAGTCTCAATTAGCCGTACTATGTTGCCGGTACTCTTATTTCAATGTTATGCTTAAAGTACAGGGATGATTTGAATACAATTCAAGATTAAATCTCGAGAAATAAAAGATTAATTAAATACGTAAATTTCATTGTTAGCGTACATTCACGACCCACAATTGATTAAAATAACTGTACAACATTTACATTGCGTACAATACGTAAATTGATTTAATTTAGTTTCTGAAGTTTTGATACGAATGCCGTATAATGAAAGATTTTAAAATTTTAATTCTTGCAGTGGTCTGCAGCTAGAATTTGGATGAGATCCAAATATTTCAATTTTGGATTTAAGAATGGTTGGAATGAAAGCGATTATCGATTTAGCATGCGCGCTCATAGATATTTTACTGTAATGCCACAGAATTAGTTTTAAAAATACACCTAAGTACAATCAGTTTTTAGAAAAACAAATCAATGTACAGACACACCGATTGTTCAGTTATATTATAGTACTAGCTTCCCCACGCGGCTCCGCCCGCGTTAATAGTTTTTCCCGTGGGAATGAGGTATTTTCCTGCGGTAAAAGCTATCCAATATTCTTCCGCAAGGTCTATTCTATCTTTGTGCCAACTCCGCCCGCTTTAGCATTTTTTCCCGTGGGAATGAGAAATTTTCCCGCAGTAAATCGTAGCCTATGTTCTTTCCAAAGGTCTATTCTATCTTTGTGCCAAGTTTTACCAAAATCGGTTCAGTAGTTTCGGAGCCCATTCAATTATCTATACTAATATTATAAAGAGGAAATGTTTGATTGAATTAAAAGAATATAAGGAATAAGTATTTTAGGTATTTTTTTACATGGGTTACATTATTGAAGTTTTAGTAAGGATCCCTAATTTTTTTGAGAATAAAATTAACCTATGTTACTCAGGGTGAATGTAGCTTTCTAATGGTGAAAGAATTTTTGAAATCGGCACAGTACTTTTTGAGTTTATTCATTACAAACATACACACACACACATACACACACACACACACAAATACAAATCTTTCCTCTTTATAATATTAGTATAGATAGATCCTTCACGATGTTTTTCAATATCAACGCGCTAGGCCGTGGTCCGAGGCTCCTTTGAGCCGCCCCTAGACGCGTTGGTATATGACTTTTTTTGGGGTAGAGTCTTCCGCTCCCCCGCAAGTCCGGTGAAGCTTGATTGGTCGTAACTTTTCGACACAAGCATAGATCAATAAAAAAAAAATAGTATAGATGACTACGGGTTACGCGCCGTAGCATAATTGTTGCCGTAGCCGGTTCTTAGTCAACTTAGATCGTTGTCTCATCGGGAGTATTCGAGTACACAGTAAGCCCACAACAGTTTCTCTAACATACTCGTGTATTTAAAATCACTTTTCCCAGGTAATAATTCGCGACTGCTCCTTCGTAACGTTTAGACGTGACATAAAATGAATCCGATACCTATGCAAATAACCACGCGCGGCAAATACAAATTTCTAAATCTTTTTATATACAAAAATACACAACCCTAAAATATGTGCTTCCGGTTTTAAGTTAGTCCAACTTCTAAGCTGCCGCATCCGTATTTATTATAATTAAAGCTTTATTTTTAAATGTATATTTTTTATTTTATTTTATGTGTAATTTGTGGTACTTTTAAGGTAGCTTAATTTAAGTTCTTTTTATATATTTTGCCACTCTTGTAATCTAAACTTGCACGAAAAAAGTTGTTTCCTTAGCAATAAAGGTAGCCGTTCGAACCGAGTGTCAGCGACACTGACGCTGCGACACGAAAAATGGACTCTAAAGTGATGTATTTAAAGTGGACTTTGGAGGCATGCTAAAGTGACGCGAGTGACGCGGCGTTACCGGTGTCTGTGTCGTCGCGCCAACTCACTTTTGAGTAAATCCATTCTTAAATCCATCACCGTAAGTCCATTATTATTTGTCGTGTCGCAGCGTCAGTGTCACTGACGCTCGGTTCGAACGGCTACCTTTAGGCGGTCAAACATCTTTATTATTGTAAATTATGTTTTTTCTACTAATTATATATATATTCTATTTCTTTCGGTAATTTATTTATTATTCGGTAGTAAAGCAGCACACCGGGGCGGGGACCACACATTATTTGAATTTCTCTATTAATAAAATATGGCTTAGTAGTGAATAAAGTTTGAATTATACCTATATATCTTTGTAGGACTGTCTCTTCGTCATTCTTATTAATTATTCGATTTCGTAGAGGTAGATCAAATTATAAGTTTAGAATATTCCTATACACAAGTACCTACTGTCAATTTTAGTGACCGCCTACGAGCTGAAGATGAATTTTCCATTTCAGAACATAAGTGACAAAACTATTTCTGCTTAAGTAGAAAAAAAAATCTTTTTAAAAAATGATTTTAAAAGTGTTGGTCGTCCCATTTCTCGACTTGTTTGGTTGCTTATCGAGTGGGTTTAGAGATTAACCCCCGACTTGACTATGATCAATGAAAAAGTTGGTTTATTGAATTAAGCCATATCTATTATTAACATCTGTAAATAAGTGTTATAAAAATTTTAAAACGGGCGTGTCTTTACATGTATCGTAGCCCTTATATATATGGTTTCAGTTTCAGACAATTATTGTATGTCTAATATTCACTTCAAGAACTATTTTACTATACAATGAATTTAGTCATATTATTAATGATGTGACTTAAGTTCGGCCGCCGCATAGTTATTAACAGCTTGCTTAAAACTAGGAATCGCCATATAATTGTTTAGACTTAGAATTATCGGACAGCCCCAACCATCGGGTTGCGAAATAATATGTTTTAAAATAAAAGTTGGGCAAGTTTCTTAACGCAATTTATTTCCCATCGCTGTGGTTTCTAAGACTAGGTCTCGGCGGAAATAAGGCTTCGTTGAACTGAATAAAAACTCCTGCCTCACGCTTATGGAATAACTTTGGAATTATTTATTATAGGACCTCAATCCTGCCGTGGCGTTAGAAGACCGACTGGGTCAGTTGTGAATTAACTACTTCAAAACAAAATGTCGCAATATTTGTAATAGCTGTCAGCCCGTGGCTACGCCTGCGTGGTTTTTCGACTTTTCCGTGCAATATTTCGCTGCGCCGCGCCGTATTTAATACTTTAGATTTAGAAATGCCATTATAAAACATCCTTGGTTGTTGCCTTATATAAATTACGTCAAAAGTGAAATCAACTGTTGGACGGACCATAGAGGTAGAAAATTTATTGTGCTTAATTTTATACATTCTATTGGGACGGAATATCCCATCTCCCTTCCCCGCTCTCCTATAACATGCCTTAACCGTAGCACGGCTTTTTCCCACCTTCCTGGCCGTAACATACTCTGACATAATTCACTTCACTGACTTGAACATTACACTTGATTATGGTAATAAGTTGTTATGGCGGTGTGACACTAATCTATTACAATTTTATATTTATGCAGCTTTCTACTTCGAAGGCGTCGACTACTAAGGTGAAATGACAGGCTACATAAATTACATATTGTAGGCTGTATTATTGCAAGCTCAGTAGAGACAGATGACGTCATAATTTTTTAAATTATATATATTTAATCATTTAATCATATACAATTTGCGTTAAGCTTACTATGTAAGTATAACTACACTTTCTTTCTGTAATTGTTTTTATGTGTTTGTTTGCGTACAATAATAATATTTAATTTTTATTTATATTATTAAGTGCTAATTTTCGATTGCCACTAAAAATATATCGCTCAGTATCGCTTAGTATAAATATTATATCGACGGGGAAGTTCTAACAACTCCTAACTTACCAAAACCAAATTTTACAGGAGGCGAAAAAAACCGTTTTTTATTTTTCCCAGAAGTTAAATTAAAAATGTGTAAATGGTAATTTTATACTTAAATGGACCCGCTTTTGAAGTAATAATCAAAATTTGCTTGGAATAAGTATTTAGCGAGATTATGCAAGATAGGAGGTATCACAAAGCTGGTGTGGCTGAAAATTCGAAGATAGGAGTAAAATCCACACTTCAAAAAGATAACAGAAATAGTTGAAATAATTATTTCTCGTTGAAGTTTTCAATTATATTTGGCGATAATATAACAAAGGAATCTAAAAAATACTAAAAATAGACCAAATATTCAAAAATGGCGAACTTTTTGAAGATAGGAGTTATTGCTTTTCTATATCACCATTATGTGCACCATGTCGGTTAAGATAGGAGGTATTTTGTAAATTAATTACTGTTATTCATTGCAATTTTTATGTTTACGCTTTGAAGTTATAGTCCGTTTATTGCAGTAACATTAAAATTTATCAATAGAACATCCTACACACAATTACAAAGATAATGCTTAAATTAGAAGTCTTACTTCTGAAACTAAATCAACGAAAATAAATTGATTATTTAAATAAATTATAGACTGTTCTCAAACGCACTGGAGGACGTCTTTAAGACACTGGATTGGGACGGTTTGGGCATCAATGTCAATGACGAATATCTCACGCATCTTAGCTTTGCCGACGACATAGTAATCATAGCCAAATCACCACAGGAACTGCAAGAAATGCTGCACGACTTAAATTCTGCCTCACAGTGTGTCGGTCTCGGGATGAATTTGGACAAGACGAAGGTCATGTTCAATGATCAAGTCGTCCCGGCACCGATATTAGTAAGTGGCTAGTCGCTCAAAGTTCTCCAGGAATATGTTTACTTGGGGCAAGTCTTGTAGATGAGTAAAGACAACTTCGAGCGAGAAATCGCCAGGAGAGTGCAGCTGGGTTGGGCAGCATTTGGGAACTTGCATCATATCTTCTCGTCGTCACCGACGCAGTGCCTAAACAGGGTGTTTGACTAGTGCGTCCTACCTGTCATGACTTACGAGGCCGAGATGTGGACTATGACAGTCAAACTGGCCTACCGACATGTCGCTCAGCGAGCTATAGAACGGTCTATGCTGGGTGTCTCGTTAAGGGATAAAATCCGAAATGAGATCATTCGGAAGAGAACCAAACTGTTGGATATCGTCCAAAAATGTAGTAAGCCGAAGTGGCAGCACTGGTCACAACGGATGAGCTTTGGATTCGAAAGGTTCTTGAATGGAGACCACGATTTGGCAAGCTTAGCGTGGGATTCCCCCCTGCAAGATGGACCCACGGCCTAAAAAAGGTGGCTGTCGGTGGCTGGATAAGAGCAGCGGAGGATCATGCGTGTAGTGTGACGCACACTTGGGGAGGCTTATGTCAAGAAGTGGACTGCTACGGGCTGATATGACGTCGATATTGTTATTTTAAGTTCAAAGCTGTATTTATTGAAATTAAATCAGTTTTATTTCTGCGGTTCGAGGCTCAATTTGGTTGTACTCCAGTCATGTTCCTCTCGGAAAGTTTGATCATATGATTAGAAGAAGAGAGTCCCCTCTATGCGAACATTGTGGCGTTGCTTGCATTCCAATGTAACGAGAGCCGTGATCACAAGAATAATAATGTTTACTTCAAGAGGCCAAATTATTGGCACAACTGCTCAAACAGTATAGAATAGAATAGAATAAGTATGTTAAGGATTGTTAGGTTAGCTTAGCATTTCTTAACCGGGCTGACTAATTCTATAAGGCTGGCTTAGTCCCCAAGTGAACAAAAGCCTCATCAAATATGAGATTGAAAAAAAAACCGGTTTAACCCGTTAAATCATTTTTGTTGTTTTATAAATAAAATAACAATGAGATAACTAAAAGAAGCCAAATAATAATATGCATCCGCTTGGATAATTTGCAGCCTATTAAACGATAACCAGCATTTTTTTTAAACTTTGAAAAAGTACTCGGTACCTAGTATAGTGTCCATACTTTTAAAATTTTGCTTTTCCTATCAGCTTATGAAAATCCTCTCTCTTTGACACTGCGAGATACGCACTGATTTTGTCTCGCTCTAGAGCGGGAACCGTACTTGAACATGAAGATAGGAGATATTAACTCATAGTTTTGTTTGAAATGAAGTTACGAGATGTTTCCATTAGTAAGTTAGAATATATTTCCTGCCAAAATTTGTTTCCATCAGTACGTTAGAATATATTTCCTGCCAAAATTAATAAGGTTGTCATGGATCTTAATATAGGAGATATTTCTTCAGTGCCTAGTTACGCCAATTTTGCGAATTTCGACATAATTTAAATAGCACTAGAAGCGCAATTCGATTCTCTATCGAACTGCATTCATAAGTCGTTTTCGTAAAAAATTGTAGTTAGGAGTTGTTAGAACTTCCCCGTCGATATATTATTTGGATGCTTACTTCTAGAAACTATAGCAGTGTTAAATCAATCTCGACTGCCTTCCAATTGCTGTCTACAAGGCGCTTAAAGTTGGCTTAAAGACCCCAAGGGTGTAGCAGCCCCTGTAACATGTCACGTTTGACTGTCTTTATTTGAGAAAACCGCCATGCGCCGCGCCATATTGACATTTTCTCTAATACCTCTTCTACGTTATACCTACGTTTATCAAAATCGGTGTATCACGGTTCAACGTGGTTTCACCGGAGAGACGCGACAAAACCATGTATTATCGCGCGTGAAACCTCCTGTACAAGTCCGGTGAAGCTTGATGGGTCGTACCTTTTCGACACAAGCATCCATATAAAATCAAGCATAGGTCAATTCAAAAAAAAAAAAACCTCCTGTAAGATAACCAAACAATCGACAAACGTGGGAAGCTTATTTATTTATTAGTATTTGCTGTCATATGATATCACATAAGATGGTATGGCAATTACATGGCTCACATTGGGGCCCTGAAAATATTATATGATGAAAAAAAATACGGTTTCATCTTTCTACCAAAGGAAAGTCCAACGGGAGTCTAGCAGTGGACTAGTAGCGACAGACATTTTTTACATCATATTGACGTTTGTTGTCGTCGTGATACGTAGCCTAGTATCCGTGAAAATCATGGACTTAATAACTTAATACTACGGTTATCGTTATCGAAATACCGTTTTGTTTATGATTGACAATGAAATGGCTTTGAATCAAAGAGCAAAGCGCGCCCTACGGCTTAAACGATCGGGTCCACAGATCGGGACACTTCTTTGAATGCAAACAAAGCGCTGAAGCAAAGTGAATATTTATTTACAGCGCTTTTGTTACTGACTATGTGTTTTCATTTTTCCTTTATGACACCAGACACTAGATGTTAGTTAGTATTTACTTTGTATAAATTCTTGTTTATTTTTTGTACATTTTTACCTTCAACTCTCTTTATCTGAAAACAAAAAATCTTTGCTTTTTCACAACAAAAGCATCTGTACTACAGTCGACAGCAGCTCAAGCTGAACACTTTGAACTTTGCACCGTTCTTATGTCCGTTGAATAAGGAACATAATCGCGAGGTGTGTGTTCAAATTGATCTATTGAATTCAAATTAATTTACATTAGATACTTTGTCGAGAGCACTCTCAGTTCCTTTTTTAATACTAGCTAAGTTAGGCGGTGCTCTACAAACTAGTCAATGTACACAGCTTTCTATTGGTTCAAACTGACGGAAAACAAAAATATATCAGTACGAAATCACATATGTGTTGGCAGGATCGGGTCGCCTTAGAGCTCGTTCCCACTTGTCGGGTGTCGCATCCGTATATTAAACGGAGGTTATAGTGGCAGAACATTACATATGAAGCTATTCACACTTATCGGAAACCGATTTTGTGTCGGCTCCGACAAGAAATGTCGGGTGTTTTGCCAGCCCTCTACGGCCGGAAAAAAATCGTGTCGGATCTCGCTCGCCTATGATGAAGAATGGCGCTGTTCACATTCGTCTGGTGTCGGGGCCGATAGCCCTCCCCCGCAATAGATGGTTGAATGTAGTTATCGACATTCTAAAATAACTGAAAAACTTAATTTCGTCACTCCTCAATTCTGTTATCCTGGTTGGACCCAATATTTTCTTTCCTTGACTGTCTTTCTTGGTTTTCTTCTTAAACAATAATACATCACAACAAGAAATTCGTCGACGTCCATCGTGCACAATCGCTTCACGTAGAATGCTTAAAATTGACACTAGCTTCGACCGAGGCCGTCAACCGATTATTAATCGTGTGTGTGAACAAAGGCGACGACATCCGATTAAGGGGCTCTACCATGCTAAGTGGCGCCGCCATCCTGAAAAAAATAATAACTCGGGAAATAATCAATTTTTAAAAAATCCGGTCCACAGAACTGGAGTCGGGGTGCTGTAGAATATATAGAATCAATCACATATGTTTATTATAGTTCAATGTAGTTATAGATAGAAAAAATGCGTAAAGTGGCCGTTTTTCGCAAATTTCCTATCTCTAACTACAGCGAGATACAATAAATAAAGTTAATAGCTTCTATATATCCTACAGCACCCCGACTCCAGTTCTGTGGACCGGATTTTTGAAAAATTGATTATTTTCCGAGTTATTATTTTTTAAAGAGTGGCGGCGCCACTTATAGCGTGGTAGAGCCCCTTAATATACGGATCCGATAGCCGACAAGTGGGAACGAGCTCTTACGTCCCAGTCGCGGGCAGGCGAGAAACGTACAAAAGTGATGTTGATTGTTTTCAAAAAAATTTACTACTGTCAGTAAATAAACCGCCCGAAATCCCTCGTGTACAAGTTAGTCTAGAACTATTTTGAACATATTTAAAATTTATTATAACAAGTCAAATTAAAAATCGTACAAAAGCAATGAAAAAGTCATACGTTTGTATTCCTATTCATTTTCCATTGTTTTCACATTACATAATAACATTACATTTAAGAATGTATAAACCCCGGCACAAAACCGTAACTTGATCCTCTCAATGACTAGAAAAGAGCTGATAATCTTTAAATGGCTGAAGATATTTTGTTGGATCATAGCTAGAACACTCTCGATTGCAACAACTTAGTACAAACAAAAAAAAACTAGATCAAAATCGGCGCATCCGTTTAGGAGCTATAATGCCATAGACGGACAGAAAGACACACACGACAAACTCATAATACCCCTCTTTTTTTTCTAGGGATAAAAATAAGTTGTCTGACTAGACAAATGTAACTTTTGATTGAGCAATAGACGCAGATAGCCAATTTCACAACTGTGTTTTATCCTCAGAGGGATTTTAGTTTCTATCCCGCTGCATGTCGATCAACAATGTTGTACCGATGTTTGTTTCGTGCCAGATCCTATAAACTATTCATGCGTGAAATAATACCTACAATAGGCAAATTACATCTCCTCGCGATAAGAGACCGAAAGTATTACATATATGTATAGGTACCCACATACAGAATGTAATTGATTAGTGAGCACATGCAAATTCATATCAACGATTTCGACCAACTTTCCCAAGGTTACTTTTCCCGGCTACCTGCACATATAAAAAAATAAAATGTAAATTCTTTTAAATCTAAATTAACTTCATGGCTCATTAGCAATTGTTTTTATAGTGTAAAACAATTTCTAGAGTATAAAGAAAATTCCATGTACATGTATTAGTTAGGTACTTATAATTTTTAGAAATACCTTTTTGGACAATTTTGTGTAGGTACTTAACTAACCTTTTCACTTTTTTGTCAAAGGTTTGATGATGGATGACATTTATTTCGACGAAATCGGTTGTTACAATCAAAGAGGTTGGAAGAGACAGCTTCTAAAGCGAAGCTGGCTCTTCAAAACTCTTTGGTTACAATTTAATTTAAAATCGGGTGCCACCACGGGGCGTCGTACAACGGGGGGCTTACCCACGAACCCTTTTATTATTCGGTGAAAGCCGAAAAAAAAAAGAAATGTTGACTTGATCCGTTGATTGAGCATTATCAGTTTTAGCTAGGCTGCCAATCACACCGCCGCCGCCGCGCCCTACAAATAGATACGAGTATGGTCTGTTTTCTAAAAATCCGGACAAAAGTTCATAGACCTGTTTCTTTTCTTGAAAGTTATTAAAAATAATGTAACGCCAAAATGTCTGGCAAGGTCACACGGTCACCCCGCCTTGAAAAAATGTGTGCATTGTATGCAGGAGTCAATAACCTTTTGTCCGGATTAATTGAAACAAACCATAGCGAACTACATATTTTATTATGTATGATATCGCGTACGTAGGTAATTGTTTGTTATTTTCTAGGTAAGTAAGATATCTCCGAATGTTTTTTTTTTATTTCATGCATTGTTCTGCACAAATATTTTGGTCCGTGAAAGATATGTCTCCGGAAATAAGTTAACCTGTTATGGCACCTTTTTTACTCTATAATCACTTACGCCATAAGCATAACAATGAAAATAAATTATATGTATTAATTATGTTATAGTAAGGACACTAAGGACTACTATTTGGTGTTTTGTGGTTATAGTGTTTTTGCTTATTATAGTGTCACGAGCCGTATATATTAAAAGTTAAAATTGTTATGGTTTAGTATCAGCTACGTAGGATATACTGTAGGTTGTACTCTATACATTGACTTCACTCAACAGGCTAAAAAATAGCAGTTTTTTTTTGTGGCTTAGCGCTGACCTTCATTGTTCCATTCCAGAGTAACTATGCGAAGTTCCTCAAGAACCTGCACACGGAGCAGATCGCCAAGCTCCACGCGAAGAATCAGCACGAGTGCGATCTCCTGGAAGACCTGCGTAGCTACACAATCAAACGATCTGCCATCGAGAAGTCCTATTCGGAGGTAAGAATCTATCTCAGAAGTGTCAGAGGGGTTGTATCACTCTGACAAGCTGAACTGTCATAAGAGTAAAAAGGATAGCTCTCCGCGAAGCGTTGCGGATTTTTTGCGCTTCTTCTCATTAGACCATGGCTCCTTCTATTAGTAGTAAATTCGTTAATCTGAGAGAAATGTAGCGACTACTCCCGGCATTCTAGCAAATTATGACGTAAGCTCTAGGCCAGGGATCACAACAAAGAGTATCTAACGTCATGTACCTTATAAAAAAAAAGTAAGGCAGATAGCTCAGAGAGTTTGAGCGAAGCGGCTCTTCCAAACTCTCTGAGATAGCTACCAGCTCCAAATATCATGCAGCTTTTTATTTGTGACTTTCTATTGGTCAAAACTGACGGAAAACTGACTGACTGTTTTCTGTGTTGTGATGTCCTACAAATAAAGTTTTCTGATTTCTGATTTTTCTGATTTCTGAAAACAAAAATATATCAGTATCAAATCACATATTATGTGTTGACAGGATCGGGTCGCCTTATATTATCCACCTAAAAAAATTCTTCTTTACTCTATGGATCACAATCTTTACTGATTCCAAGGATGTTATTAAGTACTATTCGTACAACTACATTAGTACATTGCATGCTACCTCGTTGCCTCGTTTCTACTTCATTTCTCATCTCATTTACCATTTCTTTCTCTAAAGGACATCATTCACGTTTCATACAATGTTGGACCAAAAAAGTAAAAATGCCGGCCAACGAAAAAAAGTGTATTTTTCGGATAGAACACGTCGTAGTTTCTATATTTCTTTACTTTTTTTTTTTACATTTTCTTTATATTATTTTTATTTTTTTTACTTTTTTTTGTAATAATAACCAAAAAAAAGTTGATGAATGATCATTATTATGCATCATAATAATACTTTAATAATATATTTTTTAATTATATTAAACAAATACATACTTAATCCAAGTGGGCCCCTATTATAATAATAATAAAAAAAGTTAAACTACATAAAATAAAGAAATATAATATATTCAATACAATATGACTACATTCGCTGTGACATGCGTCAAAATAATACTTTTATAATAACATTTATATTATTTAATTAGGTAATAGCTTCTAACAATACAATCATGGGGTGCACAGGATTAGTGTCATGTAAAAGAATACAGGAATTGTGTGTTCTACCCGAAAGTTATACTTTTTTCTGCTGGCCGGCACTTTTACTTTTTTGGTCCAAAATGAATGATACCCTTTGAATATTTAATTTCATCAAAAATCATCCGTCAAATCATCCATTTTTATTTTCACTTCTTCCTTCTGCCTCATCCTGTAAACAAGGCCTTTTACCATGTTAAAACTTTAAATTCAATAAACTGTGTATTACTACTGTAATTTGTGAATAAATCTGTGTATTCAGTGCTAGTGGAAATTTGAGTTTAATTTACCACTTCTTCGTTTTCGTCGAGTTTACCACTTCTACAAGAGTTCACGCCGCAGGCTCGCCCAGGACACAAATCGCGGCGGCGGCGAGCTGCGGGCGTGACAGTACTTATGGCCTTGACTGATTCATACTGCTTGACCTGTAAATGTCACGTCAATGTGTGCATGCGAGATCGGAGGCTTTTTATGGAGTGACCCAGTATAAATAGAAAAATTTCTGGGAGGGATAGAGAACGCCTAATCGAGTATGAACCGTAAGCACGGATATGAACGAACAGTCCGAATATCTTCAGCGCGTTCGTTTAGTATCAAATGGTTATCGGAGCTAATTATTTTTCCCGGTTAAAATAAGTTTAATAAAAGAACATTTTGAAATGTGCCGTCATAAGTTGCAAACATGACTCGAGGAACAAATCCAAAAAGAAAAATGTTATTGATTTCACCGCCCATACAAAATCTGCCAAAATCTGCTTACGCTTGACATAAAGGCAGTGGAGCGATGCGCGTGCTCTATGTGAGTGACCCTTCTGTTCGGGGCGTCCCGTAGTAGTCATTTTTACAAGCATTCTAATTTGTGGCTGTATCATGTCGGATGTCTAGTTGTCAGATCTTTGTTTGCCACATGAGTTGCCCATTAATAATTTTAAATGCCCTGTCGCCCTGGGCCAAATAGAAAAATAATTAATGCGATTTTGTCTTCAAATGCTTATATCATACTACATATTTATAAATCGAAGCAAAAAATTTAAAAACTGAGCTTGGGCGGGGAATCAAACCCGCGTCTCTTTGGCTATAAAAAAATACGCCAACAGACGGTATAGCTGTTAAAAATTAAAACTGCGTATATTAATTTTAGTAAATATCTTAATTGAAGGCACTGCTCAAGATTTCGTCTGCATACCTGAACAAGAAGATTCCCAACATTCCAGACATAAAAGTCGACGGCGCCGAAGAGAAATGGTGAGTAACTGGCGTCTTACCCTTCTTTTTATTCTTGAAAATCATGCTATATATTATAAAGAACTAGCTTCCCGCCGCGGCTCCGCCCGCGTTAATAGTTTTTCCCGTGGGAATGAGGTAATTTCCCGTGATAAAAGTTAGCCTATATTCTTCCGCAGGGTCTATTCTTTCTTTGTGCCAACTCCGCCCGTTTTAATTTCCAATGGGAATGACAAATTTTCTCGCAGTAAATCGTAGCCTATGTTCTTTCCCAAGGTCTATTCTATTTTTGTTCCAAGATTCACCAAAATCGGTTCAGTAGTTTCGGAGCCTATTCAATTATTAGGAATATTTTAGGTATTTTTTTTTACACCTTAAAAGGGGTCCGGATTATAAAATCGAAAGTAAAAACATCGATGGTCGTAACATCGAACACTTTGCATCGAAAGGTAACGTGCTTAGTATCGAAGGTATGCCTCATTATAAAGCATTCTATATCGAATTTACCACATCAGAGGTACCCTACATCGAAAGAAGCCTACATCGAAAGTACCCTATATTGAAAATATCCTACAACGAAAGTACCCTACATCGATAGTACCCTACATCAAAAGTTTGCTACATAACTGCTATTGAAATACAATTAGTATGAATTGTACTTAGTATTTTCTAATTTATTTATTTAATAAGCAGAAAAATTGCTTTCTGAATAAATAATAATGAAACATGTTAAACAAGCAATAAAGAGGCCACACGAGCGTAATTTTGTGAGTCGTGAGCGGCAGAAATTCTGTCGCGCAAATTCTGCCGGCAGAAATTCAGTCCCCAGTGGTGTCCAATGACGAATCTGAGGTCAAAATTGGAAAAAATGGCCGCCATTTTGAACTTTTTGGTTTCTGGTCCGAATGCTTCCAAAATCGATATCTGGGGTCCCCAGTGGACTCCGATGACGAATCTGACATCAGAACTGCAAAAAGTGGTCGCCATTTTGAAATTTTTTGTTTCTCGTCCGATTGCTACCAAAATCGATATTTGGGGTCTCCAGTGGACTACGATGACGATTCTATCATCAGAATTGCAAAAAGTGACCGCCATTTTGAACTTTTTAGTTTCTAGTTTGATTGCTTCCAAAATCAATATCTGGGGTCCCCAGTGGACTCCGGTGACGAATCTGACATCAGAATTGCAAAAAATGGTCGCCATTTTGAACTTTTTTGTTTCTAAACGGATTGCTTTCAAAATCGATATCAAGGGTCCCCAGTGGTGTCCGATGAAGAATCTGAAGTCAAAATTGGAAAAAATGGCCGCCATTTTGAACTTTTTGGTTTCCAGTCCGAATGCTTCCAAAATCGATATCTGGGGTCCCCAGTGGACTCCGATGACGAATCTGACATCAGAACTGCAAAAAGTGGCCGGGTCGGTGGCGGAGTCCACTGGGGACCCCAGATATCGATTTTGGAATCATTCGGACCAGAAACCAAAAAGTTCAAAATGGCGGCCATTTTTTCCAATTTTGACCTCAGATTTGTCATTGGACACCACTGGGGACCCTAGATATCGATTTTGAGAGCAATCAGTTCAGAAACATAAAAGTTCAAAATGGCGGCCATTTTTTCCAATTTTGACCTCAGAGTCGTCATTGGACACCACTGGGGACTGAATTTCTGCCGGCAGAATTTGCGCGACAGAATTTCTGCCGCTCACGACTCACAAAATTACGCTCGTGTGACCTCATCCTTACTCTGTCCTTCGAGCCATTTATCCATGTTTACTACTATCAAGACTACCAACTTGGCTACGGGACCGATGCGATGACGAAAAAAAGGAAGTGTCGCCAAAATTACTTTTTTTGCCCTTAATTATAATTAACTACACACCCCATTTATTTTAAAGAGGAGAGAAAATTTTGTAGAGGCCCTGTAGTGAATTTTTTGAATGGCTATTTGTCTTTTTCATCAAAAAAAAAAAAAAAAACTGTCTTTTGTAGAATCTGTCATTTGTAGAATCTGACATTTGTAGAATCTGACATTTGTAGAATCTGTCATTTGTAGAATCTGACATTTCTAGAATCTGTCATTTTTAGAATTTGACGTTAGTAGACTCAACTGTCATTTTGAGAATCTGACATTTGCGACTAATTCCAAATTTTTCGATGTTACGACCATCGATATAGAATGCTTTATATGACGCGTACCTTCGATACTAAGCACCTTCGCTGTAGTGACTTTTCGATGCAAATTATTCGATGTTACGACCATCGATGTAGAATGCTTTATATGAGGCATACCTTCGATACTAAGAACGTTCGCTGTAGTGACCTTTCGATGCAAAGTGTTCGATGTTACGACCATCGATGTTTTTACTTTCGATTTTATAATCCGGACCCTTACAAAAGCAACAGAAAAATGAAAACCCTGCTCTGGGGGCGCCACGTGTATATTTTTATGTTTAAAGCAACAATTTCCATCATAAAATTAGTAACATTGAAATTCTGAAATTTGGCAAGGTGTTTTTGATTTTTTCTGGACGGGCTTTAAATAGGAATGTAAATATGATACGTAATTATCATAGATATACATACTACTATATTACATGTAAATCGTTGGTTCCGGTTGTTTCATGTTGATTCTTGAATCTAATACAACATTTCTGCCATAACACCGCATCCCTTACCACCGCTGTTTCTGGAACTCATTTCTGAGTGAATTTCAAGAGGTCCCCTAAAATCTTCATTCCCGTGGATTTTCTTATCATAGGGTCTTTTTTAAAAAAGGTCTGCGTTTATTAAAGCTTTAGAAAATGTATGTATTCTTGCTTAATATCTATCAGATAACTTAAAAAACTAACGAGATATACAAGATTAAAAATTTCGTGCCACGGCGATGAAACATGCGTGCACGGCAATGAAACAAGTGTCCACGGCAATGAAAGAACTGTGCTCCAACATATGTTTTCTTTGCCTAATCAATGGCGATGAAAATTTAATACACGGAAATTAAACATTTGGCCACGGCAATGAAACATCTGGCCACGGTAAGGCATGGCAATGAAATTTTTTTCATTGCCGTGTCTTTTTTTCATTTCCATAGCAAATTCAGGCCACGGAAACCATGGCAATTAAAGCATGGAGATGAAAATTAGGGCAAAAAATGAAAATATAAAAACCTATTAATTATTCAAAGTAATATACTTCACAAATTAACAAAAAAGAAATGATGTTCTATCGAATACTTAATCAAGAAGATAAACTTATTCAAATAGAAGTTATACCTATGCACGGCGATGAAAGAAAAAATGTCCAGTAAAGAAAAAATTGAATACTTAAAATGGTGCAAAAACGCAGGCACGTGTGGCCGTCCTTCCACGTCGAGCACTTAGGCGGCACTCATTCGCAACGTTTAGCACACCAATGGGAGGACGCAAGGTGTTAGATAAAACAATATCCTGGCAATGGCAATGAAAGGTTGTTCTGGGACAAAAGAATTTTGACTAACCATTTGTTTTATAGTAAAAATATATTAATAAATGTATTCCGTAGCAATACTTTAACTATTCACGTATCAAATAAAACTAGGTTTTAATATAAATAACCAATAGTTTTTTATCAATGAGGTATAATGCACAACAAGGTGAGGTGTGGACAAACACGGTAATGAAAGATTTCGGGGTTTAATAAAATTTTTTGGAGTATCTATTTTCTTATTTTACCTACTTAGTATCTGTCTTATTAATAAAATATTTAGTGCTACATATATTATGTATATATCTATTTCACCTAACCAGAAAAAAATGTAAGAACATTGTAACTATATTTTTTAATAACGATTTCATCAATGCCACGCAGTTTTTGGTCCCGGGAAATTCACCCTTTTACTCGGAGCTAGTTCCATGTCTATACACCCGGTTTCCGCGCATACAATTTAATTTAATTAAGCCTTTTTTTATAAAGTAGGTGCCATATAAGTTATAAATATTTGTAATGCCTGTGAATGATTTCTGCGCATCGAAACCATTCCCATTGGAAAAGCAAACTTTAGTGGTGTTTTGCGAATTTTATCGTGCAATTTAGATTTTTTGTATGGCAACCCTATTTCGTAATATCAGAAATTAATTCTACGTTAACGAGTTATCCGAAAATGATACCAAACTTGTCCTAGCACATACGGTTTTAGATAAGCGTCCACAAGGCGGCGAAACTCAACTTTACCCCTCTCCCCCCGGCTTGAGATGGGTTGGGTACCGATACGGGTGATGGGTACCGGTGGATTTCTACTCAAGACCACCTATTACAAAGTTTCATTGTTTCGTCCAATTAAAAGTGGTTTCCATACAAAAAAAATGCACTAAATTCCCTATTAAGTGTAAATCATCTCTCGCATGCTTGTTGGGCCTGTAGTAAAATGGTTGTAGCGTAGTCATTTAACAACCAATTTCAAAAGTTCAAAGTACATACATGTTATAGATAAAAGACGTAGCAAGATAACTGTCTAATAAAGTTTTAGTAGATTCAACCAATAAAATTGCGTCATTTGGGTTATAAAAAAGAGAACACTATATTTTTATTTATTTATTTAATACTATCTTTTATATTATTCGACCTATATTGAACATTGTTAGACATTTTTTGTTAAGTATTTAAATACCTTTAATCTTAGAGTATAAATAAAAAAAAATCTGGGAGGGATAGAGTACGCCTAATCGAGTATGAACCGTAAGCACGGATATGAACAGTCCGAATATCTTTAACGCGTTCGTTTAGTATCAAATGGTTATCGGAGCTGATAATTTTTCCCGGTAATAATAAGAAATTTAATAGGAGAACATTTTGAAATGTGCAGTGATAAGTTGCATTGCAACCATGACTCGAGGAACAAATAAAAAAGAAAAATGTTATTGATTTCACCGCCCATACAAAATCTGCCAAAATTTGCTTACGCTTGACATAAAGGCAGCGGAGCGATGCGCGTGCTCTATGTATATATGTATATTTATTCCTTTTTTTTAAATTTACCTATGCTTCTGTCGAAAAGGTACGACCAATCAAGCTTCACCGGACTTGCGGGGGAGTGGAAGACTCTACCCCAAATAAGTCATATACCAACGCGTCTAGGGGCGGCTCAAGGGAGCCTCGGACCACGGCCTTGCGCGTTGATATTGAAAAACGTCGTAAAGGAGACGACGCCTGAGGGGCTCCGTCTCTGATTTTCAATTTTGATTTTGAATCTGGCCGCGCCCCCGCCGGCGGGTGCGGGCGTTGTTACCTGAAGGATAATTATTACCCGAAGGGTATTCACTACCAGAAGGGCATTCTGTAAGGTGTAACCTAAATTCTTTGGCTGCTTTAACTGCATCTGTGATTTCGTCGTCACGTTCGGAAAGGATATGTTTGGGACGGCGGCGGCGGCGGAACCGCGTAGTGGGGTGCGGGAAATAGCCCGTACACTTAACAACATACGGATTGGGATGGGTAGGGCCTTCATCAAAGTAGCGTTTGGATGCTTCCTTCATGAAGCCACTAATGGAAAGGAGTTCGGTATCGACATGAAGGTCGATGTTACGAACTAACCAAGGACAACCAGTAGCCCGGCGGAGGGAAAGCGACAACGTCACTTTTCCTACTAAAGAAACATCACTGAATCCAACGATACCATTTGTTGGTATAATACTGCTCAGTCCAACGAAAATCTATTTTTAAATACGAAGCCAGGCAGCAGAATATATATTATCTGACAGTAGAGTTTGCGAGGTATGTTAACCAACCTGAAATACACATGAGAACCGACGACTATTTGTTTCACTTATGAAAATTGTAACTGTCCTATTTCATTAATTACTGGTGTCATCAATTATAAAGAGGAAAGGTTTGATTGTTTGTTTGTTTGTTTGCATCGATTAGGCTCCAAAACTACTGAACCGATTTCAAAAATTATTTCACTGTTGTGTGTGAAGCTACATGATCCCTGAGTAACATAGGCTATATTTTATTTTCAAATAAATAAGGGATCCTTACTAAAACTTCTATAATAAAACCCAAGGTGTAAAATCGTAGCAAAGTATACCTAATAATTGAATAGGCTCCAAAACGACTGAACCAATTTTGGTAAAACTTTGTACAAAGATAGAATAGACCTTGGGAAAGAACATAAGCTACAATTTACCGCGGGAAATTCTCATTCCCACGGGAAAAATAGTTAAAGCGGGCGGAGTTAGCACAAAGATATAGAATAGGCCTCGCGGAAGAACATAGGCTAGCTTTTACCACGGGAAAAACTATTAACGCGGGCGGAGCCGCGGTGGGAAGCTAGTAAAGAATATTTGTATTGAATTGATAAGCAAGCGTTGATTTTGGTTCAGGAACATGTGGAACGTGTGGCGCACAGTTCTGGAGGAGAATGAGAAACTGGCGCACGCGCGACTAGCGGCCGTCGAGCTATTCCAGCAGAAGATCGCAGACGAGGCCAAGTTCCTGCGCCAGCACAAGCTCAACGTCGCCAAAAAGGTACATTATATAATATATAACTGGCGCACGCGCGACTAGCGGCCGTCGAGCTGTTCCAGCAGAAGATCGCAGACGAGGCCAAGTTCCTGCGCCAGCACAAGCTCAACGTCGCCAAAAAGGTACATTATATAATACTGGGTGGCGCAAAAGTAAAGACCCTATTTGGTTCAGCTATAACATTTTTTCTAAATTAGAAAACTAGATTTAGGTTTTTTTAAATGTATATTTGTGCCATTAAATTTCGTACCATTAGGATTTAAAGATGATGTCTTTTAAATGGTGACCTCCAGAGTTGATACACATTTGAGCCCTATTTATGACATTTTGCATAACTTGCCGTAACACTTCCTGCGATATGTTCGTTATTTCTTGACGAATGTTTTCTTTTAGAGCTGCGAGAGTCTGTGGCTTGTTCACATACACCCGAGATTTCAAAAAACCCCAAAGAAAGAAGTCTGGACTGGTCAGACCGGGTGATCTTGCAGGCCAAGGCAAATCGCCAAAACGAGAGATAACTCGGCTTGGAAAAGCGTCCCTCACTAAGTCCAAAGTTTTATTCCACGTTCTTGGGGAGTAAAACGGTCCATGTTTATTTTCAGTGTATTTTACATTTGTTCACTACACAATTTTCAACAACAGAATGACAGAAAATGTCATATAAAAAAAATAAAAGTATTTTCTTTAGTGCCAGTACTTTTGCGCCACCCAGTATATAACTGGCGCACGCGCGACTAGCGGCCGTCGAGCTGTTCCAGCAGAAGATCGCAGACGAGGCCAAGTTCCTGCGCCAGCACAAGCTCAACGTCGCCAAAAAGGTACATTATATAATTTTTGTTCTATTTAAATATAAATATACCTATACTATAATAATATTATAAAGAGGAAAGATTTGTATTTTTGTGTATGTGTGTGTGTATGTTTGTAATCAATAAACTCAAAAACTACAGATCCGATTTAAAAAAATATTTCACCATTAGAAAGCTACATTCACCCTGAGTAACATAGGCTACCTTTTACCGCGGGAAAAATGCCTCATTCCCACGGAAAAAACTGTTAACGCGGGCGGAGCCGCAGCGGGAAGCTAGTTTAAATGTAAATATAATATAAAATTTAAATATATATGTATTCACATTATTGCTTTCGTCCATAATATCAAATAACTATTCTTATTTTTTTTATTCCATTTACATTTGTATGTTTGTACCTAGTTATCTAAAACTTGCAATAAACGGTTAGATCTTTCGAGAAACAAGGCCGATAGGTGGGAAAGCCTCGCTTGGCTGGTTAGACAGACAGACATGGCAGTTTTCCTTTTTCGAAAAAGTGAATCATTGAGGTTGTTTGTTTGGTGCAGTGCACTGACTCGCTCGCGCAGGCGCACAAGGAGCTGCAGCTGTCAGTGCTGGACGTAGACAAAAACAAGAAGCTGTACTTCGACGAGGAGCATACGGCCCACGACGTCCGCGACAAAGCCAAAGACATCGAGGAAAAGTAAGCTAAAGTCCACTTCCTTTTTTAGTTAGTCCCGTTACCTCAAAAACGAAAAACGTGTTACGCCCGCGGCACAGAAGAAAATAATAGTACTGTTACACCCGCGGCTCGCCTTGCTCCTGGACGAGCCTGCGGGGTAACTACACGTTGGTAGTAGATGGAGAGATACTCGTCGAGTAGTAACGCACAAACAACAAAGGAAACTAAATTCACTGTTAAATTTAAAGTATATTCTTAGAAACAGACACTATAGAAAATAATTATATATAATACAGGAACATTTGTAGAGGATGGCCACGTAGTTCGTGGCCAGGAGTAAGCGAAGGAATGAATAATAAAAAATGGATGATAGACGGATGATTTTTGAATGAATTCCAAAATTAAATATATTCGAATTTAGACGAAAATGGTAAATGAGATGAGGATGAGGCAACGAGGTGGCATGCACCACGTTACAGTACTAACCCGTACCCGCGGCAGGCACGCCTAGGACTTAGGCGGGTTACGTATTACAATCTCTAAAGTTCATATATCTAACGTCGTAATGCCTACGGACGAAAGGCCTAAATTTCAAAACACCTATGGTCAGAAGGCCTAATTTTAAAACATCTAATAGTCGTTATAGCTAACTTTTGTTATACCTAAAGTTATAATGTCTAAGTTTAAGTAATCTAATGGACGAAAAGCTTAATATTATAATATCTAATAGTCGTTAACTATAAGTAGGCGACCGGGTATTTTAAATAAAACAATAGGTATGTAATGCGTTTTAATCATAATGTTTATGTCAAAGGTGCAATTTACCTAAATTAAACATTTCAACATTATTTTTTTATTAAAACTTTTAATTGAAAAATTATTAAGAAATAAATAAGAAAAAATGCCCCCCTTTTTTGTTTTAATATAATTTTTAATAAGGAATTCTATAAAAAAATTGGCGCCTTTTTCAAAGTCAAAGTCAAAGTCAAATAGTGTTTATTCAAAGTAAGATTTCACAAATCACTTTTCGACGTCGAGGCGGGTTCACAATTTGGCTGTCTTCTGTGGAGAAGAACCCGCCGGAAGAAACTCCACAGGCGTTGCATCTTTTCAAAATATTATTACATAGGTAATTATTATTTTATACAATTTGATTAATATAACAAAGAGTGCAGACGAAATATGAAATTAAAGGAAGGCAACCAGTCAAAGTAGAAAAACTAAACTATATCACTACATATTATAAAACAAAGTCGCTTTCTCCGTCCCTATGTCCCTATGTCCCTATGTCCCTTTGTGCGCTTAAATCTTTAAAACTACGCAACGGATTTTGATGCGGTTTTTTTAATAGATAGAGTGATTCAAGAGGAAGGTTTATATGTATAATACATGCGTAATATACTTAAGGATAAGCCACAATAACCATTTTCCCGTGCGGAGCCGGGGCGGGTCGCTAGTAAACAATAAAACAATCGGCAATCGACTAGAGCAGACCAGTCCCCCCAAGCAGCACCACGTTCACGGGTTTGACGTATGGGACAGCCATCGCCGGGCTCAACCATATTAGAGGGAACCCAATTTTTTTTTTTATTAATATTTTTATTTGCCCCCTTTTTTGTTTTTTTTTTATTGTGATAAAAAAATAAAATTAAATGCCCCCTTTTATATTTTTATTTAATATTAATTTTAATTTCAGAAATCAGAAATCAGAAATCAGAAAATTTTTATTCGTTTTGGACATCACAACACAAAAATTAGAAACAAAAATACAGACATAAAACAACAAAAAGCATTGACAACTTCCTGCGTTGCGACATCCAAACCAAAAAGGGCTCCCTCAGCGAAAGCCGCAGCCCGGGCAGGCCACGGCGCTGGTCTTCCGGGAGTCCTGGTTTTGTTTTGGTCACGACACGGACGACCATGTCACTTGCGTGTCTAAATAAATAATCATAATGTAAACTAAATACCTATTCCAAATAAATATGCATAAATAATGTACATAAACCTACATAAAATAGTGAATAACATTTATGTACGTAAAATTAGAATATGTGTGATAAGTAGATATGACAAATAATTACTTCATTTAAATGATATGTATGTCGTCGGCATTTTGTATGATTTCGCCGTTTACATACGGCGTCGGCAATTTATAAACGCTCGCTGTAATGTAAAATGCCGAAGGCAAAATGTATAGGGTTGGCACAAAAAGGTTTTGAATAAGTCCGCACTCAGTTTTAGCTAAGTCCGTATTGCTAGCTGAAAAATAATGATGCACCTGTATATAATGGGGCGAAGCCCCCCCATTTCTGAAGTGGTATTCTAAGCCCTTATAGATTTTTCAACCCGATTACAAAAAGGTTACTGGCTTTGATAATAGTAGCCAGGGCGTCAACCGAAGCGGGGGGACGGGGGGGCGCAGCCCCCCAAAAGAGGGGGCTCGGGGGGCGCAGCCCCCCGCTAAAAAAAAAAACAAATCTCTACACAGAATTAAATCGATTGGTTAGGTTAGGTTAGACTGATGTCAATAACAGAGCGGAGGGAGCCGAGCGAGCGGAGCGAGCGTACCGCGGTAGCGGTCGGCGACCGCCGGAGAATTACATTTTTCAAAGTTGATTTTTGTGCCAACCCTATACATTTTGCCTTCGGCATTTTACATTACAGCGAGCGTTTATAAATTGCCGACGCTTTATGTAAACGGCGGAATCGTACAAAAAGCCTGCGACATGTATAAAGTGTACCTCCTTTACGCCATTATCGTGCCGTCCTTATATTTTAGGCGCTCCGCCAATGAGAACGAGTGAGCAGACTGCCTAATGCATAGCTGCCATCGAAATAGATACCTAGCTACTTAACTACAAAACACCGCGGCGCCAACACTCTGCACCCGGCCGCTTCGGCCAACAGACGAAGCGATAAATATCGTCACGATAAATATTATAATTTTCCCTGTAACTTGTCAATGTGCCAAAGTTTTTATACCTACATTCTACAAGCTGTTGTGATACTGATATTTAAAACAGCTAAATATTAAGGTTTTCCCATTTGGGCAACCGGGTGAAGTACATTAGCTACAAACTTACTTGACTAACCTATACGCGAATACCAATACATATATTATACGCAAACACTAACAATAATGTGTTTAACAACAATATCACTATGGCATTCAACCAAGACGCCCTAAAAGGTAAGATTTTTTTAAGAATATAATAAATAATAACATATTTGCCTGCTTATAACTGAATGGTAAGAAACATTAAGCCAAATAGGTACTTCAATTATTCCAGGGAACGAACACTTCCATCCACACGCTGCGTCGTCGTTCCATATGCTGGAAACAGAGTAAATAGCCCCAAGCCTGTAGTCTGCAACTTAGGGTGAGTAGGGACTTAAAAATACTCAAGAGTCACGTCATTAAATTTTGTTTTTGCATTAAAAGTTTATACGCTTTGAATTTCGTTTTAAAATTATATTACAATACACAATACAATACAATATACTTTATTGACTGAAAAAGACACAGTATACAGAAAATATAACAGTACAAACAGAAGAGTCAAAAGGCGGCCTTATTGCTAAGGTAGCAATTTCTACCAGGCAACCTTTAGGTGAGGAAAAAGTTTAGATAGAAGTGATGCGGGTTGGTGGTCTAAACAGAGTAGGTAAACTAACAATATTAAAAAATAAAGCATTTAACTATGAAAGAAAGAAAGTAAATAAAACATTATACAAACTAACTGATGTAAATATAAAATAAAATACTTAAACTATAATACATATATTACACAAATAGCTATGAATATATAATTAAAATAAACTAATACATACTACCATTATGATTTAATAGGAAATTCAATTAAACGGATCAGGAGACAAGACCGAGGTAGTGCGCTTTGATGCGCATTTTAAAAGACTCGGGAGAAGGGGCACGTCGGACTGACTCAGGAAGATCATTCCATAAACGTATGGCTTGTACAGCAAAGGAGTTGGTGTAAAATTTTGAAGAATGAGAGGGCATGTCAAGTGACAGATTGTTACATGAACGAAGATTGCGGTCCAGGGTGTCAGAACGAAATACAAAAATATCTTTAAGATAAGAAGGAGAATTGGGTTTGAAGAGGACAGAGTATAGAAGAGAAAGTATGTGACAGTTCCTTCGGTGGCGGATGGGCAGCCATTGAAGTTTTGAGCGATAGCTAGAGATATGATCAAATTTCCGCAGACCAAATATGAAGCGTATACAAAGATTTTGTAGACGCTCCAGTTTGTTTACAAGCTCAGCAGACAAATCAGGAAAACATGCATCAGCATAGTCCATCAAAGGTAGGAGAAGAGATTGAGCAAGGGAAATTTTGGTTTTCGTTGGCAAAAGGTTCCTAAAACGCTTAAGCGAACTATACGCAGCAAACATCTTCCTGCTAACTTCAGATATATGGGGCTTCCATGAAAGGCTACTATCAAATATAACCCCGAGATTTTTGACCTTGTCACTAAACGGAATTTGAACGCCGTCGAAAATGACTGGAGGTAACGCCCTCAAATTGGTTCGCGCCAGGTACCAGTGACTTCCCAAGATAATAGTCTGCGACTTCGCAGGATTCACCTTAAGCCCATGCGAGAAGCTCCAATCGGAGATGCTCCTCAGGTCTCTGTTAACAGTAGCTATTGCATCCGTTAACTGAGAAAAGGGAGCCTGTGTGTATATCTGCAAATCGTCTGCATACAAATGATAGGACGAAGTAAGAGGAAGTGTAATTGAGTTAATGAAAATGGCAAATAGCAGAGGAGATAGGACGCCACCCTGCGGTACGCCGGCAGATGTATCACACCACGCAGAGAATGTTTCTTCAACGCGTATACGTTGTCGGCGCCCATACAGGTAACTACGAAACCACTCAACCACAGCAGGAGATATGTTAAGAGAAACCAACATCGCCAAAAGGATATCAAAGTCAACAGTGTTGAATGCGTTACTGAAATCCAGCAGAGTCAACACCGTCAGCCTTTGGTGCTCCATACCCAGCCGGATGTCATCAGAGATTTTAACTAATGCTGTAGTCGTACTATGACCGGGACGGAAACCGGACTGGAGAGGATTCAGGAGATTGTTCAAGGAGAGAAAAGCAATAAGTTGTTGTTGAACAAGTCTCTCAAGTACTTTGGATAGGAAAGGTAAGATGGATATGGGGCGATAGTCAGAGAAGGAACTAGGATTGGGTTTTTTAGGTAATGGGACAATATGTGCTTCCTTCCAAGCGGTCGGAAATACACCTGTGGACACGGACTTATTAAGAATTTTGGTTATGACAGGGGCAAGGATTTCAAGGAGGGGAACGATCATCTTACGACTAATGCAGTCACCTCCGACCGCATCCGACGAGATAGCGAGTATGTTCCTCTTAACATCACTGACTGTAAATTGGGTAATAAGAAAAGGCGGAAAGTTAGGAGTAGGCTGATTCGAAAGATTATTAATTGTGCTAGTTTTAGTGCCAGTGTCCATCGTGGCAGAAGATGAGAAATGGTTATTTAAAGAGTTGAGATCGATGTTGTTAGGAGATGTATCATTACGTGATTTGCCTACTCCCAGTTTTTTAAGAAAAGACCACACTTTAGCAGGGTCCCCGTTTTCGACAGATTTATGAATATGGCGTCGCTGACTGTCACGTATCTTTGTATTGCAGCGATTTCTGGTTTCGCGATATTTTTCTAGGTTCCGTTCAGTACAATTCATTTTATATTTCGTTTTGGCACGAGTTTTTTTGTCCATAAGAGACCGCACTTCGTCATCAAGCCACGGTGCAGGAAGATGCTTGACACGCACAGCTCGCACAGGAGCATGACAGTCATAGAGTTTGACCAAATGAGAATTGAAAAGCTGGACTTGATCGTCGACTGACTCAAGAGAGTCTATCGCCAACCAGTCAATCTTAAGGGCGTCCTCCTTTAAACGATTGATATCCATTTGGGCAAAATTACGAAGAAATAGCGTTTTAGCTTTTACCTTGGGTGGACGAAGACGGTAGGAAACATATATTAAATCATGGTACGAAAACTCATTTGCGGAAACTTGACCATGCTTGACTACGTGGGAGGGAGAGGAAACCATTATAAGGTCGAGGAGAGAAGGGGTACAATTAGGAAAATGGTGGGTAGCATTTAATGGAGGAATATGCATAGCACAAGAATTGACAAGAGACAGAAGTTTTTTGGACCGGTAATCATTTTTTAGGAGACACGTGTTAAAGTCACCTAAGATAATAGAATGGTTGTAGGAAGGGGAAAGATCCTCAAAAAGTTTTTCAAATGAATCGTAATAGTCGTTTTGGGAAGAGGGGTTGTAATAGACGCCAAGGAGAATTTTACTGTGCGAAAGAGTAATTTCAAGGAAAAGATGCTCGGCCGTTGCCGGAGGAGGAGGTTGAGGTGATTTACTAAGGACAGAAAAAGGTAGATGAGAGCGGATATAAATAGCTACCCCTCCGCCAGAGGAGGAACTGCCACGATCATTGCGTACAAGCTGGAAGCCAGGAAGTGAGTAAGAGGTTGAAGGGAGAGAAGGGTTGAGCCAGGTTTCAGATACAAGTACTGCGTGGATATTCTTATTATCGAAGGCTGAGAGCATGTCCATATAATGAGCCGGTATACTTTGCGCATTAATATGTATGACATTAAAATTCTTTGACACATCTGAAAAAGTTGTGGCAAGAAAATCACGCAGAGGTGGACAGGTGGAGTGAAAACTGTCTTCCGAGTCGGAGGAGGAGGAGCACGATTTATATAGATCTGAGTTAATACTTAAATTGAAATCCATAATGTTATTAAAAATAAAATAAATATACAATAAATAAATAAAATAATATACAATAAACAGGTAAGTTAGTTTTTACCTACTAACTAAGCTGATTCCATACCCGCTGACAGCTTACAGAAGGTTTGATATACAAATCATAATAATAAAATAACGGAACGTAAACCGACTGGAATCCGACCGAACGAACGCGCGCAACCGTATCGCCCTACACACGATTAGGCTGTACTATGAAAAATGTTTTGCCTTTTCATAGAGGGAAAACAAGTAGATAGACGTCAAATTCGGCAGTCACTTCTTATTCTTATTCTGATTTCAGATTCCGAAGGGGTGGCGGCAGGTCGTTCCAGCATTTGGACGCGACGAACTTTGGAATTTTTATAAAAATGAAATTAATTGCCCCCTTTTTTAAATTTTTTTAGTAATATTTTCAATTGAAAATAATTAGAAAATAAATAAAAATAAAATAAAATGCCACCCTTTTTTATTTTTTATTACCATATTAATTTGGATTTTTTTTTTCCCCTTCATTTCTGTTATTTTATTACAAAAAAATAAGAAGGGGTGCTTTACTATAATTATTTTAAATATTATTAATTAATGAAGTAAAATTAATATAAAGGGGGGCTTTATTTTTTATTATTACCAATAGTTTATTTATTTTTATATTATTTACTTTTTCACAAAAAAAACAAGTACCAATATTTTAAAAACAAGAATGTTCGGTGATTCACCAGAAAGCTGAATTCTAAGCGAAATGTAATAAGGATTGACCATTTTACGTTAAATACGAATCGGCTCGCAGTTCTCTTAGAATTCAATTTATAAATCCTTTACCAGTTCACTTTTCTTAAATGGCGCTTTTAGGCCCCCAGAATTATCAGCTGTCAGTTATTAAGTCGATATTTTTTTTTTTCATTTTTAGTGTGTGTGTATTGGTAATTTTAGTTATTCACAACCACTTTGCTTTAAAATTAACTCTTTCAAAGTCTTTCGTTTATGAGGTTATTTAACTTTAGGCGATGGAAACGTAGGTCTTATAAAGTTTAGACCAAACAATGCTTAGTTGTTTTAAAATTAGATCTTCTGTCCATAGGTGTTTTACACTTTAGGCCTTTCGTCCAATAGGTGTTTTAAATTTTAGGCCTTTCGTCCGTAGGCATTACAAAGTTAGATATATGAACTTTATAGATTGTAATACGTAACCCTTAGGCGCGCCTGCGTAGCGTTATCACGAAGGTAGTTGGAGATGAATAGAAACACAAAATTGGCACCAAGAACTATTCGATCACTGTAACAACTCAATTTTAAACTTTATACAACTGTTTAAAAACTTTAGGTAAATATAAAAATACATAACGAGAGTGGCCTTGAAGTGGCCTGAATGAGAAGTGAAAATAAAAATGGATGATTTTTGAATGAATTCCAAAATTAAATATTCAAATTTAGAGAAATAAATGGTAAATGAGATGAGATATGAAGTAGAAGCGAGGCAACGAGGTAGCATGCAATGCACCTCGTTACAAACGGAACCCATATGGATCGCTCGGGTGTCTGTCCGTACGTCTGTCAGCGCCTATATCCTCCGAAACTACTGGACCGATTAAGTACACGTATGTAAATCCGTGATCCAAAGACGGACGTGTGACATTAATGAATTTGAAACATGGAGGCCACTTTTGGGTGATACTATTAGACTAGTAATGCAAAATCACAAGTCTGTCTGGGTCACGGATTTGCATACGAGCACCAAATTTGAACTCAATCAATCCAGTTGTTTCGACTGATGATGAAGAACTTCGTATTTACGGAACCCTCTGCAGGCGAGTTCAACTCGTACTTAACCGATTTTTTAATTGACATCCTCTTATGTATCAAGATCCAAGCTTTACCTCACTTACGTGGGAGCGGAAGGCACTCCAAAGGTACCAAGGCGTCTAGGGCGGCTTAAGGGAACCTTGCATGTTGATTGTTGATACGAAAAACATAAAAGAGACGTTGCCTGAGAAGGGCTCTATCTATTGCCTTACTTTACTACGGCCCTACTTTACATTACAGATTTTATAAAATTGTAAGTTAATATAGTCTGGCAAAAAAGTCGTGAAACGGAACTATGTAATCTTACTTCTCAGAAATATCCACAAGTTAGAGCGTGACGGCATGATATAAAATGGCAACACCGTTAAGGGAGTGGCGCCTCTATTAATTTCACGCCTTATTGCCAGACTGTACTTATGCAAAAAACTTTACATCTCTAGATTTTATATGGGTTTTATATTTATATAAATTTTTCTTTTGCAAATAATATTCAAGCTTCAATTTTATGTATTTATTATAATATAAAGTTTATATTATAATAAATACATAGAATTGAAGCTTGAAGACGACAGTAGGGGAGATGTGCCTAAAACGAGTACCCCGCCTAAAGCGGGTAGGCTTTTTAATGTGTGCGTCTTAACAGTTAGTGACAATGTGTGAGTGCAGTGCGGCGGCCCGACACCCAACCAATCACGGGCAGTCGGCTTGTTGTTGCGGAGCAAGTAGTGGCAAGGTGAGATAAAAACGAATATTTTTGCTACTTTTACTAAAAAATATTGAATTTTAATAGTACCCATTAGTAAAAAACGATGTACAGAATGGTGTAACAATATTTGTACAATAATGTTTTAGGCAATAAGCTTTATAACTACGTAAATTTGTTTTAAAAATTTGTGTTTTGATTTGAGGTTATAACATTTGAAAATAAAAAAGGCGTGTTGGGCAAAACGGGTAGGGATAAAGCGGGTACCCTGATTGTATGGAATTTTACATTATAGTTATATTTTGTTATTATTTTTGTAGATGGTCAACAAATATAAAAGGAAGACGACGAATGCGTCATGAGATGAAGAGGTGATGAAGAGGGCGATGAATAAAGCCAGTAAAACTTCTGTCAACAGTGCCGCTAAGAAATATGGCATTAATTTGTCTACCTTACAGCGGCATATTAAGAAGGGATGTTACAAAAAGAAGCTTGGACGGTATACCACAATTTTTAATTGTAATTGTAATTAATGAATGTCAAAAAACATTGTACCCGATTTAGGCACCCCCTGCGGGCAAATCGGGTAATTGGAGAAGTTTTTAAATTTTTGTTTTTTGTTGAACGTATAAGAAAGGACATCATTCACGTTTCATACAATGTTGGACCAAAAAAGTGAAAATGCCGGCCAAGGAAAAAAAGTGTATTTTTCGGATAGAACACGTCGTAGTGTCTATATTTCTTTACTTTTTTTTTACATTTTCTTTATATATTTTTTATTTTTTTTACTTTTTTTTCTTAATAATAAACAAAAAAAAGTCGATGAATGATCATTCTTATGCATCATAATAATACTTCCATAATATATTTTTTAATTATATTAAACAAATACATACTTAATCCATGTGGGCCCCTATTAAAATAATAAAAAAATAAGTTAAACTACATAAAATAAAGGAATATAATATATTCAATACAATATGACTACGTGCGCTGTGTCATGCCTCAAAATCTTACTTTTATAACAACATTTTTATTATTTAATTAATAGCTTCTAACTATACAACCATGGGGTGCACAGGATTAGTGTCATAGTAAAAGAATACAGGAATTGTGTGTTCTACCCGAAAGTTATACTTTTTTCTGCTGGCCGGCACTTTTACTTTTTTGGTCCAAAATGAATGATACCCTTAGTTATGTTAATAGTTAATGTTCGAATCTTTATTAGATAAACAGTGTTAGTTGTGAGAATAAAAGTTCTGGTACAATTCTAAACATGTTTTATTCGTAATCTCCCTTAGCTTACCCGTTTTAGGCACATCTCCCCTACTCGGTATTCTGAAGTGCTAAGTTTATAATATAAACTTATAATATTCAAGCTTCAATTTTATATAAACTTTATATTATAATAAATACATAAAATTGAAGCTTGAATATTATAAGTTTATATTATAAACTTAGCACTTCAGAATACCGAGTACTGTCGTCTTACCCTGAGTGTCTCCCGGTCGACGAAGGGAATTGGTCATAATACTCGGGATCTTCGTACATCTTCCTTTCATATTCCAAAGCTTTTGCGTGTTGCATCAAGTCTTTAATGTCTCTCTCTAATCTCTGTACCTTATAAAAGGTATAAAGCCCCCATGACAGCATATTGCCCGACATTATCACGTTATTAAGGTAGCCGTACTCGAGTCCCCTAATAAGAGTCTTCATTTCCTTGAGCAGTCGTCTTTGCATGGCAAAGCAGAACCCTAGTCTGTATCTGGGGTGATGTATGTACCTTTCCCGCATCTTCTGCGCGAGAGCAACATAATACTGAGATCGGTAAACATGAGTGTACGCCATGGATATCGCTTTCTTCTTTACAAGCAACATTCGCTCCCGAGGATATTGTTCCGTAATTTGCTTAAAAGAGAGTGGGTAATACCAAGAATAATTGTCAAACGCTCTCGCTGTTTTATTCTTATTCATTAATTGTTCAACAGCCTCTTGTGCGTCATACAACATCGCATCAAATAAAGGGGTCTCAGCACCTAAAAGTCTTCTGCTTCCTCTGATTAACGGTACTGCTTTTTTAAATTTATTCATTTCGTCAGTAAGTTTTTGTAAACCATCGGTGTTATTTTTTATATCATTTATACGGTCGTTGTCACGATTCAAAAACATTCGTAATTTAAATTTTAACATATGTTCGACTATCTCATCTGCATTATAAAATGGTTCCGTATAGTTGTGAAAATCATCAGGCTTAAATAGTTTATAAAAAGTAGATTGATTTGAATAATGTCGGGGTTCCATTACTTCTTGCATAAGAGTATCTACATCTTCTGCATATTCCGATTCACTGCAAAGTGAGTTCTTTGGTAGGGCTGGAAAAAGGATTGTATTGTTGAGGCGAGTGTCATATCAATTGATCAGTGATCTCCTCCGTAAGGTTACGGTAATAACAATAATTATGGTCAGATTTTGAATAATCATTATATATTCGTCTTAATATGTCGTGAAAGTGACATTGGATAATAATATATTAGATAGATAGATAATACTCGTACTTTTTATTGCCAATTAAATTACTGTCGATTTTATTTTTATTTAATACCCCAGGTTTAATATCAAATTCAAGGTTTTTAATTAAATCATTAAAAAATTAATAACAAAGAATCTCATAGATACCTATAATGTGTAAAAAAAATTACTCAAAAATTTCAGAGTGTGAAAGTTTTATGTCAGTTCAAAATATCCATTAGGTAGGTGTATTAACTGTACCTACTGTAGGTAATTTTAGGTCGGACGTTTTCAATTGCGCATGTGCCTTAAACTTGTGCCACTGTAAAACCGACGCGTAAGTATTAAAATCTATTTCATATTTCTAAAACTATAATCATCATTTCCTGTCCCTTTTTGTCCCTAAAAGAACGAAAAGGACGTATAGACTTTAAAATTTGGATTAAAGCGTGATATAATCATAGAGCATCATCTTTGCTCCACTGCTGAATACTTACATAGGATCGCTAGTAAACACAAGCCTTGCGCCAACATGGCTGACCGAAGTGGAAACTTTCTAGAACCAGGTGACGGTAGGCTTCCTAGTCCTAGAGTTACGCTGAAACTGGTTTCAAACTTGAGTCAAAGAAGTTCTCATACTCGTACTTACGCAATTATGAAAGAAACCCTAGCCGAATTCAGAACTCATCAAGTTCCCATTGCAGAAAATCGCACCTCATCTGATTCCAAAAAGAACGTATAATGCAGTGAAAACTTTTTTTAAATTAATTCTTGATGTACATACATACTCGTATATAATTATGTAACATCCAGACACAAGGCAAACACAATGTGCTTTGCAGACGTACTACCAACTAGGCTACGGGGTCAACATAATGTTTGCCAGGGTGAGGGAACAAACTTAGGTATGTGAATTCGCATCTAGGAAGGAAAAGATATTAGAAGAACTGCATTAAGCATTGAAATCTAAATTTGATGTAACTTTAAGTAAAATTTGGGATTTTCAACTGAAAAACAAACAATGTTCATACCGGTTACGCCAAGCCTTCAAGCGCTCTTGTTGAAATCGGATGAGGTAATATTTTCTGCAATTGGATCTCAGTCTATAAATAGAATAGAATAGAATAGAATAGAAAGCCATTTATTCTCTGAAGAGTACAATACAGCAAAAACAAATTACAATAAAATGGTATATAGTATACATAAGTATGGACTATAAGATATAGAACTATAAGAGCCCTTTCACACGAGCGACTTTTTTCGGCGATTTCTCGGCGGACCGAGCTTATTAACCGCCGCGATAACGCCGCGTCTCGCCGCGATACCAAATACCAATATGGTTGTGTACACGCCGCGTGCTCGCTGCGATCTCGCTCCGCCGAGAAATCGCCGAATAAAATCGCTCGTGTGAAAGGGCTCTAATTGTTTGGAGATGCGGGAGGGATTACAAAAATCTTTAAAGTTTGAATGAATTTCATATCGGTTCCGACGGATAAGTATTTATATTGATCTAGTGTACACTTACTTGTCGAACTGCTAAATGCTAATAAAGAGAATTGAGTGCCCGGTAAACTGGTAATCAAATAAATGATAATTGCTTTTAATTAAATTTTATGTCACGGAATGATTTAAAATTGAAAAAGTAATTAAGGTTTTGCCATCTATGTAATACCACAAATTACGTTACGTATAGCGGCGGAGACAGATGGCTAGGTACAGAAGGCGCACTTTCTGATAGCAAACGTGCGAATTTTATTCTAGCGACCACGCCATTAACGTTCAAATTACTTTGAACGCGTCGAACGTGACCCTGGCTATAGTAGCCTACCGTTTGTCGTAGCGCTCGTATTAAAACAAAATGCACCTTAAGACCGCAACGCGAGAGTCCGTATTACCACAGAATAAATAATAGCGTCGTGACAAGCGCGCGCGTTTTTCTTACTAACTGGCGTAGTACATTCTGGAGCTCTGGGGCGCGTTCCGTCGCTTCGTTCGAGTGCACTCGAGCTCGCTCTGGCGCGCGCTCTAACCGTTCCGTGGCTTGGTGAAATTTTACCCTGACAGCTGTCAGAGCGTAGTTTCACCCGTTCTGTGGCTCAGAGCGAAACAACCAAACAACCATCTATTGAGATGGTTAATTTTTACTCTGACAGCTATTTGACGTTTAAAGCTTGCAATTTATGTCAAAGTCAAAAGATTCAAAAAGCCCGCCATTTTGTTTCGTAGTTACTTTATAATAATTTTGTTAAATTTGTATATCACAGACGTCTAATACGTCTGTATTGTATATAAAAGTGGAAAAAAATTGAGACAGGAGAAGAAAGGACATCATTCACGTTTCATACAATGTTGGACCAAAAAAGTAAAAATGCCGGCCAAGGAAAAAAAGTGTATTTTTCGGATAGAACACGTCGTAGTTTCTATATTTCTTTACTTTTTTTTACATTTTCTTTTTATTTTTTTATTACTTTTTTTTTGTTAATAATAACCAAAAAAAAGTGGATGAATGATCATTATTATGCATTATAATAATACTTTCGTGATATATTTTTTAATTATATTAAACAAATACATACTTAATCCAAGTGGGCTCCTATTATAATAGTAATAAAAAAAGTTAAACTACATAAAATAAAGAAATATAATATATTCAATACAATATGACTACATGCGCTGTGACATGCGTCAAAATAATACTTTTATAGTAACATTTTTATTATTTAATTAATAGCTTCTAACAATACAACTATGGGGTGCAAGGGATTAGTGTCATAGTAAAAGAATACAGGAATTGTGTGTTCTACCCGAAAGTTATACTTTTTTCTGCTGGCCGGCACTTTTACTTTTTTGGTCCAAAATGAATGATACCCTTTCTCTCGTTAAATATTTGAGGTTATAAAAACAACTCGATCGTTCAGTGGCTCGGTTGCAACTCAAACGGGTTAAAATTTAACCAAACTACTGATGATGATGATGATGATGATGTCCTCCCAGACGTATCCGTCGACGGCGACACCCTTAGACAATGTTAGACTGGGCTCTTGCATGAGCGCGAGCATGACTAGCAAAACCAAACTTGGTTTTAAAAATCCTATTGCAAGTAGCACAGTAAAGAGACCCGCTCGAATTGTATGTGTAGTTGTAGTTGGGCTTGGGTCGAGTTTTCCGAATCTGGCGTTTATAGTCAAGTTCTTCAAGACGGGCGCGCTCAAAGTTCTCTAAACCCGTTTTGACATCAGTTCGCCATTCCGACCTCTGAGTTGCAAGCTCCTCCCATGACTCAGGAGATATGCCAATTGCAGTCAAGTGACGCTTTAATACATCCCTGTAACGCAGGTACTGTCCGCCTGGCTTACGTTTACCTGAACTAAGTTCAGAGTAAAATACCTGTTTCGGCAGCCTGGACGACTCCATACGTACAAGGTGTCCACACCAGCGCAGCTGACCCTGCATCAACCATTTTGGTTCGACGTAAAACTTCCGCGTTCGGCACACGATCCTGCCACTTTAGCCGAAGAATAGCCCGGAGACACTTCATATGAAAAATGTCTAGGCGTCGAATGTCTCCCTTATATAGACACCAGGTCTCCGAGGCGTAGAGCAACAGAGGTAGAATTATTGCCCTATAGACAGCGAGTTTGGTGTGAAGCTTCAGATCGTGCGATTTCCAAACCCGTTTGTTCAGTCCGCCAAAGGCCGCAGCAGCTTTAGCAATCCGTGCAGATATTTCAGACTCAAGACGGTTATCGCTACGCACTAGACTGCCAAGGTACCGAAAGTTCCCACTTCAGCCAGTGGATTTCCGCGCAAGAAAACAGCAGCATCGTCCGCAGAATTCCCTTTTGCAGGTTGTTTAAGAATCTGGGTTTTGGAAGTGCTGATTACCAGGCCGAACTTACGACAGGACTCGTCCAAACTGTCCAGATACCCCTGTAGGTCGTTCAAACTATTAGCCATAAGACAGACGTCATCGGCATACAAAATTACGGTTACGGAAACGGAGCGCACCCTGCGCTTAGCTCTGAAGCGCGAGAGGTCAAAAATGCTTTTGCCCATTCGGACATTTATGAAAATCTGATTGTCGAAATTCTTAAGAGCATCGTTTATAACTGCAGCAAAATATATGGCGAAGAGGGTCGGAGCCATCACGCAGCCCTGTTTGACACCGCTGCTGACAGGAAATTGGTCTGTGAAGTCATTTTCATGCCGTACACGAACTGTCATACCTTCGTGGAATTGACGAATTAAATTTATGAACTTCGCAGAGCAGCCACATTTTTCCAAAACCACCCAAAGAGCAGCTCTAGGAACGCGGTCAAAAGGCCTTTTTAAGGTCCACAAAACATAGATAGAGGTCGCGGTGTTGCTCCAAACATTTTTCTTGTAGCTGCTTGACAACAAAGATGGCATCAACCGTTCCTCTATTTGGTCAGAAACCGCACTGGGTCTCGGTAAGGAAGCCTTCAGCTTTACCAAGGCGCCTGTTAATGATGTGCGCTAGCACTTTACTAGCCGCGGAGAGCAAAGCAATGCCTCTAAATGAGCCACAATCAGAGAGGTCAACCTTTCCCTTATACAATTTGCTAATTGTAGCATCCTTCCAGTCCTGTGGAACGATCTCAACGTCCCAAATCAATTTAATGAGATCAAACAGTCTGGCCTTGATACTTGGTCCTCCATATTTAAAAATTTCCGAAGGTAGTGCTTGAGGTGCTTAATCCCGGAAGCCAAGAAGCAGATCTGTTATATATCAACTCACTTGAGAGTCTGCCTTCTGCGTCGGGTTTGGACGATCCTCCGTCGTATGACGAGTTTTTGGCTGCATTAAATAGCTTGGAAAACGGAAAATCGCCAGGCATAGAACCAAACTACTACGCTCGAAGCGACAGAACGTAACCCTGGCGCGGAGTGCGCCGGGCCTGACGGAATTAACCACCGCCGCGCCGCCGCCATATTCTTACTTACGCACACATTGATCATTGCGTTTACAGGCCGTACTTGGACCATGCTCGGACCACAAAATAAAAAGTTCTAGGCGCGCCGCCGCTATACGTAATTTGTGCTCGGACCACGTGCAGTAAAATCGTCGTCGCTCGCGAGCATAGAGGTAGAAATTCTTTTTTTGCTTTACATCATCCATCACTACATAACATAAGTATAAAACAAAGTCGCTTTCTCTGTCCCTATGTCCCTTTGTACGCTTAAATCTTTAAAACTATAGAGTGATTAAAGAGGAAGAGGAAGGGAAATACTGTTATTTTTCAGGTTTCTAATGTGAAGTCGTAAATAATTTCATTTTTTCCGCTTACATTGCAAACGCAGGCTGAACCCTACGAGATTTATCAAAATAATGTACTAAGTATTGTACGCATTAAAAGGTCTACAGAAAACTCTGTCTATCTCTTATGGATATCCCACAATAACTTTTTTTGTCATTCACTTTTTACGACAAATAATGGCTAATTTTCGAAGCGATTTTAACCAATACAGCATTAATCCTTATCCAATTAAATACCTTAATTAAATACATTGTAGATTTAATATAGATCTATATTACAGCTATGATTTAAATGAATATTTTCGAAGATATTACAGATTTAAAAATTGCGGGACGTAGCGTTTGCGGCGGTACCGGCCGACCGGCCGGGAGCGTGCCTATGAATAGCGCGTCGGAGGCCGCGGTTCTCCTTATAGCACTTTGAATTTAGCAGCGATCGGACGCGTTTATTATCGGAGCTTTCTAGCGAGGAAAATAACAATCTATACTAATTAATTACTAATTACTAATATTACTAATTACTAATAATATTACAAAGAGGAAAGATTTGTATTTTTGTGTGTGTGTAGGTATGTGTGTATGTTTGTAACGAATAAACTCAAAAACTACTGAACCGATTTCAAAAATTCTTTTACCATTAGAAAGCTACATTCACCCTGAGTATCATAGGCTATATTTTATTTTCAAAAAATTAGGGATCCTTACTAAAACTTCAATAATGTAACCCAAGGTGTAAAAAAAATACCTAAAATATTCCTTATAATTGCATGGGCTCCGAAACTACTGAACCTATTTTGATGAAACTTGGTACGAAGATAGAACAGACTTTGGGGACGGACATAGGCTACTTTTTACTGCGGGAAAATACCTCATTCCCACGGGAAAGACTGCAAACGCGGGCGGAACCGTGGGGCGGAAACTTGGTATCAGTACCAATGAGCTTGGGGTATGGTATGATAGAATAGACCTTGAAAATTAATATAAGCTATCTTTTACCGCAGGAAAACTCTTTATTCCCACGGGAAAAATGGCAGCGCGAGTGGAAATTTTGGATAAAACTTTGTACAGAGATAAAACACACCTTGGGGATGTATAAAGAATACCTTTTACCACGGGAAAATAATACCTCATCCCCTTTGGAAAAATAGTAGCGCGGGCGGAAAATTTAGATGAAACTTGGTACAGTAATATATAAGATTCTACGGTGATAAAGGTTACCTTTTACCGCGGGAAAATTCTTTATTCCCACGAGAAAAGTGGTAACTAGTGTGGGTCAGAAGTTTTGATGAAACAAAGCTAGAATAGACCTTGGGAAAGGTAACAGACTACCTGTAACCGCGGGACAATAGCTTATTCCCACGGGAAAATGGTAGTTCGGGAGGGAATTTGGTGAAACTTGATACAGAGACAAATTAATTTAGATTTTGGGATGAACAACAATCTACACTCGAGAGCAAAGAATCCGGGTCACTTAGAAAAACCTATAAATCTCGGAAACTAAGAATGCTAGCTTAATGAAATAAGTTGTGTTTAGTAGACAATTAAATACTCCTTAAATTAGGGTATTAATTAAATGATCCTTAATTTTGGGCTGTCATAAAAATATCAAATTTGAAAAAAGGAGACTTTCGAAGATGGAGCTATGAAATTACTACATTTGTTTTTACTATTGTTTCTATTTTGTAATTTAAGTTGGTATATAAACCATATCGATAGTGTTAAATATTTATTATTTAACCTGTAATCATGTCGCTTACACCTGAAGAATGCGCCAGAATCCTAACAATGCTGGAAACCGGCCGGAGTCAGCGCGATACAGCCAGGACTCTCGGTGTGTCGCTGTCAACAGTACAAAGAGTTTTCCTACGTTACGAGGACACTGGCTCTAACCTACGTAGACCAGGTACAGGCAGAACTGGGTGTACCACAGCACGAGAAGATCTATACTTGGTGAACACCATGCTTCGTAATCGCTTTCTCACAGGAACTGAACTTACAAATCAGTTTCAACGCCTCGGAGGAAGTAACCCAAGCGCATGGACAGTAAGATGACGACTTTCTGAAGCTAACCTGAAGCCACTTAGACCTGCAAATGGCCCTAAACTAAAGCGTGGTCATCGTATTTCAAGACTAAGATATACCCAGAACCATTTAAATTGGACTATTGAAGATTGGTCGTAAGTTATGTTCTACGACGAATCAAAATGTATGCTCTACAAGCACGATGGAAGACACAGAGTATATAAAAGACCAGGGAAAAGATTCAAGCAAGCATGCATAAAAGAAAAAGTAGGCTACGGTGGTAGGTCTGTACATGCGTGGGCCGGAATTTCATCTGAGAGTCGCACAGAACTGGTGTTCATAGAAAACGGTTCTTTAACTAGCGTAATTTATGTGGACGAAATCCTTAATGAACACGTTGGGCCATTTATGGTCAATTTGGGTGAAGATGCTATTTTTATTTATGACAATGCCCGACCTCATACAGGTTTGATTGTGAATGACTACCTACAAGAGATGAACATTGCTCGTATGAAGTGGCCAGCACGCAGCCCGGATATCAACCCGATCGAGCATGCTTACGACGAGCTGGGGAGATGCGTAAAACAACGAAACCCTCCCCCAATCACGCTCCGTGAGCTCAAGATTGTTATCACAGAGGAATGGGAGAATATTTCGCAAAATCGTATAAGGAACTTGGTGTACAGCATGCCAAACCGCGTAAACGCAGAAAAGGAAGCATGAGGAGGCAATACAAAGTAATAAAATCCAAGAAAATCATATTGTTATACAAAAATGTCATGTTTACTATTTTTGTTTAAAGGCGAGATCAGCAGTTTTTTTACTTTGTTTCGTTTTAATAAATAAAAATGTAGTGACTTATAAATTTTATTACTTTCATTTAAGGAGTATTAAATTGTCTACTAAACACAATCTATTTCATTAAGCTAGCATTCTTAGTTTCCGAGATTTATAGGTTTTTCTAAGTGACCCGGATTCTTTGCTCTCGAGTGTATTTTGCTGCCACAAAATAAAACAACCTTCGATATAGTTAGTTAACAGGGAAGCTATGAAGCTAGAAATACAAAAAAATAAAAATAAATCAATAAAAAAAGTAAAACAAAAAAACATGATTAAAAAATCATTGAATTAAAAAATATATATACCCGAGCGAAGTCGGGGCGGGCCGCTAGTTCTACATAATATATCTAGGTATGCTCGCGAGTATTAATTACGTAATTGATGTTCGATGTGCTGAAAAAAATGGAGAAGCGTTCTTGTTACTGTTGTAGTGTATTTGACTGTTTAAACACAACACAACAATGACGATTAAAAAAACGTTTTTCAAGTTTCCAAATAAAATAGTAAGGACTGTCATATTTGTTATTACGAATAATATAATTATTATCATCATTTATGCTACTTGTTTTCGTTTTTCTAACTACATAATATACAATAAATAGCCGCGATACCAAATACCAATATGGTTGTGTACACGCCGCGAGCCGCCGCGTGCTCGCTGCGATCTCGCTTCGCCGAGAAATCGCCGAATAAAATCGCTCGTGTGGAAGGGCTCTAATTGTTTGGAGATGCGGGAGGGATTACAAAAATCTTTAAAGTTTGAATGAATTTCATATCGGTTCCGACGGATAAGTATTTACCTATATTTGTTATAAGTTTCGGAACGTAATGTTTGTCATGTCTCGGAACGCCCCCGTCTGTTTGACTTTCTACTTTACCGCGTTTCCTTTACGACTGTTTATTTTGTATTCTCTCAAGAATAAAGTGATTTACTGCTTAATGCTTGGTTTCCTTTCGTATATAAAGACTCTACACTGGCGACGACAGTAAGATCCACGCAAGAATGACGGACAACGGCCAAGTTCCAGCGAATTTCATTGAGTTTTTTGATGGAAAGAACAAGTTCGGAAGATGGGTCACAAGATTCGAAGGGGCCTTATCCATTTATGGGGTGGTTGATAGTGCCAAAATGAACGCTTATTTCTTGCATTACATTGGTTCAGATCTGTACGAAACGTTATGTGACTTAGTGTCACCAAGCAAACCGAAAGATCAAAAGTATCAAGAAAATGTTGACACGCTGCAGGCACATTTAGACCCTACTCCTCTGGAAATTGCAGAGTATTTCAAGTTTCACCACAGGCTGCAGAAGGAAGGCGAACCTGTGAGAGACTATTTGGCTGCACTGCGGAAGTTAGCCACTACATGCAACTTTGGATCGTTCTTATCAACAGCTTTAAGAAATCAGCTTGTTTGCGGTATCAGATCTCAACGTATCAGAGATAGGCTTCTTGAATGTCGGGAGTTGACTTTAGAAAAAGCTGTAGACATAGCGTGCAGCATTGAAAGTGCAGTGGCTGAAGGCGTTCAAACAAGCAACATAGAGAGAGAAGTACAGGCCCTAAATATTAGAAAGAAACCCAGTTCAGGGAATCCATCACCTTCTATATCTCAAACGAACAATCAAGCAAGGAAGAAAGTGGTGTGTTTTCGCTGCGGTGGCGAGCATTATGCAAACAAGTGCCCGATGATAAATGTTAAATGCAACTATTGTCAGCGTGTTGGACACTTGCAGAAAATGTGCTTGAAGAGGAAAGTAAATGCAGTGGAGATTGTTGCTACAGAGGACAGTGATTCAGAAGAAAATGTAATTTACATTAATAACTGTGATGAAGAAAATTGTGACACTAACAAGTTTTTAGTTAAAACAAAAATTAATGATTGTGACACAGTAATGGAATTTGACAGTGGTTCAGCTGTGTCGGTGATGAATATTAACGATTTTAGAAACCTTTCTAAAGAAAAATTGTTGCCTACTAAGATTAAACTTTGTACATATTCTAACCAATTCTTAAATGTTTTAGGTGTTGCACAAGTAACTGCTGCCATTGGTGCAGAGAGTAAAGAGGTGAAACTGTATGTGATCGCTGGCTCTCAACATCCACTACTAGGAAGGGAATGGATTAATAAATTTAGTACTTTTGAGGTATTCCGGAATTGCATGACACAAGTTAATCAAGTATCCCCAGGTAATGTTTTGCATGCTTCTTCATTACAAAACCTTTTTGAAAAGTACAGTACCTTGTTTGATGACAAAAATGTTGGGGATATTAAAGGAGATCCAGTTGCACTACATCTGAAGACAGATGCTAAGCCAATTTTTTTCCGTGCCAGATCTGTACCTTTTGCTCTTAAAGAGAGGGTCGAACAAGAGATTGATAATTTGGTTCAGGAGGGTGTTTTAATCAAAGTGGATTATAGTGAATATGCCACCCCAGTAGTGCCTGTGGTAAAAGCCAATGGAAAGATTAGTAATAAAAATTTAATAGTGGATGAACATCCTTTACCTACATCTGAAGAACTTTTCAATGGCCTTGCTGGGGGTGACAAATACACTAAAATTGACTTACGCAATGTATATTTAAATTGGAAAGTGAGAGATGAAGACCAGCACCTTCTTACCCTACAAATGGGCTTTACAAATGTACACGCTTGATGTTTGGCCTTAACTGCGCACCTGCTAAATGGCAGAGGAAAATTGAAAATATATTAAAAGGTATACCAGGGGTACACTGCTTTATTGACGATATTCGCATTACGGCACCCAATGATGCTGAACATTTAAGCAGATTGGAACAAGTTTTTGCTAGGCTCTCAGAATTTGGCTTAAAAGTTAATCTTGAGAAATCTGAATTTATGAAGGACGAAATTGAATACTGTGGTTACAAAATTAGCCGTTATGGTATTCACAAAGCTGAGAGTAAAATCCAAGCCGTAGTAGAAGCGCTTACGCCTACTAACATATCTGAATTGCAAGCATTGTTAGGTCTCGTGAATTACTATGGAAGATTCTTCCCAAATTTAAGTAATACTTTGGAACCCTTGCACAACCTGTTACGCAAGGATTCTGAGTGGAATTGGTCCACAGAATGCGACAACGCTTTACGGGAAATTAAAAAACAAATGCTTTCTAATACAGTACTTGCTCACTATTCACCCGACTTGCCGCTTATTTTAGCTGTGGATGCATCTCCGACTGGCGTAGGAGCAGTTCTCTCGCATGTAATGCCTGGTGGGGCGGAGCGCTCTATCCAATATGCTTCTCAAACTTTGAATTCTACTCGGCGTAAGTGGGCCCAAATTAATAAAGAGGCTTATGCGATAATCTTATTGGTAAAAAGATTCTTTCAGTATTTATACGGGCGGAAATTTACACTATTTACAGACCACAAGCCTCTTGTTCTTTTCTCGCCTTCCAAGGCTTTGCCTCACATGTCCGCTGCGCGCATGCAACATTATGCAATTTTCTTGCAAGGATTTCAGTATGATATAAAGTACAAAACGTCCAGGGATAACGCCAACGCCGACGCATTCTCGCGCTTGCCTATTGCCGATACTATCTCTTCAAAGACCCGTGAAGAAGCGGATATCTTTCAAGTGGGAATGATCAGCGTTTTACCGGTTACAGTAAAGGACATTGCTGCCGCAACTGAAGCGGATGACTGCTTAAGACCTCTACTTTTGGGTATTAAGTCAGGTAAAAAGATTTCTCATACCGACAGGTTCGGTATTGAGTAAACAGAGTTTTCCTTGCAGGACGATTGCATCATGAGAGGTTGGCGTGTGGTTGTACCCACACGTCTGCGCACAGCGATTTTAAAAGATTTACACTCTTGTCATTTCGGCGCTACTAGGATGTTGGTGGCCTGGAATCGATAGTGATATTAAAGAGGTGGCTAAAAATTGCCTTGAGTGTTCTTTGAACTTGAACGCGCCTCCAACAGTTACTCAAAGACATACTTGGGAATATCCGGCAAAACCTTTCGAACGTGTACACATTGACTTTACTGGGAAATTTCAAAATGCATATTTTCTTTTATTAATTGATGCATATACGAAATGGCCCGAAATATACATTTTGAATCGAATAGATACTGATTCTACGATAGAGATTTTAGACAAAGTTTTTACTACTTTTGGTTACCCTCAGATACTAACAAGCGACAATGGCGCCCAGTTTGTGAACCCCAAGTTCGACGAATATCTTAAAATGCACGGCATTGTACACAAAAGGTCAGCTCCATACAACCCTGCTACCAATGGGCAGGTTGAAAGATACGTTCAAACCTTTAAAAAGAAACTGCGCTGCCTCAGTGCCACAACCGGTAAATACCTGCAGGCTAAATTAAATGAGATTCTTTTCCAATACCGGATTACACCACACCCTGTTACGGGCTCATCTCCAGCCGAGATGATATTTTCCTACCGTCCTAAATCTCGTTTTTCTTTAATGTGTCCAAACAAAGGTGCTGAACTTCCAAAAAGGGAACTTAAAGTTGTGCGTGCAAGACAGTTACGACCTGGCGACAGAGTTGTTGCTAGAAATTATACGGGGGACAGCAAGTGGAAGTTGGGAGTGGTTGATGAGATTCTTGGGTCTCTGCATTACATGGTTAGACTTGACAATGGCATGTTGTGGCGTAGGCATATTGACCAGTTACGTAAAGTAGGGGATAAAACTCCTGTTAGTCCTGAAAGAATGTTAGATGGGGATCTGATGGTAGATAGGCCACCGATTTCAACCACTACTCCTGCATCTCAGGTTGAATTGGATTCGACAGGCGTAACTGATAATTTTTGTGCAAACCCTATTGATAGTCCTTCTCTAGGAAATACTAGTGAGTCGAAAGTGTTTGAATCAGTAGCCGCAACTCCACCAGTTTGTAGGGCGAGTCAGGTACCTCCTGTGCCTGAATTACGGAGAAGTGAGAGAGTGCGGAAACCGGTGGTCCGTCTAAACCTATAATAATGTTTAATTTACTTTTATTTCTTTTTATTTGTAAGGATTTGAGACTATTTTATTGAGATTGTTTTATACTTAAATAGGTAGTAGTTTAGTTCACGTGTATGGTTTAATTTTAAACGCACATTGGTAAGTTTTCTATAATTTTAATGTAAGCAGTTTCTGTTAGGTGGGCAAAATCAGATTGCATAGTTTTGGAAATATTGTATTTTCGTTTTGTGGGGAAGGTTACTAGTTTATTTTGTATAGTTATTTTAATATGTTTGGAAGTGTTGTATTTTGCCTTGTGGGGAAGGAGATTGTTATAAGTTTCGGAACGTAATGTTTGTCATGTCTCGGAACGCCCCCGTCTGTTTGACGTTCTACTTTACCGCGTTTCCTTTACGACTGTTTATTTTGTATTCTCTCAAGAATAAAGTGATTTACTGCTTAATGCTTGGTTTCCTTTCGTATATAAAGACTTTACAATATTGATCTAGTGTATACTTACTTGTCGAACTGCTAACTGCTAATAAAGAGAATTGAGTGCCCGGTAAACTGGTAATCAAATAAATGATAATTGCTTTTAATTAAATTTTATGTCACGGAATGATTTAAAATTGAAAAAGTAATTAAGGTTTTGCCACCTATGTAATACCATAAATTACGTTACGTATAGCGGCGGAGACAGATGGCTAGGTACAGAAGGCGCACTTTCTGATAGCAAACGTGCGAATTTTATTCTAGCGACCACGCCATTAACGTTCAAATTACTTTGAACGCGTCGAACGTGACCCTGGCTATAGTAGCCTACCGTTTGTCGTAGCGCTCGTATTAAAACAAAATGCACCTTAAGACCGCAACGCGAGAGTCCGTATTACCACAGAATAAATAATAGCGTCGTGACAAGCGCGCGCGTTTTTCTTACTAACTGGCGTAGGTACATTCTGGAGCTCTGGGGCGCGTTCCGTCGCTTCGTTCGAGTGCACTCGAGCGCGCTCTGGCGCGCGCTCTAACCGTTCCGTGGCTTGGTGAAATTTTACCCTGACAGCTGTCAGAGCGTAGTTTCACCCGTTCTGTGGCTCAGAGCGAAACAACCAAACAACCATCTATTGAGATGGTTAATTTTTACTCTGACAGCTATTTGACATTTAAAGCTTGCAATTTATGTCAAAGTCAAAAGACTCAAAAAGCCCGCCATTTTGTTTCGTAGTTACTTTATAATAATTTTGTTAAATTTGTATATCACAGACGTCTAATACGTCTGTAATGTAAGTATATAAAAGTGGAAAAAAATTGAGACAGGAGAAGAATTTTCTCTCGTTAAATATTTGAGGTTATAAAAACAACTCGATCGTTCAGTGGCTCGGTTGCAACTCAAACGGGTTAAAATTTAACCAAACTACTACGCTCGAAGCGACAGAACGTAACTCTGGCGCGAAGTGCGCCGGGCCTGACGGAACTAACCGCCGCCGCGCCGCTGCCATATTCTTTCTTACGCACACATTGATCATTGCGTTTACAGACCGTACTTGGACCATGCTCGGACCACAAAATAAAAAGTTCTAGGCGCGTCGCCGCTATACGTAATTTGTGCTCGGACCACGTGCAGTCGAGTCGTCGTCGCTCGCGAGCATAGAGGTAGAAATTCTTTTTTTGCTTTACATCATCACTACATAACATAGTATAAAACAAAGTCGCTTTCTCTGTCCCTATGTCCCTTTGTACGCTTAAGTCTTTAAAACTATAGAGTGATTAAAGAGGAAGAGGAAGGGAAATACTGTTATTTTTGAGGTTTCTAATGTGAAGTCGTAAATAATTTCATTTTTCCGCTTACATTGCAAACGCAGGCTGAACCCTACGAGATTTATCAAAATAATGTACTAAGTATTGTACACATTAAAAGGTCTACAGAAAACTCCGCATGGTATATGTCTATCTCTTATGGATATCCCACAATAACTTTTTTGTCATTCACTTTTTACGACAAATAATGGCAAATTTTCTAAGCAATTTTAACCAATACAGCATTAATCCTTATCCAATTAAATACCTTAAATACATTGTAGATTTAATAAAGATCTATATTACAGCTTATGATTTAAATGAATATTTTCGAAGATATAAACAGATAATTATAATAATATAATATAAATTGCGGGACGTAGCGTTTGCGGCGGTACCGGCCGACCGGCCGGGAGCGCGCCTATAAATAGCGCGTCGGGTTCTCTATTGTATTAGCATTTTAGTCCTAAATATCGATTGTCCTAATGATCCTAGTCCTATTTTTTTAACTCCTACTGTTCATTGCCCTATTTTTTTTCATCCTAATGATGGTAAGTCCTAATGTCCATAGTTATAATCCTTTATATTCCTAAAATGTATAGTCCTAAATAAATAAATAAATAAAAACTTAGCAAAAACAGGTTAGCAAATACACGACAACTTATGGCGTTATTTTGGCCAGCCACAAAGATAAAACTGTATTGTAGGAAAAAATAATTGGTTTACTAAAATACAAAATTACAAAATAATATGTGTGTGGTTGGTCGCTCATAATGTCGAATAATAACTATTATCAAGTGTTCAAAACAATTAAAGGACAATTATAATTATAGTTCAATGTGAACGGTAATTAATTACCTATACGAGAAAAATAGAACTCATAAATAACGGTAATGTCTACTGGGCGTGCTATAATAAGATTTTTATTAACTACTATTCAAAAGTACCGAGGATTTTTTAGATATATAAGAGAGGAGGATCAAAATTAGGAATTTCAAACTTTAGTGACATTAATATTAGGACTAAAGAATATTAGGACAAGTATTACGGTAGGATAATCAATATTTAGGATGATCGGACATTAGGACAATCGAATATTAGAAAAATGATGTTCGGATAATCGACTTTAGGACTATAAACATTAGGAAATACAACAGGCTCCCAGCGCGTCCGAGGCCGCGGTTCTCCTTATAGCACTTTGAATTTAGCAGCGATCGGACGCGTTTATTATCGGAGCTTTCTAGCGAGGAAAATAACAATCTATACTAATTAATTACTAATTACTAATATTACTAATTACTAATAATATTACAAAGAGGAAAGATTTGTATTTTTGTGTGTGTGTAGGTATGTGTGTATGTTTGTAACGAATAAACTCAAAAACTACTGAACCGATTTCAAAAATTCTTTTACCATTAGAAAGCTACATTCACCCTGAGTACCATAGGCTATATTTTATTTTCAAAAAATTAGGGATTCTTACTAAAACTTCAATAATGTAACCCAAGGTGTAAAAAAAATACCTAAAATATTCCTTATAATTGCATGGGCTCCGAAACTACTGAACCTATTTTGATGAAACTTGGTACGAAGATAGAACAGACTTTGGGGACGGACATAGGCTACTTTTTACTGCGGGAAAATACCTCATTCCCACGGGAAAGACTGCAAACGCGGGCGGAACCGTGGGGCGGAAACTTGGTATCAGTACCAATGAGCTTGGGGTATGGTATGATAGAATAGACCTTGAAAATTAATATAAGCTATCTTTTACCGCAGGAAAACTCTTTATTCCCACGGGAAAAATGGCAGCGCGAGTGGAAATTTTGGATAAAACTTTGTACAGAGATAAAACACACCCTGGGCCCTGGGGATGTATAAAGAATACCTTTTACAACGGGAAAATAATACCTCATCTCCTTTGGAAAAATAGTAGCGCGGGCGGAAAATTTAGATGAAACTTGGTACAGTAATATATAAGATTCTACGGTGATAAAGGTTACCTTTTACCGCGGGAAAATTCTTTATTCCCACGAGAAAAGTGGTAACTAGTGTGGGTCAGAAGTTTTGATGAAACAAAGCTAGAATAGACCTTGGGAAAGGTAACAGACTACCTGTAACCGCGGGACAATAGCTTATTCCCACGGGAAAATGGTAGTTCGGGAGGGAATTTGGTGAAACTTGATACAGAGACAAATTAATTTAGATTTTTGGATGAACAACAATCTATTTTGCTGCCACAAAATAAAACAACCTTCGATATAGTTAGTTAACAGGGAAGCTATGAAGCTAGAAATACAAAAAAATAAAAATAAATCAATAAAAAAAGTAAAACAAAAAAACATGATTAAAAAATCATTGAATTAAAAAAATATATATACCCGAGCGAAGCCGGGGCGGGCCGCTAGTTTTACATATATCTAGGTATGCTCGCGAGTATTAATTACGTAATTGATGTTCGATGTGCTGAAAAAAATGGAGAAGCGTTCTTGTTACTGTTGTAGTGTATTTGACTGTTTAAACACAACACAACAATGACGATTAAAAAAACGTTTTTCAAGTTTCCAAATAAAATAGTAAGGACTGTCATATTTGTTATTACGAATAATATAATTATTATCATCATTTATGCTACTTGTTTTCGTTTTTCTAACTACATAATATACAATAAATAGCCGCGATACCAAATACCAATATGGTTGTGTACACGCCGCGAGCCGCCGCGTGCTCGCTGCGATCTCGCTCCGCCGAGAAATCGCCGAATAAAATCGCTCGTGTGAAAAGGCTCTAATTGTTTGGAGATGCGGGAGGGATTACAAAAATCTTTAAAGTTTGAATGAATTTCATATCGGTTCCGACGGATAAGTATTTATATTGATCTAGTGTACACTTACTTGTCGAACTGCTAACTGCTAATAAAGAGAATTGAGTGCCCGGTAAACTGGTAATCAAATAAATGATAATTGCTTTTAATTAAATTTTATGTCACGGAATGATTTAAAATTGAAAAAGTAATTAAGGTTTTGCCATCTATGTAATACCACAAATTACGTTACGTATAGCGGCGGAGACAGATGGCTAGGTACAGAAGGCGCACTTTCTGATAGCAAACGTGCGAATTTTATTCTAGCGACCACGCCATTAACGTTCAAATTACTTTGAACGCGTCGAACGTGACCCTGGCTATAGTAGCCTACCGTTTGTCGTAGCGCTCGTATTAAAACAAAATGCACCTTAAGGCGCGGTTATCCGAAAAACGTGCGTTAAGTAGTGATTTCAAAGTCCTGTAGAAGTTTGAAATATCGTTTAAAAATTCCAAAAAAAAATCATATTATAGTTCGAACCTCTGTCTAGATCTTCCACGTATGTGATACACGATTACATATACTTTGCTCGATAGAAATGCATCACGAACACAACACGTAATAAAACCTTTCAAGGTGTACCAATTTAATAATTACGATCTTTTGTTACCCAAAAATATATAATAATATTCCTCTTTAAATTTCCTAGATTGTCCACGCACTAAGGTTTTGATAAACCTCCCCCTTTTTTTTTAATCAATTAAAAACCGATGACAACTGTGTTTCGCCGCGCTGGATTGCTCGTTCCGCGCCGCCCGCTACCCCGTCTGGCGCTTGCCAAATTTTCGCGGGAATACCTCGCCTTAAGACCGCAACGCGAGAGTCCGTATTACCACAGAATAAATAATAGCGTCGTGACAAGCGCGCGCGTTTTTCTTACTAACTGGCGTAGTACATTCTGGAGCTCTGGGGCGCGTTCCGTCGCTTCGTTCGAGTGCACTCGAGCTCGCTCTGGCGCGCGCTCTAACCGTTCCGTGGCTTGGTGAAATTTTACCCTGACAGCTGTCAGAGCGTAGTTTCACCCGTTCTGTGGCTCAGAGCGAAACAACCAAACAACCATCTATTGAGATGGTTAATTTTTACTCTGACAGCTATTTGACGTTTAAAGCTTGCAATTTATGTCAAAGTCAAAAGACTCAAAAAGCCCGCCATTTTGTTTCGTAGTTACTTTATAATAATTTTGTTAAATTTGTATATCACAGACGTCTAATACGTCTGTAATGTATATAAAAGTGGAAAAAAATTGAGACAGGAGAAGAATTTTCTCTCGTTAAATATTTGAGGTTATAAAAACAACTCGATCGTTCAGTGGCTCGGTTGCAACTCAAACGGGTTAAAATTTAACCAAACTACTACGCTCGAAGCGACAGAACGTAACTCTGGCGCGAAGTGCGCCGGGCCCGACGGAACTAACCGCCGCCGCGCCGCTGCCATATTCTTTCTTACGCACACATTGATCATTGCGTTTACAGACCGTACTTGGACCATGCTCGGACCACAAAATAAAAAGTTCTAGGCGCGCCGCCGCTATACGTAATTTGTGCTCGGACCACGTGCAGTCGAGTCGTCGTCGCTCGCGAGCATAGAGGTAGAAATTCTTTTTTTGCTTTAGGTACATCATCACTACATAACATAGTATAAAACAAAGTCGCTTTCTCTGTCCCTATGTCCCTTTGTGCGCTTAAATCTTTAAAACTATAGAGTGATTAAAGAGGAAGAGGAAGGGAAATACTGTTATTTTTGAGGTTTCTAATGTGAAGTCGTAAATAATTTCATTTTTCCGCTTACATTGCAAACGCAGGCTGAACCCTACGAGATTTATCAAAATAATGTACTAAGTATTGTACACATTAAAAGGTCTACAGAAAACTCCGCGATGGTATATGTCTATCTCTTATGGATATCCCACAATAACTTTTTTTGTCATTCACTTTTTACGACAAATAATGGCTAATTTTCGAAACGATTTTAACCAATACAGCATTAATCCTTATCCAATTAAATACCTTAAATACATTGTAGATTTAATATAGATCTATATTACAGCTTATGATTTAAATGAATATATTTGAAGATATAAACAGATAATTATAATAATAATAATATAAATTGCAGGACGTAGCGTTTGCGGTGGTACCGGCCGACCGGCCGGGAGCGTGCCTATAAATAGCGCGTCGGAGGCCGCGGTTCTCCTTACAGCACTTTGAATTTAGCAGCGATCGGACGCGTTTATTATCGGAGCTTTCTAGCGAGGAAAATAACAATCTATACTTATTAATTACTAATTACTAATATTACTAATTACTAATAATATTATAAAGAGGAAAGATTTGTATTTTTGTGTGTGTGTAGGTATGTGTGTATGTTTGTAACGAATAAACTCAAAAACTACTGAACCGATTTCAAAAATTCTTTTACCATTAGAAAGCTACATTCACCCTGAGTACCATAGGCTATATTTTATTTTCAAAAATTTAGGGATCCTTACTAAAACTTCAATAATGTAACCCAAGGTGTAAAAAAAAATACCTAAAATATTCCTTATAATTGCATGGGCTCCGAAACTACTGAACCTATTTTGATGAAACTTGGTACAAAGATAGAACAGACCTTAAAGACGGACATAGGCTACTTTTTACTGCGGGAAAATACCTCATTCCCACGGGAAAGACTGCAAACGCGGGTGGAACCGTGGGGCGGAAACTTGGTATCAGTACCAATGAGCTTGGGGTATGGTATGATAGAATAGACCTTGAAAATTAATATAAGCTATCTTTTACCGCAGGAAAACTCTTTATTCCCACGGGAAAAATGGCAGCGCGAGTGGAAATTTTGGATAAAACTTTGTACAGAGATAAAACACACCCTGGGGATGTATAAAGAATACCTTTTACCACGGGAAAATAATACCTCATCCCCTTTGGAAAAATAGTAGCGCGGGCGGAAAATTTAGATGAAACTTGGTACAGTAATATAGAAGATTCTACGGTAATAAAGGTTACCTTTTACCGCGGGAAAATTCTTTATTCCCACGAGAAAAGTGGTAACTAGTGTAGGTCAGAAGTTTTGATGAAACAAAGCTAGAATAGACCTTGGGAAAGGTAACAGACTACCTGTAACCGCGGGACAATAGCTTATTCCCACGGGAAAATGGTAGTTCGGGAGGGAATTTGGTGAAACTTGATACAGAGATAAATTAATTTAGATTTGGGGATGAACAACAATTTATTTTGCTGCCACAAAATAAAACAACCTTCGATATAGTTAGTTAAGGGAAGCTATGAAGCTAGAAATACAAAAAAATAAAAATAAATCAATAAAAAAAGTAAAACAAAAAAACATGATTAAAAAATCATTGAATTAAAAAAAAATATATACCCGAGCGAAGCCGGGGCGGGCCGCTAGTTCTACATATATCTAGGTATGCGATGTGCTGAAAAAAATGGAGAAGCGTTCTTGTTACTGTTGTAGTGTATTTGACTGTTTAAACACAACACAACAATGACGATTAAAAAAACGTTTTTCAAGTTTCCAAATAAAATAGTAAGAACTGTCATATTTGTTATTACGAATAATATAATTATTATCATCATTATGCTACTTGTTTTCGTTTTTCTAACTACATAATATACAATAAATAGGTTAATTTTTTGGACTATGTACCTCAAAAAGAAAAAGGAACTACATAGTTTAGTATCACTTCGAACACTTGGATTAAGTTTCTCTGTAAAGTAAACTCTTTTTAACCGAACCTGGCGCCGAATTAGCACAGTAGCAACCCTAGGGAGTCAACCAAGTTTAGGTAATTAATTAGCACAGTAGCAACCCTAGGGAGTCAACCAAGTTTAGGTAATTAATTAGCACAGTAGCAACCCTAGGGAGTCAACCAAGTTTAGGTAATTAATTAGCACAATAGCAACCCTAGGGAGTCAACCAAGTTTAGGTAATTAATTAGCACAGTAGCAACCCTAGGGAGTCAACCAAGTTTAGGTAATTAATTAGCACAGTAGCAACCCTAGGGAGTCAACCAAGTTTAGGTAATTAATTAGCACAGTAGCAACCCTATTTATAAAAAAAAGAAAAGCTAGTACTTTTACTTCAGTCGAAATTACTGTGAAACTTAGAAAGCTGTGAAAGCATCAATAGTGTGTCAAAAGGTTACTTAAATACAACGTGTCAATGAAATAATGCAAACCTCTCGGGTGATCAGCTAATGAAACTGAACAACTTTTTGTTCTTTATGTTTTTGAAATTGCAATTCGTTTTTTTACTATTTTTACAAGTTGACTTTGCCAGCTGATCAATTGATATGAAAAGTATAAACAATAAATATTACCATCAAATTATATTTAATTTTATTTATTATTAGACGTAGCACACTTCCTTGGTGAACGCAAGTTTAAATAATTAAGTACCTGGTAACTGGTAGGTAATCAAGTAAATAATCATAGGTTTTCAATACAGCATGAATAAAGTTGTATTAAGTACATTTTATGTTTCGCCGTCATTTCCGTTTTTAGCCAATCCACTTCATATGCGCAACGCGCTAACTTTTTTTTCTAGACTCAAGAAAAAGAAAGGCTCGTTCTTTCAGTCGATAACTTCACTGCAGAAGAACAGTGCCAAGGTGTCTTCAAGGCGAGACCAGCTCGAGGAGAAATCTACTGGAGCCAGGAACGACTATTTACTTAGTATCGCAGCTGCAAACGCCCATCAAGTAATTCTTATTTATTACCAAACTAGCCGTCTGATATCAATATATTAATGCACTACAAAACAAAAAGATCTATGTAGGTACAGTAGCTAGCAACTGCGACTACACATTTTGACCTTGAGAGCGCCGAGCGGTGAAATTCGTAGTGCAAATATCCAACCGCATGTGCTGGCTTCTGTACCTTCTCGCTGGGAAGCTTGTATGTACGAGAAGTACATGTTGCCTTGGACCAAGAAAACTTGGCAAAAATGGTTCATTCAGTATTTGCGAAGCCGCCACTTACATTTTTAGAAGGAATCCTTTAGGATCATTTCCTGTTTCAGAACCGCTACTTCCTAACAGAGCTGCAGACGTGCATGCAGAGTATGGAGGCGGCGGTGTACGAGAAGGTGTCGGAGTACTTGACGCTGATGGGACGCACTGAGTTGCTGACGTGCTCGGCCACGCAGCACTCCTTTGGCAAGATCCGCGACCAGGCGCAGCAGCTCACCAGGGAATACAACCTGCAGTGCATATATCTCTACTACCCTGTCCTCAAACAACACATTCAGGTACAACAATACACTCGCCTGCGAAACTGGCCACTACATTTTTAAAACTCCAAGTTCGTTTATTAGAAGTAGAAGTTGAAGATCTATCTCTATCTCTATCTCTACTTCGCTACTAATATTATAAATGCGAAAGTAACTCTGTCTGTCTGTTACGCTTTCACACCACAGAACTGATTTTGATGAAACTTGGTATAGAGATAGCATAGACCTTGGGGACGGAAGTAGGCTACTTTTTATGTCGGGTACTTATATACCTCATTCGCACGGGAATGACTGTAAGCGCGGGTGAAGCCGTGTGGCGTAAACTTGATGAAAATTGGTATCACCAATCTGACCTTGGGGTATGAAAGAATAGACCTTGGAGATGGATATAAGCTACTTTTTACTGCGGGAAAACTCCTCATTCCCACGGGAAAAAGCAGCGCATGTGGAAATTTTTGACGAAACTTGGTACAGAGATAGAATAGACCCTGGGGATGTATAAAGGTCACCTTTTATCTCGGGGGAAAATCCTTTTTCCTATGAAAAAAATAGTAGTACAGGTGAAAAGTTTTGATGAAGATTGGTACCGAGATAGATTTGACCTTAAAGTAGAATATTGACTACGCGGGAAAATACCTCATTCCCACGGGAAAATTGGTAGCGCGGGCGGAAAGTTTTAATTAAATTTGGTACAGAGATAGAAATGGTACAGGGAAAAGTCGAAAAGCGAGCGTAGCCGCGGGCAGGCAGCATTAGTGGTGTGTCAGTGAAGAATATTTGTATGGATTTATGACAGTCCTTTGTTATGTCGCAGTACGAGTACGAGCCGTGCGACAACGACCCGGTCGACGTGGTGACCATAGAGCACGAGACAGTTGCGCAGACGCTGGCGCAGGAGGCACGCCGCTGGGCCACGCGCGTCGTGAGGGAGACAGCCATCGTGCGCGACGCGATCCGGAAGATAAACCTCTACCAGGCGATGCGGGACGCCGGCCAGAAGGTAACAACATCCACTATTTTGCTAGGCCACTATTTAAGTTGAAAAGCTGGTCGGTTTGCTAAAATTTGAATCGGCCCAGCACGGTAGACCAGCTTTTTCAACTTGCTTAGGTACTTCTTCTTTTTTGCGAGTCGATTAAAAACTAAATTATATTTTTGCGGTCCACAATTTAGACATCTCTGCTATACCGTCCGTGGCGTCCATCAGATCCTGCTGAGAACAGATTTTTGACGATAACAAATCCCGACTTGCTTACTTTTTGTGTAAGTTTCGAAGTTAGCCTACCTCATAAACCCTGGTTGAGGATCATGAGCTTCTGACATGGTTCGTTTACATTCGTAGATAGAAGTCGGAACCAACAAATTGCGCTGAAATCTCGGCGCCGTACGGTAGGCAGATGTGTCCTCACCTTAATTGTTGGTACAGGTGGATCCGAACGATCCGAACGGCCCCGAGTTGGATGTTCGGCTGGACGAGTTGCGCGCCACGATCCGGCGGTCGGAGACCTCCAAAGTGAAGTACGAGGCGCGGCTGGAGTGCCTCCGCCACAGCGGCGCGCCAGTGGACGAGTGGCTCAAGGAAGTGGACCTGCTCGCTGTACAAGACACCCTGCCCAGGAGCAGCAGCCTGCTGAGCGTCAGGACGGACGCGTCCGGTGCTGCCGTGAGTGTACGGCTCTTCTGTTTATCTTCTTTTTACACGCTTTATATTAGCTTCACTTGTAACACTTGTAAGTAACTATGTATGTAAGAAAATCTTGGAATCTTAATTTGACCCACTTCCCGGTCTTCGATTAGGATGAAATTTTGCACACGCTCTGAGTTCTGATGACAATACATGACTAGCTAAGACACGTCATTACAAATCCAATATTGCGGCCTCCCCATTATTGTATCTAAAAAAATCTTGGAATCTTAATTTGACCCACTTCCCGGTCTTCGACTAGGATGAAATTTTGCACACGCTCTGAGTTATGATGACAATACATGACTAGCTAAGAAACGTCATTACAAATCCAATATGGCGGCCTCCCCATTATTGTATCTAAAAAAATCTTGGAATCTTAATTTGACGCACTTCCCGGTCTTCGATTAGGATGAAATTTTGCACACGCTCTGAGTTATGATGACAATACATGACTAGCTAAGAAACGTCATTACAAATCCAATATGGCGGCCTTCCAACTATTGTATCTAAAAAAACTTGGAATCTTAATTTGACCCACTTCCCGGTCTTCGATTAGGATGAAATTTTGCACACGCTCTGAGTTCTGATGAAAATACATGACTAGCTAAGAAACGTCATTACAAATCTAATATGGCGGCCTCCCTAAGATGGCGAACTGGCTGTTTGAAATCCACCCCCATGACATGGGTATCAAATGAAAGGGTTTGCTGTCAGGAATACGAAAAAAAAGTCTCGTGACCTTAATCTAATATGGCGGACGTCCAAGGTGGCGGACAAGAAGCGTGTTTTTTAGTTTTTTAAACTATGTATTATTACCACAGACGACGGCTCTGTAACCTATAGTTACTGTTGGTAGTGGGCCTGCCTTTGAAGCACAGGGTCACGGGTTCGAATCCACCTAGAGCAAAGTTTCGTGTGATTAGCACTTGTATTTGCCATCCCCATATATTTAATTATTCTACTACTATTATACAGCCTATAACAGACGAAAGCGAAAAAAAAAGATCGATTGAATAAAAAATGAATCACTTTGGCTATACTGGCACACTACCAATGTGCCACCACCGAGTCACTGTGCGATCCTATCCTAGATATAGGCGTTGCCATAATCCCCAAACTCGGCAGGTGAGTTGGGGATCGCAGTTATTATCGGTTGCATAGGTGAACGCCGCTGCCCCTTCACAGGGTATTTTCTTTAGTCGCCTCTTAGAACACCTACCGTAAAAGTTAAGTTGGTAGGTACAACTCTAAGCCAGGAACCGGGCGGCTCTGGTATATTTAACAACAGCAAAAATCTAAAAATGTACTTTCTTTTTCCTATACTGGCTGGCGACCCTTGAACATGGTAGTGGTTTTGTGGGACAATGTTATTAAGACCAGTACCTGAGTTATTGATATTATTTGTTCAGGATCAGCCGAGTTCGGACTCGTTCTACGACAGCGACAACACGGAGGGAGAGGCCGGCACCTCCGCGCCTGGCACAGCTGGACACCAGAGAACCACTTCTGGATCGCAGCACGAGGACGACCACGATGAAGATGTCGATGGTAAAGAAAAACATTCATCAATTCAGATTTAAGTATATGGCCACAGAGGCTGTTGAGAGCTAGTTTACGTCTTCTTCTTCTCAGCCATTCTCAACCAGTTTGGTGTAGGTCTCTTTCAGGTTACGCCATCTGGTCCGATCTTGAGGAGTCTTTCCTATGTCATCCTTTTATCGCATTTGCGGTCAGAGGAAGACCTCTAGATCCCTTTTCACCCAGTAGATTAGGAAGCAATCTCCAGAGGCAAATCTTGTTACAAGTTGCTCATAGTGCTTTTCGGGGGTTTTGGACATCACTGAATCTGAGCAGCTCGAAATATTACTCCTTGTACCTGAAATCCAATATGGCGGTTAAAAAAAAAGCAAAAAAACCAAACATGCCATGTGGGGTATCAAATGCAGAGAAGCGGCTCCCATCTCTCTGATCAAATGAAAGGGAATTGTGAGTAGATTACAAAGTAATTTAATAGGAGAACCTTAGATTAGAGAATGAATTTTTTCTATTTATACTCTAAGAGGAGAACATTTTGAAATGTGCAGTGATAAGTTGCAAACATAACTAGAGGAACAAATCCAAAAAGATTTTCTTATTGTTATTGATTTCGCCGCCCATACAAAATCTGCTTACTGGTACGCTTGACATAAAGGCAGCGGAGCGATGCGCGTGCTCTATGTATATTTATTCTCCAAGTTCAAACCTATTGATCAATATATTATGTAGGTTTTTTTCATAACCGAAAAATAGTGAAATATGCTTGAAGAATAATTTTCATAAACAAGCAACCTAACGAATGCGTGTATAGTGTTCAAATTTTCTTCTCACATTTTTACAAGGTGAAAAACAATTACACTACTTGCATACCTACTAGTCCGGTTCGCGCCAGTACTAAATGAAAAAGTTCTATCCGTCACTCCTGTAAATGCAACGACTCCTACCGTTGGATTTGTCTTGATGTCCTGAACACGAAACTGTCGGTCGGTCGTCAAGTGCTAAAGTGGTGGAGGGAGGTGGGGAGGGGTAATCAATGATGGCGAATTTGTATTTTTGTTTTTGCGCTGTAATTTGAAAACTAGTGAACCGATTTCTTTGTTATTGGTATCATTTGAAAGGGTATAATATTACCTAAAAGACGTTCATATACATTGAATACGCCAATGCAGCGGTTACCGCGCAATAATACGAAATAATAGAAAAAAAATTGTGTATAAATAATATCACAGATTACGCTAAATCTATAAAGTTTTCGTGAAAGCAATGTTTACTACGAGTATGCCGCTGCATTGACGTATTCGATGTATATGAACGAGTTTTATATAATATTATACCCGTTCAAATAATACCAATAAGAAAGAAATCATTCCACTAGTTTTCAAATTACAGCGTATTTTTTTAATACAGTTGCTCAAAAAGTGGCGTATTGCAGGGAGGTATAGCGTTCGGGAAGTGAGCTATTACACACTCGTGCTTTTTTTTTACCTACCTTTCCCGCACTCGTGCGTTTTCTTTCCCAACTGTCAAAATAATGTCTATTAAAAAGAAAAACCAACCATGAATTTTTTACTAAAAAAAATCATAAAAGTTTTTATGATTCAAGCAAATACGTTTATTTCTAAAAAGGAGCTACTAATTTGTTTTAATATCAGATTTAATCATTTGATTAAATGAGTTAGATTAGGTTTCATACTTTCATCATATCATCACATTAAATTTCATTTTCATTTCATATCAATATAAACATTCTACTGAAGACTTGACTGTATGGGCATAGTGCTCTTTGCATACCAGAATGGGTGAAGAAAAAAGTTAGTTGAGTTTATTTATTTATTTATTTTAAACGAAATTTACAGTATGACAGCAACTTACATTACTAAGGCACTGTAAACTTAATTATATACAGATATAGGTACAATATTAAAAGAAGAACATTTTATAATTTTTCAGCATATCTCAAACATGTAATGTTAAGGCTAGCTATCGAGTCCGAAAATAGGTCAACGTGAGGTGACACGGCTAAGAGTGAGTTAAGTTGGGTGCGAGCAAGTACAAGCGGGGAGTGGTAGTGGTGGTTAGTGCGCATGGTTGGGACAGCCAGTAGGCGATGGCTGCGGGCTCGCAGGTAGTTATCAGGAACAAACAAGCAACACACACGAGATACCAGTTGAGGGCAAGCAAGAGTGCCACGGAGGAGTTTGCAAGCAAGTACAAGCGTCATGTGAGTGCGTCTGGTTTTTAGTGAGTTGAACCCTAACACACCGAGCAGAAATGAAGAGGGATAGTAATTAAATATCTTTTTATAAATAAACCTTAAAAATGCTTTTTGTACCTTTTCTAACAGCAAACAGTAAGTGCTTTCGTGAGGACTCCATACGGTCGCCGCAGCTTCCAACCTACTACGAACCAGCGCTGTGTAGAGAACAGTTTATTGTTTTTATTATGGAGGTTTTACGCGGGAATCGAGAGGAAATGGCGGGTTCATTGTTTCGTCCTTTTTAAAATTAGTTTTTCATGGTAATTGTGGTGTTAATATGGTGGAATCAGTGCGGTAATGTGCCGTTAAAGAAGAACTATTCAATGAAAGTGAGAAATAATGAGTGGTTAGCTGTTTCTAATTTGATACCCTGCGTTAAACTTCAGTATCATTGGAATATAAGAACCACCCTTGCATTTCAATGATCCCGTAACAGGGAATGAAACTTCTGAAGACGTTTAACATGGATGCAAGAAATGACTTTAAAGACGACGAAATTAAACTGAAGAAATAATGACTGAGGATGAAGACATTAAACTTGGATAATGCAAGAAACTACTAAAGACTAGGCGGTATGGGCTTAGATCCCTTTGCCTTTCCCATAAGGGAGAAAGAAACTAAAAAAAAATGTTTTTATTATTTTATATTTTATTAAATTGCTATATTTTTTCGCAACTGTATTAAAAATAGTCGTTCAGTACACGTGCGGAACCGTCATTGCAACTTGTTCCGACTGTCTACATTTGTCGGAACTCTTTGCAATGACAGCCTTTCCGCACTTGTAATGAAATATACTATTTTCGTATTCCTGACAGCAAACCCTTTCATTTGATACCCATATCATGGGGGTGGATTTCAAACAGCCAGTTCGCCATTAGGGAGCCCGCCATATTATATTTGTAATGAATGACGTTTCTTAGCTAGTCATGTATTGTCATCAGAACTCAGAGCGTATGCAAAATTTCATCCTAATCGAAGACCGGGAAGTGGGGCAAATTAAGATTCCAAGATTCCAAGATTTTTTACGTAGGTACATGTAATGGGGAGGCCGCCATATTGGATTTGTAATGACGTTTCTTAGGTAGTCATGTATTGTCATCAGAACTCAGAGCGTGTGCAAAATTTCATCCTAATCGAAGACCGGGAAGTGGGTCAAATTAAGATTCCAAGATTTTTTTACATAGGTACATAGTTACTTACAAGTGAAGCTAATATAAAGCGTGTAGGTAATAAAAAAAGTGTGCGTACATAAAATGACGTTAAACACTACAGACTGTTGGAATAATCGGATTGTGTTGCAGCTGCGCTGGAGGAGGAGCGCATGCGTATAGAGTCGCTGACGGTGGGGTGGGACGACCCCACGCAGGTGAGCTGGGGCGAGCCGGAGCCCGAGGCGCCGCCGGAGACCGCCGAACCGCCCGCCGAGCCGCCCGCCGCGCCGCTCTACAAGTGCACCGCGTTATACTCCTACACGGTCAGATTTATTTACTATGGTCTGTTTCATATAAATCTGGCCAAAAGTTTATTGACCTCTTTCTTGAAAGTTATTAAAAATAATGTAAAGCTAAAATGTCTGGCAGGGTCACACGTTCACCCCGCCTTTTACTACGGTATGACAAATAACGTATTTTGCGACAATTTCCTATAGTTTTATCGTATCGTTTGAAAAAAATGTGCGCATACATTGTGTGCAGGCGTCAATGATCTTTTGTCCGGATTAATATGAAACAAACCATAACTATCCTACGCTACGCCTGCTTGCCCTATTAAATTACTGGTGTCAATAAAGAATATTTGTACCTATTGTATTTTAATGCTACTTACAATGCCATAGCCGTGGCGAAGTACTGGTCCTGTTAGGCTGATATATCTAGTCGCCGAATCGACACGAAAAGAAGATAAATACTGCTTATTAATATTTCGCTCATTTTTGTGTAGGCACAAAACCCGGACGAGCTGTCGATAATCGAAAACGAGCAACTAGAGGTGGTGGGGGAAGGAGACGGCGACGGGTGGCTGCGCGCACGCAACTACCGCGGCGAAGAGGGCTACGTACCACACAACTATCTCGACGTAGACCGCGACCAGGTACTTAAAGACAAGGACGCAGCTACATTTTAGCGGCTGCGTAGCCTAGTTAGTAGTACGTCTGCCTTCGAAGGACAGGGTTGCAATTTCGATTCCCGCCCAAGGCAAACATTCGTATGTGATGAGCACTTGTATTTGCCTTGTGTTAGGCTGGATGTTGTATATTTATATATCTATGTATATCAGCTGTCTGACACCCAGTAATGGCTCTCCTTTCCTTAGTTTGGGGTCCGACGGCCGTGTGTAAGAACAAATATTTTGCGATAGAATTTGGGATTGTTATGATGATGAATAAGATACATTCATATAATAGGTACATACGGTAATGTTCATTAGCCCAGTCATATTACGTGCATTTTTTTTCCAAGAGCATTCAGGACATATAATTTGAAGTAATATATTGAATCCCTTACACTGTTCGTAACACAAAAATAAGAATATTGAATTGAATGAAGCCTCTAGGAAAAAAGTTCGTTACTCGCAGTATAAAAACACGTGATATGATATGACTGCTCCTATGAACTTGACTGTATATCAGCCAATCTGTACCTTTTTAAAACCGGTGCCACAAAAATATATATCTTTATGGCACAGGATTTTTAATTTTCTGATCAGATTTTATTTTATCTTGATTGTCTGATTCTGATTCAAATGTCACTTTCAAGTATCGCACTATGAGTTACTTGACTATGTTTCACTATCACCCGTTGATAACATCTTGGCGAAGAATCCACACGCTTACGTAGACGAAGGCTTCTTTGCAGGCGTCGAGCGCCCCGGGGCTGGTCACTCAGATATCGTTCTCGTCCGTGGACTACACCGTGGAGGGAGAAGACGCTGACGTTGTGCAGTCTCCCGACCAGATATCGGTCATCTCGGCGCCGGTAGCCAAGCCAGAAGAGAAACCCGAAGCCAAGCCTGATGAACCGACCCTTGGCTATTGCTTCGCCCTGTACGATTACGATGCTGAAGGAGACGATGAGCTGAATTTGGAAGAAGGGCAGGTTAGTGGTTTGGCGTTACCTACTCTATATTGTTCTAAAATCTAATAGTAGCTGTACCAGAGAGAGACGCAGTAAAAAAATCTACAGCTATGGACTGTACACTCTCGCTGAGACACGTCGAGAGGGAGGGAGTACGCCTATAGAACCAACCCTGAAGTGATCGAGCGAGATTGAGGATAATCGGCTAGACAAGATCCCGAAAGTGTACAGGACGCATAACCAATTTGACAAAAAATTTTTGGAACTGAGATTTAATAGAATCAACATTCTTATTCCGTTCTGATTTAATAAACATTAGAATTATATTACGCTGTTACATGTTTCATCGTGCAAAAAATTGCCTTTCGTTTTAAAAGTTTTTAACTAGGTAGTTATTGCGAAGACTCAGCTTTCGGCCCCGCGATTTAGCCCTCGCTAAAAGGTTTAATAGTGGGTGTAAGTAGGGTTACCATATACCATATAGGCGTTTGCCGCATTTGACAGGCATTTTAAGGTTTAGACAGGCGGCGTGCGGCCGGCATTGATCTGAGACAGGCATTTTTAATTTTCGCACTTGCACTTGAATACCTGTTCTCTCGTCAAAGCCCAGTGGAGTAAAGGTACAGTTACACATGCTAATAAAACGTCATGCTTATTAGCATGCTTAAAGCGAGCATGCTCTTTGAACTGACACATTTGCTTATGTTTAGCATGCTTCTTTTAAGCAAACTTTTAAATAAGCATGCTTAAAGCAAATGATTAAACACACATGCTAATTGAGCACAGGCTAGGCTTCGGTATCGACATAGTAGCAAGTTCTCTGTCCGTGTCAGTGTGTGAAAAATGGAAATCTAAGTAGCCCTCTCCAGAAAATTTAATAGAATAACCATTTTGATTGCAATACAGTGTGTTCAAAAACTTGATGCAAACGATTGATCGATACTAGCATGCTCAATAAGCAAACCTGTTCACACGTGCTAAAAGCACCCCCCCTTCTACCCGCGCTGCAGGTAGCATGCCCAAAAATCGCACGACTGTCGATTTTTGAGCAAACTCGAAATTAGCATGCTTATAATTAGCAATGCTTCGATACACATGCTACTAGGTAGCAACTGCTCAATAGTGGCATGCTTTCGTGCTACTAATGAGCATGTGTAACTGTACCTTTAAGAAAGAAATCAGCTGACAATTGAATCAGTAAAGCAATATTGATTATTCAGAAAAATTACAAAACTATCTCGTGAAATTTTTTACATTTATGTACTTATTAGAAAGGAAAGAACTACCTATTAAAAAAGTTATGTCATCTGATAAATATCAGTAATAAATATTCTTCTTCATTATTATCTGTTGGCTTTTACTTATTACCACAGCGTTTTGCTTTAGTTAGACAGGCATTTTTCTGAAAATTCAGGCATTTTAGGTACCATAGACAGGCATCCCTCTATTTACACATGGTGGTAACCCTAGGTGTAAGGGATTTTCCCGGGGTAAAAGGTAGCCTATGTATTATAGTGATGTACCTATAAGCTATATAGCTTAAATAATATTATTGTAAAGTTCCATTAAAATCTATTCAGTAGTTTTTGCGTGAAAGAGTAACAAACATCCATCCATCCGTAGGTGTACTACCTACGAGTATGTCCTTGTGATGATGATGACGTATTGTGCAGATCATCCGCATCGTGTCGCGCGATGCCCACGGGGTGGACGACGGCTGGTGGCGCGGGGAGGCCAACGGAGTGTTCGGCAACTTCCCCTCGCTCATCGTCGAAGAATGCGACGAGGTAATCAACATATATTACCCGAGACACTTGTAGGTACTGATAAAGTTAAATATGTTCAAAGCCGTATCTGACCTAGAGATGCCACAGCTCGAGGCTTTTACGTCTTTTAACGAAAATTTGACTCAACTCAAAGGTTTACAACTCAAACGAGTCGTGCAAACCCTGAACCTTGATATTTTTTTTTGTAAACGACTACAACTCGATATTTAATTATGACTCGAGTCACTTTAAAAAGACTCACATTTATAAACGACTCGGTTGCGACTAAAAGCCTCAAACCTTTTCTTAAACGACTTGGCTCGCTAGTCGCGCGTCGCGAGGTGTATCACAGTTACGGAAATGCTGTAAAATGTTTTTTTTTCACATGATTTTTAATTTAATTTGTTTGCCTGTGCAGCAAGAAAGTATCATCAGTTAATAAATATGTAAGAATACGTTTTTATTTTTTAACCGACTTCAAAAAAGGAGGAGGTTCTCAATTCGACGCGTATGTATTTTTTTTTTGTTTGTTATAAGATATCTCCGCCAATTGTGAACCGGTTTTCAAAATGCTTTTTTTAATCGACCAGGTTTACTTGCAGGGTGGTCCCATAAAAATGTCGCTAAGATCGGATGATTAAATTTGAAGATATTAGGAAATAACTCCTCAATTGACGATGCCGGTATACCCGATCGGCAGGCGCGGTCCGAGGGGGGGGGTCACAGGGGACATGACCCCCCCCAAAATCTAAGGTCTAATTGAAAAATTTCAAAAATATGCCAAATAATAAAAGGAAATTTCTAGTTATCCATTAACAGCGACAAAGGGTATCATTCATTTTGGACCAAAAAAGTAAAAGTGCCGGCCAGCAGAAAAAAGTATTACTTTCGGGTAGAACACACAATTCCTGTATTCTTTTACTATGACACTAATCCTGTGCACCGCATAGTTGTATTGTTAGAAGCTGTTAATTAAATAATAAAAATGTTGCTATACATGTATTATTTTGACGCATGTCACAGCGCATGTAGTCATATTGTATTGAATATATTATATTTCTTTATTTTATGTAGTTTAACTTTTTTTATTATTATTATAATAGGGGCCCACTTGGATTAATTATGTATTTGTTTAATATAATTAAAAATATATTATGAAAGTGTTATTATGATGCATAATAATGACCATTCATCAACTTTTTTTTGGTTAATATTAACAAAAAAAAGTTAAATAAAAATAAAATAAATATAAAGAAAATGTAAAAAAAAAACTAAAGAAATATAGAAACTACGACGTGTTCTATCCGAAAAATACACTTTTTTTCCTTGGCCAGCATTTTTACTTTTTTGGTCCAACATTGTATGAAACGTGAATGATGTTGCTGACATCTAGTAGTGTTTTTATGAAATACGTACAATGGCCAAAAAACATGGAAATGACATCTAGTTTAGAAACAAGGAACCGAACTACGTAGTTTTGGTAATCCTAGCAAAATCGATATTATGCGTCGTTATGATAAATATTGTATACAGTGGCATGGCGTGCACAGGTATTAAGGCCAGGGCAGGGTAGGAAGGCACACATAGAAGTTTATAAATGAACCTTTTGTTCATAGTACTTATGCAAGACTCATCAAACACACTTTCACTTTTATACCTAGTCTTTCGGCTAATTCATTGATTTCGTTTCTACGTCAGTTTTATACCACAGTAGATTCAGAACAGTAAGTTATCTCAATACCAACTGGCCGCCTCGGTTTGAAAGTGAGCGCGCCGTGTAGGCACAGTCACGCACACGCTTGCATTTAGCCCATTCTGCCGCCCCCTTATTCCCCCTTATTTTATGCTAGTGTGTGCGTGACAGCGCGTGCTGACAAGGCGCGCGGCGCAGCCGCACACATTCAATGGGCATTGTCTTAAAATTTTCACCTACCTTTTTTATTGATTTTTTCGATAAATTTTAGCATTTTAAGAAACAATTTTCAAGATTTCTGAATAATACGGCTTAAATTAATTTATATAATTTTTTGAAAATTTTGGTCCGTGACGTCATGCTGCACGTTTGTATGAAGATAACTTACTGGTTTTACTGTGTTTATACTTACAATAAAAATTGTGGTCCGCCGGTTTTTATTTTATTCCAGATACCTATTTTTAGGGTTCCGTAGCCAAATGGCAAAAAAAACGGAACCCTTATACATTTGTCATGTCTGTCTGTCTGTCCGTCCGTATGTCAAGGCCACTTTTTGCCGAAACTATAAGAACTATACTGTTGAAACTTGGTAAGTAATGTATTCTGTGAACCGCATTAAGATTTTCACACAAAAATAGAAAAAAGCAATAAATTTTGGGGGTTCTCCATACTTAGAATAAAAGTGAAACTCAAAAATTTTTTTTTTCATCACACCCATACGTGTGGTGTATCTATGAATAGGTTTTCAAAAATTATATTATTTAGGTTTCTAATAACTGAATAGTTTGCGCGAGAGACACTTCCAAAGTAATAAAATGTATGTGTGAGAATGAGAAAACTAAAAATATATGATTTACATTACCATGCAAACTTCCACCGAAAATTGGTTTGAACAAGATCTAGTAAGTAGTTTTTTTAATACGACATAAATCATAAACTGCAAATTTACCTTTCACTATTATTAAAACATCGATCAAAGTTACAACGAACAACAAGAACTTTTATATTACGTTACTTGCTGCTACGGGACCCTTCATGGGAGAGTCCGACTCGCACGTGGCCGCTTTTTTTTATTAGTGTAGTGAGTGACCCCCTCCAAAATTTCAGGCTGCGACCGCGCCTGCCGATCGGTAAATTGTTTTGGCAATATCTCGGCTTCTTATTAATCGATTTCAATATCTTTTTATTTTATAGATAGAACTTGTACTCAAAATGGTTTCATATAAATTTGGATTATATCTGATGGCGGAGTAGAAGACTATAACGAAAACTCTTCAATACACAACAGCACACTCATTGCGTTGCTTTTGTTATAATTGAAACAACAAGAAATATGCGGTTTTGGTTCATATATTCTGTAAACTAGTCATAGATTAAAGATTTGAAAACCTCAAGCGAAGACAACAACTTAAGAATTTTTCCGTGGAGTAAACGGGCTAGCGTCGTCGGTATCGTAGTCAGTTGTTCGCCATTCGGAAAACTTAGGTTACAGTCCAATCAAGTATAGCACTGTTTTAGAATTTAAAAATCAAACGTAAGACTGTAAAGGAAACATAGTGAGAAAATCTGCATATAATTATGTACTAAACAAAACAAATTAAAGTTTTTTGTGAGTAACTTGTCATGGTAAATTTTCACTAAAAAAGGTAAAATAAAAAGATAATTTAAAAATATATAAAACCGCCTTCAAGGTCCTAACCTACACTAAAAAGTTAAAAATAAAATGAAAATCTAGCTGAAAGCATAGAAATTTAATATGGCTATTGATATTCCTTATTTACTTAGATTGTAACATCATTATTATTATAAACATGTATAGATATTGTTATACACTTCATCTTGGAGTCGGTGCCAGCTAATATCATCCATCATCATCATTTCGACCAAAAGACTTCTATTGCTAGCAGTCATCAATAGTGGGCTTAGTACCTAGTACTCTGACCGCGTACAGCCGCGACCTTTAATATTTTATATTCAACGATCTGAGCTTTTGAGATCAGATGTTGTTCTGATTAAATAGCTAGCCTCAACTGGCACCGACTCCAAGGTGAAGAGTATAACAATGTCTACACATGTTTATATAATGTTACAATTTATGTAAATAAGGAATATTAATAGCCATATTAAATTTCTATGCTTTCAGCTGGATTTTTATTTTATTTTTAACTTTTTAGTGTAGGTTAGGACCTTGAAGGCGGTTTTATATATTATTTAAATTATCTTTTTTTTAATAAAAGGCTCGGGCCCGAGCTTCGAGTCTTTTAGCAAAGAGCTCGAGTCGTTTAACTTTTAAGCGAGCCATCTTACGACCCAAACCTTTTTAGATTAGTAAAAAGCCTCGAGTCGTTTAACTTTTAAGCGAGCCATCTTACGACCCAAACCTTTTTAGATTAGTAAAAAGCCTCGAGTCGTTTATTTGGAGCCGAGTCTTCAAAGCTGAGGCGAGTTTTAAAAATAGGGTTTAGAAGCCTCGAGCTGTGGCATCTCTAGTATTTGCAGACCCCGACAACTCCGAATTATCATAAAAATGTTGAAAATCATCTAAAAAGAAAACAAGTGAAGTCAATTGTCGTCGGCCTCGTAAGCCTAGTAGGTAGAACGTCTGCCTACGAAGCACAAGGTCGCGGGTTCAAATCCGCCCAGGGCAAACATTCGTGTGATGAGCACTTTTTGTTTCCTTGTGTCTGGATGTTGTGATGGCCGTGTGTGAGATGTCCCACATATTTATTAATTATTATTTCTATTATTGGGCCAGCATGGTTGACTAAAGCCTCTTCACCCTGACACATACCTACGGGCTGTTAAAGAACGATACTAAGCAAATTTTTGCATAATTTAAGATGCTTAAATTGTCTTGTTGGTTTCAACTCTTAAGTTTTGGTTTAGAATGGAGAGCCACTGAGCACAGGCGAAGGGGACTGGACGCCCCCAGGGTCAGCTGCCCCCGTGTTCTCCTCTCCCCCAGGATCCCCTCCCGGGGAAGGCCTGGACGACGATAGTAAGTACCAAGCTCGCTCCCTTCCCCCTACTACCCTGCACCAGCTGATCAGATGCGGACCATGACCATTGACTTTATTCACTCGAGTCTCTAGGGAATATGCATGAAATAAATACATTATAAATATCTAAAGTATTTTTCAAAATTATTCGAAACTATAATATTTAAAATTTTTCCTTGTAAAAAGTTATCCAAATTTTGAAAAAAGTGGTAATCGGTTGGGGCAAGATCTGCGTCACCCACCATACTCTCCAGATCTTGCCCCAACCGATTACCACTTTTTTCAAAATGTGGATAACTTTTTACAAGGAAAAAATTTCAAATCTGATGAGGTAGTCAAAACCGCCTTCAAACAGTTCATAGACTCTCGCTCCCAGGATTTTTTCCAAAGGTATCAATGTTCTGCCTATAAAATGGCGGAAGTGTATCGATAACAACGGCGCATACTTCGATTGATTAAATAATAATTTCATTAAAAATAACTTGTTTCACTTTTTTGATACTGAACGGCAATTTCATATGTAAGGACCTAATACTAATAGTGAAAACAATTGAAAAAAATAATACTGATAGTGTGTACCAAACATAATATTATGGTGGATGCATGGATTTAATACGAGTACTATTGTACGAATTAGTACCTATTAAATAAATCCAAGGGTGGATTGGATTTGCATTTAATGTTACAACATCTTATATTATTTTATAAAGTTCACAAAACTTATTTAAACTGGCTCCCAAACTAGGCTAACAACCTGTCTCTTGGGAAAATACATGGGATCTCTCTTTCTAACGCACCACTTTGAATTATTATAACTCTTAAAGAAATCAGTGTTTTACAAAAAGGAAAACATAATAATAATTTATTTCAAAAACACATCTTTTGCAAAATAATGATACTTTAAGACAAAACATAACAATTTAACTAAAATAAATTATCTGCCCAAGCTAGGGTAAAACATGAATAGCCAGTGAATTTAACTATTCAGTTTTAAATTAAATCATGCATATTCCTTATTTTTAGGCCAAATGCCCTATTAAAAGTCTCAAATACAGTTGTGGTATAAAGCCAGAGTATCTAATACGAAAGGCGATTAAAATAGAAAAAGGGTAAAGTTTTCAAAGATACATCAACGTATGTGAGTGTAGTGTGGTGTAAAAACGCTGGTGTGTCTTGACTTTCCTTGATCTATCACACGGTGCCACGGTCCCCGTCCGATCCAAGCCCTATATTTGTCGATGTTTTGCAGCTCAGTAATTGTACCTTTGATTACTTGGTAAATATTATATCAGGGACTGGACAGCCCCTATCTGACGGTAGAGCTCTAGTAAGTAGCACCTTCTCCAACGATGCGATGGAAACCTTTACTTTTGTATATACTTGTTGTGTTACCACAACCACACGTACGTAGTCATTAACAGAATACAACCAGATTCAATGTTTGAGTAGTTGTGATATTAGTTTTTTGGATAATTGGAACTCATGGGGAATAGAGATGAAAGCCTAAGTACGTAACTTTTCTATTCATTTAATTTTGTTTGCTATATGACTATTTTAATTAATTTAGTTTTTATTCATTGGCTACGTACTCAACAAATGAACAAATTATACCATGCATTTGATTGGAGGAGCTATCTTTCATTGGTAGAGATAGCTTCAAATTATGGATCAATCACATACTTTACTTAAGTAAAACTCTCGAAAATCTTGTATGGGATACTAGTCCGGTCTCTGTGTAATGTTTTCTTCTATTCTATACTGTACACATAGTGGCCGTACTTTAAGCGGTTATCACGCGATAGATAGCTTGTTGGGCTGATTGGGTTGGATGTGGTTTAATTCCCAATTGGCATGGTAGTTTGTTTACTACCCGCTGATTCATTGAATGGCACGACACGCGCTAGAGTTGTTTTGGATCATAGGCCCATCACACTTTGACGTATTTGCATGATGTTTTGCACGATCTACCTACATTTTATTAGACCCATGAAGAGGATTGTTGTTGGAAAAGTGAAGGATTTCAAACCTATCCGTGTCTTTCCTTCGTAAGTTGTCAGCTTTTGTTGTCATGTGTTACACTATGTATTATTTGGATCTACGAGTAACTAACCCACTGTTTTTCTCAAAGGTTGTATTATTATTATTGTAGTGTGATGTATGTGTATCACTGTCCTGTCTTTTTGTCTTCCGTCGACTTTCTACAGTTGTTTAAAACCTTCGTTCTACTATCACGTCTTCTATAGGCTAGCTTTTTAAACTGCTACTGAAGAAAACTCAGAAATGTTTTAAGGAGGTACCTATTTGTGTGTCTAGTTTAAAAATGGTCAATCTCTGCCTCTCTTGAAATCCGTGCACTTCTCGACTTTAAATGTTGCTTAACTTAGTGTTTGTGAAGTTTTTAACTATTTATCTACTGATTGTACTTGTGATTGTACTTTTACTGCCGAAACAAAAATCCGGCAAAACAAAAATCTGACGAAACGGAAATCTGACGAAACAAAAATCTGTCAAAACGGAAAAAACGGAGATCAGCACTTGGACAAATACGAATATTCCACTATGTTTTATAATATTTACAACACCTAGTGAGAAGGCGATTAGCTTCCTTTGTCAAGTTAACACAAAATTTTACTTTATATCCATGTACCTACGTGTTGTAAAAAGTGTGGAAAAGAAATGAGCCCTTTCACACAAGCGATTTTATTCGGCGATTTCTTGGCGGAGCGAGATCGCAGCGAGCACGCGGCGGCTTGCGGCGTGTACACGACCATATTGGTATAATTAGGTATCGCGGCGGTTAATAAGCTCGCTCCGCCGAGAAATCGCCGAAAAAAATCGCTTGTGTGAAAGGGCTCTCAGGTTGTCCAGAACCAGTGACGCATAATTTAGGCTTTAAATATATATCTTTGGATATTTGTTTCTTCTTCTCTATTAAATAACTGGCTCTATAAATAGGCAACAGTTTATTAGAGCAATTTATTTCGGAGAAGTGACGTCACTATTATAATAATTTTGATGTCGCCATTGTTCACTCTGATTCCAAATTAAGTATGTATCATCATCTGTATATTGAAGTGAAGTTATTAATAGAAATAATGCTTTTGGTGGGTTTTAATAGTCATGTCATGTCATTAAGTTGTGGACGTACCAAAAGTATTCCCCTTCATAAATCTTAAACAAAATAGATTATAAATTATCTAAACTCACAGCTCCCAATTAAAATTTATCACGATTATATTATATCTACAAAAGCAATGTATGAAACTAATTCGGTTATATTGAGTTTCAAAAGCACGAATTCTATATCAAATAGGTACAACAAATTTCGTACATTTGTTACGAAGAAGAAAATTAATTTCCCCAGAAAATTTTCTTAGTAAAAAAAATGAGGCATCACATTATCCATCATATTTGTAAGTAATAAAATATTTTCGGTGCGTCCACGGACCATTCGCTGGGGTGTTGGTCGCGTGCAATCAGCAATGTCTGTCCCTGTCCGGTACCAGTGATCATGGGTGAAAACAACAATCTGAAGAGCGGGGCGCCGCCGGCCGACCCGCCCCCGCCGCCGCCCGCGGACGTGGGCGAGCTCGGCGACCTCGGCGAATCTATGGACAGCCAACCCGACTTCAGCTTTAACCTAGAGATAAGTAGGAGCCAGCAGAACCAGTACGAAACGCAGTTCGGCGAGGATGACCCGCCCCAACCAACGGTCGCGCCGCCGGTCATGATTGTTGGTGAGTGAGAGGGAAACGAGGGAGATACAAATACGGCAGCTATATGCTTGCATTCTTATAGAAGCAATTATACGAAAACGGTTCTATCGAATTTGGTGAAAATTGCTTTATGATGATTTATGTAAGAACACAATTTTCCTGACTGACTATGACGATACTGCTGTATGCTCGGGCGATCTAAAAGAAAATAACAATAAAAAATATATATACCTATATTATTGTAGAAGCAAGAGTAAAATAAAATAGTACACAGAAGTTCTTGATATTTTGTATAAATATGGGAAACAACAAGCCCGTGGCATATCTCCCTTTGTTTCTGTTATTCGTGATTTCGTTATTAAAAACATAATAATTGAATGGGTATGTAAGTATGTATGTGCTTCATATTCACAATCCTCCAGGAATACAGGGTTATTTTTTAATCAGTGCACATATTTTAGGTACTAAAAAATCGAAATATCGCCATTTTATGCATAAAATTGGTATCAAATTTTGTATGGGAAGAAATTTAATACGCGCCAATTATTTTGATACTTCGTATAAACATTCTTGATTCGCATGATTAATTGGAGACGTATTCTGGCGTTTTTTGAAATTCGTTCCCTAAACGGGTTAAAAGTGGTGTCATAATTTGAAAAAAATAGTTTAGTTTAGTTTAGTTTTATTTATCACATACTACAAGATTGCACACGTTTTTACAATATTATAAAAAAGGACATCCGTAGTATGATCCGTAGTATGATCGTCGATAAAAATAAAATAAATATATTTTTTTCCGTCTAATGTGATCTAGTAACGATACTGACTGTGTACACAAAATATGTGCACTGATTAAAAAGTAACCCTGCATTATTTGCAAAAGTTACGATACGAGATTCAAATCATAACAATATGCCCAAATGGGCTTTATACCTCGATGTTAACATAACTTTTATTTAAGATTGATTGATTGACAAATGACTATTGAACGTAAGTATTCATATACTGTTAGTAAACAAAATAAGCTGTTAAAACAGTATTTACTCGGAATAATCGATACTCGATGGGATTATTGTGCACATGTACCTACTAACGGAAGTATTACTTTGTACCTACGCTTTAAAATGTTGTAATGCTGTATGAATTTCTTTCCATGCTTCAGTTGATGAGGCTGTCGGTGAAAATTTAGAGGACCAGGTTTGACATTCATTTAAAAACTCATTACCTGTTTCATTATGTATCACGTGTGTGCTTTGAATTTGCCGCTTTAACTTAGTTATGTACATAAATTATATGCTTGTCATTTACCTTGTCTTATCTGCTTCACACAAGCTTTTGCCTTTCAGGTGTAATTTAAGTACGATAAGCTGTACATAATAATTTTAAGATGTTCAGCAGACTACAGCTGTAGGCTTACAAGTAAATATGAATCCCTCTTCTGATATCGGTCGGCCCACTCTGGTTACCTACAGTTGTCTCTACACTAGACCGCTTGCATGGAGGAATATCCACATCTTTTGCATGACAATTAAATGCAGACTTCCCCCTCCTGCTACAAATTGCAGATTCCTTTAAACTATCCGTGCACTACTTATTTCAGTATAAAAAAATAAACACGATTATAATGTACATCCAATAGTTATCCTCAACAAAGGCACTTGAGCTCAATTCCGCTTGCAACACATAGGTAGTTCTCGAGACACAAACGTAGTCCCAATCCGATATAGTAGATTACTTAAAGGGTAACTAATAGGGGTTTGCATTATAGGAGGAGGAAGAAACGGTGCCGGAGCCGGTAGTAAAGGAGCCGGCGCGGCCGAGCAAGCCCAAAGTTGAGCTGCCAGAGAGCACGGGGCTGGGCGTGGGCATCGTGATCACGGCAGCCACGCCCATGGTGGAGGAGCCGGAACAACCCTTCCCGCCGCCGGAACCAGAGCCAGAGCCGGCGGACGAACCGGACGACGAGGAATCCTCTCTATCCGAACAGACCGCTGTGTGCCTGCGCGACGCAGCGGACACGGCGGAGCCGGCCGAAACGGCGCCCCAACACAGCTCGACCGCCTCGGAGGGCGACTCGGGAGCTTCCGGGCCCCCCACCGCGCCGCAATCCCCGCCCGCCGCCGTGCGCGCCGGCCGCGCCTCCATCCCAGACGAACTGGACTCCGCGCAACTAGCGAGGCTCACCGATCTCAAAGAGTCCAACGCTTAAGTCCCAACTGATTATGACGTCACATTCTCCTTTCTGACCTCCTGAACACTCGCTATTCATTACCAAATTGGGGAAAGGGACTGTTAGGATAAGGCGAAGGGTGATTTTGGAAATGGGACAGGGGATATGAACCTGAACGTCGTAGTCTTCTACACACGCAGGAATGCGCGGTCTTCATACAATGTGTTAAATGAATGTATAGCGAGTGCTCAGCGTCTCTCCTAAGTCTGACATGGTCCAACTATCGTTATATTTTGAGAAGGTGACTTATAGGGACACAAGGCCTACCGCCCGACTGCTCTTGCGGGCTGGGACCGACTGCCAGGGACTTGCGAGCTACTGGCGTTTTATTAGATCGTCGTTCACATACTTTTGAGATATTATTAATTTTTGCTCATTTGAATAATGCTCGGTTCATAAAATTACCTTTATTTTTAGCTTTACAAATTGAGTGAGCTTGTTTTACTTACAGTTATGTAAATTATGCGTCCTGTTTTTTTGTATTTTTTATAATGTTGATAATTATTTTCTTTGTTTAAGTGGGGGACGGTCTACAATGTAGATGTGTTGTATAATAATATAGCTATATCTTATTCTAGTAAAATAGGTACTACGTTTAGTACCTGCTATTAGAGGATAGAAAGAATATAATGTTGCGAAATGTGTTGGCTGCAATGAACCTATTTACTCTTATACATATTATATTCAGTCGTGTTGAATAATTTGAATAATTCTAAACATTTCACAATTATGTAGGTAGTTATTATGACGTCAGATTAATTCTCGTTTATAATCTTATAAAAAAACACAAAGATACCTGTATAATCTTATTAACTAATACAAATTTTCAATTTTCGAATGAAAGTTATTTACATTTTTTATTCTTGTTTTTTACAACTGGAAAAAGTAATTTATTACGAGTGAAACTTCAAATACCAAAAAAAAATTAATCATGATTCGAGTGCGTGTCTAAAAATCTGTAGTGAGACTTTTAGCCACTAGTTAACATGTGTTTACCTTTTAGAAAATGTTTAAAATAAAGTAAAGACTAACATTGGCCAACACGCTAGGGACTGAAGCGTTTGTTATAGATTCTCCTGCTGAACTTAATAGCTACAGTATATTTTTTCATCGATCGTTATAGGGAATGACGATATCAAAATTAATATCCAGTAACTCGAATCATATTATGAATTAAAGTGTGGCATTTTTATAGCAGGAAAAATATATATCTTTAAAATATACATGTAATATAAAATGTTTTTTTTTTTAAATAAGCCATAAGGAAAGTCGATATTGAGAGATTATTAAAAAAATAAAATAAAGTAAACCTCCAATTTTGGCAAAAGTAAAAGTGTACTGTTTTTAACCGACTTCATTTTTAAGAAATGTTCGAATGTATTAGCTGCTCGATTACTTCTGGACGAAATCGCAAGTTGATAATCCCTTATTATGATCGCAAAAAAATAAATACAAGTTCAGTAAAAGAATGTAGGCTTAGGTGCTACAGGGTGTTACTCCCTTCTCTTCGACACATCGAGCTTTCGTCACATCCCGAATTATAAGTTGCACCGTGTTAACATAGTTGTCCAGTCAAATACGAGTAATTCAATGGACCACTATTAATAATCTTCATATGAAGCCTGGATATGTCGCAACCCGATCGGCCCGACGGCTTGGGAGCCCTCTAATGATTATTTGTCTAGGTAAACAATTGTATGCCAACTCATAGTTGTAAGCAAGCTGTTATTTTTAATACCTATACCTCTTACGTGGGTTCAACAACTATTTTACTGGACTGCGAATGTATACATTATAATTATGTGACCTAACTACGGCCGGCTCATAGTTATTACCAGTTTACTTACAACTGTGAGTCTTCATACAATTGTTTCGACAAACAATAATTATCAAACTGCTGTTGCAATTATAGGGCGGGACATACACATTAATTCTATATTTTATTTTTTTATGTTTTTTCTTTGTTTCTCCAGTATTGCAGTCAACTCTCAGCTTTTGCAAAACTACAAAATAGGTACTTATATTTCAATGAACATGAAATAATATTTGGAAAAACTGTTAGCATTCTTGTACCTTATTCAGGCAATAATTAATTAATTTCGTATAGCTTTTCATAATACTGAAATACGTACATACAAGTGAATTTTCGAATGTAAACAAGTTAATATCCATTGTTCATAGATATTGCACATTACATGCATGCACCCATAAGTGTCAACATGTTATATCGGCGTATACCTAGGTTATAGCACTTTGATTACCATAATATAAATACATGATTATCATCAGTATTATATCAATGTTCTTATATTGCTGGCATATATTGAAATGTTTGAGATTTAATTTAAAAATGATAAATAATATATTAAATATTAATCAACCCAACACAGCTAAATAGCACGATATTTTTATTCGGTGTTCCATCATGAAGCATTTTAAATTAAGTATTATTTGTGTTGTCTTGTTTTCAAACTTAAGGCAAATATTCAATAAAAAATAAAAAATCATATAATTGGGAAGAGTTCTTCTAGAAATATTGTGTAAAAATATATTTTGAAAATCGCATGTAACTGTCATCCCTGGTCGACTATTACAGTCAGCAGGACATTAGGCGAAACAGATACGAAAAGTTAACATGGACCCTTGATGTGCTGTTGACAGTACAATAATGATCGAATCAGAAAATTCACATCTATCGCAGTAGGTACCCATTATGTGGGTAAAGAGAGTAAAACGAACAAAATAGACCTTATTTGTAGGCAAAAGCGTTGATTTTTGTATTACTTCTATTATATGGTAATACTCTAATGACTTGCATATTGAACTTATTTTCTCAACATTACTGAACTTACGAAATTCTGGCAACTCTGATTTTAAAAGATATTTTGTACTTGAATCTAATAAATATATTAGATAATACTTTTCTATGAATAGGTATTTAATACATGTTGCATGATCACAAATCATTTAGCGAGAAGATTGTAGCACTGTGGATAACTTCACTGTATATTATTCGAGGGCTGACCATAGACGTCTTCGGAAACCGAGCTCTATTGCTTTTTATAATTATTTTTGAGACGCGTTAAAGTAATTTGTATTAAACCTTATCTACCCTTCTTGCCATGCTAATATCATACTAATATTTAAATTACGGTAAATGGCTTCTAAATCTTCTAAGCATGATTTATTTATTTTATGCATGTGTCATTAATAGTAGTCTCCGAAGGCCTCTAGTTCGTGAGCCTTCTAAAATGGACTGTTATTACTAAACTACTCAATGGCTATTCGTATAACCGTTTGAGCAGAAGCGTAGATATTTCGTATTTCAATATACATACATATGTTACGCTCAAAGATCGAAAACGCTCAGTGAGCGGAAAAATAGCTCACAACGCGTTGTGGTCACAGTAAAACATCCACATGGCGAAATTCGTGTTATGGCTTTAATGAAAACGCGCACGACGCGTTGTGGCAATCACAGAAATACCAAAAAGCGAAATTCGCGTCGTGGCTGACATGCAATTCAATCTCAACGCGTTGTGACAATGAAGACAATCCATGACGCGTTCTGAGCATTCATTGTTTTAACCATATCACGACGGATAGGTTGTATTTAACTTGTCGGTGTCGGCTCGGGTGCAAAGACGCATTAAAACGTCTGTTTTATTCATTTCTTTTCTGTTTATGAGAGTGAATTTTAATTTCAGCGCTAATTATTTTATAAAATACAAATATTTCCTAAGGACATCTACCAAAGCGTTTCCAGTCTAGGCCTAGTAGGATCCATATCAGAAAGTAGTGTGCGTCGTAATCAAATAATGTTCCATACGCGTCATGGCCTTTTTTCATTGCCACAACGCGTTGAGATCGAATAGCATGTCAGCCACGACACGGATTTCGCTATTTGGTCTTTCTGTGATTGCCACAACGCATTGTGCGCGTTTTCATTAGAGCCATAACGCGAATTTCGCCATGTGGATGTTTTACAATAGCCACAACGCGTTGTGAGCTATTTTTCCGCTCACTGAGCGTTTTCGATCTTTGAGCGTAACACATACACAGTAATAGAAAATAATGACAACATTATCTACTAACTTGTAAGCACCTATACGAGACAACACTGCATGATACAGATTTAAGACTTGTAATATTAAAGACCCACCGACGTTCGCTGCTTTTCGGCACTCGATAAAAGTGACTTTTATAAAATGCTATTAAAAGTTATGCTTTAACTTGTCGCAAGAACGGTTATCCGACTAACCAGTGTACAACAGGCCAAGGAATTGGTATACCACTTTTAATTCAGGGTCCTAAACAAACGATAATAATTTGAATAAAGTTGACTTCAATGTCGTAGCTATCGGACCGGTACACAAACTAAAATAATCTATTGTGTTTTTTAAATTGACAAGCGACTTTAGACTCTAAGGTGGCAAACCAATTTTTTGACAGACTGTAACTGTTTGTGATACAAACAATACTACTTGTAGCTAATTTAATGTAAAGTGTTGCTTTTCCTTTAGAGAACCTGGAGGAAGATAGTTCACGTCAACTTCAGTGGGTGGGGTTGGGTAATTGTATATTATAATATGGTCTACTACTTTCCTATACTTAAATAATCTCGAGTGTAAAATAAATAAAATTAGTATGGCGTTATAATTTAATATGGCGACGAAATTGGAACGGTTTTAATATAACTAAAAATTATAAAACTTAACTAACAGATAGTAGGAAATATTATAAATTTTTATTTGATCTAATTGTTGTCCGCATTTTTATGACTATTTTTATCGCCCAATCCTATCAACTGAAGTTTTCAACTTCATACTTAGATTAGATTCAAGGCTCTGATGTTTATACACACATTAATTAAGAAATATATACTAATTATACATACATGTAACACGAGATGTAGTGAACCGTTCCATACACACTTTTAAGGCTATATTATCTAACGAAACTAATACTGATTCTTTTACGGGAATCTATTTGTTAACAAGTGACTTTTGCGATTACTATTATAATTTAAAAAAGTTATACAAAACGCATATTAACTTAATATTTTTACCTAATATTTTAAAATAAATACTATTAGTTTTTCAACCGTCTTACCTCAAAAAATGTGTACGGAACTAAATAATTTACAAACAAAAAACAGACGTCGATAATTCTACTTGAATCGTCGGTCATATTCTGTAACCACGGTATTTCTACAAATTACTGTTTTTTTTAATGGTATTCTGGTCTGGTCATTTGTATAGTAATTTAATTTTCGGTACGCAGTATCGGCCTTTAAAAATCGCGATTATATTTCGCTAACATTTCAAGAAATCATTTTGTACTGAGCTATAGTTTATGCTTTGACGAACCGACTAAGACTTGCCCCCTTGTGGCGGCGTGGTCAACCTGCCCTAATGCACACATGTACGTTGTCTATGCACGTAAGTTGTTTCATCTCACTCATGTCAAGCATGAAGGTTCCTTTCCGTTGCAACGGATGAAACTTGATACGTCGAAATTGTGACCAAGCATAAGCGATTTTTAAATATGTACTACCATTGATGCCATTGACGTGCTAAAGATTGCATTGATTTTCTTAGAACATATTCATAGTAGGTATATAAAACATATTATCTTGTGGAACTATCGACGTCTGTCTAGAGGAGGCCGTTACAGAGGCACAGATTTGATGTACTATTGCTTGTTCCCCAAGGCCTTTCGAACCGCAATAAACTTTAAAAACATATTAATGGTGTTTAAATTTATGTCACAGTCACACAAATTAACTTTTGAAATAACTCGAACGTTTTTAATTATTGTGTAATAATAACAAAAACAAAACTAAAAAAGAAAAATAAAATATGTAAGAGTAAATTGAAATATTTTGTAGTTGTGAGTGTTTTTACCTAAATGTTTAGTTTTTCGTAGGACGCGTCACAAAAACAAAAATTGTGAGTAAAAGTCGTATTTGTCAATAAAAACAATTTTAATAAAATTTGTTTAATAAATATTATTTTAATAATTAATTATTAGTAAGTTTCAAACTGAATGTTTATAATTTTGTTTACATCAATAAAATATTCACGTCAGAAGTCATAGTTGACTGTTCTTTTAGTTTTTCACCTATTTCGAAAAAGCAAATTTTGACAAAAGTATGCTTGTATGCAGTGGACGTCTTTCGGCTGATGATGCTTATATTAGTGACAAAAGTATCAAAAATATTTTTATTTACTTATTCAAAACACGATTGCAAAATACTGCATGTATTATTATGATCGCTATTAATAACAATTACTATAATAAAAATATTAACGAGGTAGTCGATAAGTTTGTGTCGCTTTATATTATATGAATACCACCAAGGAGGGAAGTATTTCATTACACATAACTAGGGTACACAGATTTAATTCTGTTCGCATATTTTAGTTTTTATATCTAGATTTAAAAACAACAAAAATTTTATACTTGTCAAATACAAACAAACGTATAAATTGCTTCAGAAAACCACTACCTATGTGCTTTTACTTAATTCAACACAAACATAAGACAAGGCAAGACCTGCATTGGACAAATTTTACTAACACTTTTTAAATGTGGTTGAACAACGTAAAGCGAAGAAATATTATCTTTGCGTGACTGATTGAGAATTGGACATTTTGAGAATTTACAATGTTTAGCCACTTTGGAATTGGACAGTTTGCTACTGAACGGACCGTTGGAGTCCGTTTGACACCAAAATTACGTTTTGAAATCTGCGTCATTTTGAATAACTACTGCATGAAAAGGTGACCACGATATTGGTTGCATGTGTGTAAAAGAGATAGCCGCTTAGAGTGCGACGCTAGAGGGGAGTGGCCATTCTTTACTAGAAGGACATGCACAGTCAATAGATCAGATAAATTTTCTCAAAGAAACTTTTTACGGAAACAAAAAAGAATACTTCTCCATCCATATAAACAACTTAATATTTTCTAACCTGCGCTCTAAATACTAGATTTGAGTATGAAATCACATCAGTTGTTTTAATTAGTATTATTATGGTTTTTAAACTTTATACCTGTCCAATCACAGGCGATTATAAGGTCTTGTTCGCTTTGTACTGGTGGTAAATGTCTTGGAATATAGAGCGACAATTCATCTTGATCTTAAGCTTGGAGCACAGCAGGAATACTCCAGATAACTTCCTGTGCAGCGAGTATATTTCTTCCGGCGGCGGGCACAACCTGCGAACGAATAGAGTAAAATAGCAGTACGGTCACAGGTCGGACACTTCATACATACAGCAAACGCGTTTTGACAATCTACTTCTTTTTTAAATAACAACTGAACATCAAGTACAAGTCAAACACTGACACGCTATGTAAAACACCCCAGAACACCCCAGTTAGAGTCCCGCGGCGGCGCCTGTTGGGTGCGGTGCGTGGGGGGTGAGTGTCCTTTCTGTACGGGTTAGTACCATAGTACTATTATTTTCTTTTGTGGTACGGTTCAGAAATTATCATGTAAAATATAAAGTAAATAGAGCATTTATACACAACACACACACACACACGCATAAACACACTAGTGTACGCACGCACTGTTTATTCAATATCAATATAAAATTTGTTATTGCTTGTTCCGAGAGATGGAGATCAGTAGTCCTAAGATACAGGTTTTCCTAGTTTAGGCTCCTGTCCCCCACTTTCTATAGGCATTTGTAACTTGGTTTTTTTTATATATAAACAGTTGGCTATAAAATTATCATCCTATCTATGTTATATATATGTGTGGGAGAAAATAAAAGATTTGCCAGTCGTTTGTCCTGTTCAAAACACAAAACAGCTGCTTTTCGGTAGCTTCCGGTACGCTGCAACAAAGTGTTGGAACAACCTGCCACCGCCAATTAGAAATTCAAAATCTGTACCCACATTCAGACTTGCCCTGCCACCTGCTCGCAGCAGATAATGCAGTCGAAGTGGCTATGTTCTGGGCCAAAATTATCTAAACAATTTGTCACCGACACGATAAGAAGAAGAAGAAGTTCATTAAAAAAACACTTATTAGAAATTCAAAAACTAAATTAGCAGGGAGCTGATACTTTACGTATCATATTAGGTATACCAACAAATGCTGTTTGAATTATTATTATGTTATTATAACTTTACCTGTTTAGCTGTTCATTTTATCGTCCACAAATTAAAACTGAATTTAATTATAATTTTGTAATTTGAGGTAAATATTTTCTTCTTCTGTATAGTGCCACTGCGTACCTCTTTTAGTTATATAGTTATTAGTTTGTAATTGTATTTTTAAGGTTCTGAGGAAGATCAGCGTTATGGAATTTTTGCACTAAACTTAAGAAATTTTTTTTGGGCGAATTCTAATGTATTTAGGTGAGATTTAGTGATAATTTTGTTTGCTAGTAACCCTCAGACCTTTTTGAAACTGCTTAGTTTCTGCCTACCTTTATGAGTCCAATTAGACTGTTAAGGTAAGACCGCACTAGGCGTAACTGAACTGCAGCGGAACTGCGCGACACGAGTTGGTCAGTTGATCAACTTTGCCGCGCAGTACAGTTGCAGTGCAGTTCAGTTGCCGCGTAGTGCGTGTTGTCTCATATAATTTCATACAAAGAATATTTTGACGCGCAGTTCCGCTGCAGTTCAGTTACGCCTAGTGCGGTCTTACCTTTAGAGAAAACATGTCTTTCTAAACTTCGAAAAGACTAGGTTAGTGCAAAGTGCAAACAGATATGAGAGATGTAAGCTATAAGGTACTGACTGAGACGTAAGATAGGGTACGGAGAGACATAAGCACGGGAACTGCAAGTCGTCCAGAGGCGAGGCGATTATATTACGATTCCGATAAGTGTGCGTTGCAGTAGAGAATTTTATATAATAGAAATATAGAAATAGAAACAATTATTTGCAGGACATCACAACACAGAAAATAACAAATAAGACAAAATTAAAAACAACTACATAACAAAACATCAAAAAAAGCCGGAAGACGTAGTGTGGGCAGGCCCCCCACGAGGTGGACCAACGATGTGGTGAGGGTCGCGGTTTGCCGCTGGATGCGGGCAGCGCAGGGCCGATCGTTGTGGAGATCCTTGGGGGAGGCAGCAGTCCAGCAGTGGACGTCTACAGGCTGAGATGATGACGATGATGACAGCACAATATATACGTTCCCGAGTTATGTGTCCTGTGTTTTTAAATGGTATGCCCATACCTGTGGTTGAGTATAGTCGGAACCAGCGCCTGTATACGCTTCGTGGAGGTCTGCGTGCCGAAGTCAAAGGCCGAATCGGTAGTGAACACCTCGCCCATTATCATCACAGTATCCACGTGAGTCTCCTCCATTACCTGAACGCAATAATACAAATATACAAACAGTTTTAATTATTTCAATATTTTAAATTATTACAATAATGCAAATAATACAAACAGTTTTAATTATTTCCCTGTATGCAGTTTTAATTATTCCCTATATAATTATTTCCCGAATAGCTTCCTGCCGCGGCTCCGCGCGAGTTGATAGTTTTACCCGTAGAAATGAGGAATTTGCCCGCGGTAAAAGTTTGCCTATGTTCTTCCGCAAGGTTCTATTCTATCTTTGTGCCAAATTCGCCCGCTTTAACTATTTTTCCCGTGGGAATGAGAAATTTTCACGCGGTAAATCGTAGCCTATGTTTTTTCTCAAGGTCTATTCTATTATGTGCCAAGTTTCATCAAAATCTATTCAGTAGTTTCGGAGCCTATTCAATTATTAAGAATATTTTAGGTATTTTTTTTACACCTTGGTTTACATTATAGACGTGTTAGTAAGGATCCCTAATTTTTTTGAAAATAAAATATAGCCTATGTTATTTAGGCAGTGATCATAGCTTCTCAACAGTGAAAGAATTTTTGAAATCGGTTCAGTAGTTACGGAGTCTATTCGATGCAAACAATAAACAATCAAAGCTTTCCTCTTTATAATATTAGTATTAGTCAAATAACACACCGGCGGCGCTGCGACTTTAAAATCTCTATGTGGCGGAAAGTCACATTTATAAAAAAAAAGAAGGTGCGTCGATATAACATGCCTTTGTGGTATATTGGTAACTGAGCTTACGTCATGTTTTAGGTGATAATCCTACTAATATTATAATTGCAAACGTTTGTGAGGATGGATGTACGGATGTTTGTTACTCTTTCAAGATGTATAGAGAAATGAGTAGAACACGAGAAGAATTAGAAAAAAAAAAAAGATGTTGAAAATAATGGCTATATAAGGGAAGTTTTTCGGACAATATTTAGAATACACTACCTCCGCCACTTTCCCACTTTCTAAAACAAACCGTGTGAACCACAGAACAATTAAAATAGGTTAGAATGGCGATAATGCGCCTTTCGTATGAAATCCGGTGTCGCCGATTCCACCCCACCTTTCACCTCGACTACATCTGTACTTCAATAAAGATAGCCAATCATAGCGCCGCGCCGCTCAATCACGCGATTTCAAATGGAACGAATCATACGCATGCACGCATACCGATGTAGATTTTTATAGCTATGTGTGAGTTAAACAGCGCGGTCGCGTCTTTGCGTAGAGATATGAGCGTTTGCTCATATCCATGACGCGCCTGCCCCGCCCACAGCGCCTTTCTAACCTCTTTAAAATGTTCTGTGGTGTGAACGGTGCGTTAAACATACCTTGGATTCATATCCGGTGAGGAACTTCATTTCTTTTGACATCCGCAAGATGGAGTCCCGATCGCCTTCAGAAGCCGCTTTGATTATCTCGATGTAATTATCCATAAAATCTTTGGAGTACTCTCTGGTTGCACCAAAGTCTAACAGTATCACCTAAAACAGATCGACATTATATCACAGAATCTTATGTACAGTCTCCTGCAAAGAAAACGGACCCCCCTGTCTTCGAGTAGCCGCCGCGCCGTCGCGTGTCCCACGTCCCATACCCGCCAAAACATGTACTTCAGTTTTCAATGCGTGTACTAGCTAGGATTTATTTTTAAAAAATGCGCACCTGCTTTAATTTTCGCGCAAACACTAATTAAAGTTGGCGCGTACAAAACGAACCTCGTTCTGTACGTAATAGTACGTACCGTCCAATATATTGCAGGAATTATCTAAATCACAATTTTAAACCGTTGTACCCTTATGTGTACCTTTAAAAATAACTTTTTTATAGTTATATTCATTCACAAATAAATAAAAACATAGATTTGAAGTTGGCGCGTACAGAGCGAGATTTGAATAAAAATAAAACTAGCCGGCCCCGTGTGATGGCCGACTTGCTTTGCTGGTCGTATGTAATGTACCTTGGATGTACCTCTAGAGTTATCATTCATTTAATTGCTCAATGAATTCTACGAGTTAAAAATCAACTTTAATATGTTTGAATATTATATGGTGTACCATAGAGTAAAGAAGCCTTAGATTTGGCTGCGTTTTTATATCGTCAATGGCCAAACTTACTTTCAGGTATTTTTAAAAATATTTTTTTCTGAAAATATTCTTATCAGGTTGCTACTTAGCCGAACTGCGCGTGAGGAATCGATTCTTAATGCCAATTTCATAAATTTTTGCCGTCATTGGCTATGCCCGTTATAGGGTTGAATGTGGATGAAGCGAAAGAAGTATTTCTAGATCATAGCAAGTGGAAGACATTCGTTTTGAGAATCTGTCCTTCTGCGAATAAAGGGAAGGAAGTGGTCTCTGCCTACCACTCCGAGAAAGAAACGTGACTGTATGTATGTATCAATAGCTTCCTAATAACAAAACGTACCTACTTAGAATCTTTCCGAAATCATCCAATTCTAAAACTTTCTTTACTCTATGGAACACCATGTAAATAATATTAAAGTTGATTTTTAACTCGTAGAATTCATTGAGCAATTAAATGAATGATAATTCTAGAGGTACATCAAGGTACATTACATACGACCAGCAAAGCAAGTCGGCCATCACACGGGGCCGGCTAGTTTTATTTTTATTCAAATCTCGCTCTGTACGCGCCAACTTCAAATCTATGTTTTTATTTATTTGTGAATGAATATAACTATAAAAAAGTTATTTTTAAAGGTACACATAAGGGTACAACGGTTTAAAATAGTGATTTAGATAATTCCTGCAATATATTGGACGGTACGTACTATTACGTACAGAACGAGGTTCGTTTTGTACGCGCCAACTTTAATTAGTAATAAAAATAAATCCTAGCTAGTACACGCTGGTACGCCTATCTGATGTATTGAAAACTGAAGTACATGTTTTGGCGGGTATGGGACGTGGGACACGCCGTCGCCGCTTACGACAATGGGTCCGTTTTCTTTGCAGGAGACCGTACCTGCTATTGAAAAGTTGAGAAATGGGTTCATTCATATTCGCAGCCCAATTTAGAAATATAGTTATCAAAGTTCAAAGTATTTATTTTTAACTTTAGGATAATATATTTACATCACTTAGTTATGTCAGTTACTTTTTTCTTTTCCGGCGAATTCAAATGCGCAACTATTTTAAATATTTTACATAGTATAAATATATATTACAGCTACATATTGTGTAGTTATCGTAATATGTCTTGCTCTGACATGTACGAGTATATTACAGCTACTTAATATAATTATCGTAATCATCATCATCATCATTTCAGCCGAAAGACGTCCACTGCTGGACAAAGGCCTCCCCCAAATTTATATTATCGTAATGTCTTGTTCTAATTTATATTACAGCTACCTACATAGTGTGTAGTGGGCTTTCTTCGTCGAGTCGATGACAAATCAAACTATAATATGTTTGCGGCCCAGAATGTTGCCAGTGGTCTCTATGGATTAAACGAGTTACCTGTTTGGTATGCGTGTTGTAGAAGAAGTTGGCCCAGTTGGGGTCGGTCTGCATGCATCGCAACACGAACATCTCCCTCAAGCACAGCTGCATTATTTTGTACGCGATGTCGTGCCTCGTCTCGTACGGTGCGTCAAACAGTTTGTCAAGCGGCGTGCCTTCTATCAACTCTGTTGTTATCACTTCGGATGCACACAATTCGTCTAAAATCATTCAAGAAAAATTATTTATGGTGTACTAGCTTTCCGCATCGCGTGTGGGCCTGCGTTAACAGTTTTTCCCGTGGGAACGAGGTATTTTCCCGCGGAAAAGGTAGTCTATGTTAGGGTGAATGTACCTTTCTAATGGTGAAAGAATGTTTGGAATCGGCACAGTAGTTTTTGAGTTTATTCATTAAAATAAAAACATACACATAAGAGTACAAATCTTTTCTCTTTATAATATTAGTGTAGATGTAGATTGCAGTCGTCGAGCGGTAGCAAAAACAACTTTACAATGCAAAAGGTATATTTGGCGCTTCGATTGTCTAATTTGCTTTAGCCGCGGCTGAAAGCTAGTGTATAATATAAAGAGTAACAACAAGCATAGATACATTTGTTACCGTGCGCACGTTAACTTGAGACAGGTCCTATTAGGGAATATGCACGTATTTCTTATTATTATTTTAAAGGTTTCTACGGCGTTGTCCTAATAAAACGCGATTACGCGATCGCGCGATTGTGAAATGTATGAAGAAATCGTTCTATCGCGCGATCGTCTATTAGGACACATATTCGACTTCAATATGTATGATCGCGCGTTCGTACGAGTAAAATTCGCGCGAACTTGCGATGATCGCGCATTCGCGTTCTATTAGGACAACGCCTACGAGTTATTTATTACATTACGAAAAAAATTTATAACACATCACTATCACTACATAGTATAAAACAAAGTCGCTTTTTCTGTCCCTATGTCCCTATGTATGCTTAAATCTTTAAAACTACGCAACGGATTTTGATGCGGTTTTTTAAATAGATAGAGTGATTCAAGAGGAAGTATGTATAATACATGCATAATATACTTAAGGATAACCCACAATAACCATTTTCCCGTGCGAAGCCGGGGCGGGTCGCTAGTCTTTAATATATAGCATTCAGCTAATTTTTTTATTAAAATCACTATCATTTTCGGGCGATTTGAATGCGGCCATTTGGCGCGCTTGGTGTGACGTCAGTGGTCACATGTCAGATGATACACGAGTTCGATGTTAGTTAGACGTCGAGCTAAAAGGACTTGGATCCAGGCCAGAAAAAAAAAGAAAGAAAGCAGAGTATTACTTCGAAATACCATTGACGTCACGTTTGTTTCACCATCAATAGTATTCGTTTTGAAAATTTGAGAGAGAATTTTAAAACAGCCTATTTTTGATGATTAATTTTTACTATTAAATTATGTTTAATTTTAAAAATAATTAATTGTATGGCTATGTTTGTGTGTGTAACAATAAAGATTACAAAAACATATATTACATTCATTTTGAAGTCACGTGCTTATTCCCTATTCCTCAATGACATTGGCAGGTTATCTCACCGATGACGTCAGGCACGTAATATTCTGGGTAGGGCTCCAACAGCTGTTTGAATTTCCTCGTGCAATGCGCCTCCCGCACGTAGTCCACTTCCCAAGCGAGTTCCTTCTTCGCCACCTCCACTATATTGTCTATGAACATGCCTTTTGGGAAGATGTTCCATACCTACCGGAACATGACGTAATAGCTATTTATGCTACTAGTGCGGAAAGTATGTGATTTCCGATGAGTGTATAAGCCGACACGAGTCGGAAATCATCTTTCGCACGTGTATCATACAAGATTTTACTATGTTATATAATATACTTTATTGCACATAACACAAAAATTTCTTATAAACTTAATTGCAAAGGCGAGCTTATCTCTACAAAGAGATCTCTTCCAGCTAACCTATACGCTCCACGGTGGTTCCCGCGCCATACAAGGGTGCGTCAATATTCGAAATCAATTTATTTTATGGTTTATTAAGCAATAAAATGCTTTTCTTTTATTAGAAATAATATATTTGTGTATAAATAACTAAAATTATGTATTACTTTTATAATGGCATGATAAAAACATGGTAAATTAAATTTTAATTTTAACAAATTATCAAGTATTTTACAGCTTTCGATAAAATTCTTTTCTTTTAGTGTGTAACTTTCAGAACTCAACAAAACCCTATTTAATATGTCTTGGTTTATTATCACACGAGATATTTTGTGTGTGTGGTGAAGACAAAATGACTTATAGTCCGTATCCGTGCTTCTCCTGCTTCCTCAGATAATTCTCCTATGGTGATGCTGTATTAATTACCTATAATGACCTCCAGCAGGCAGGCGAACCAGAGTCACCGACATAGCCCGAAGAATCGCTAAACTTAAGTGGCAATGGGCTGGGCACATTGCACGTAGAACCGACGGCCGTTGGGGCAGAAAGGTTCTTGAATGGCGACCGCGCGCCGGAAGACGTAGTGTGGGCAGGCCCCCCACGAGGTGGACCGACGATCTGGTGAGGGTCGCGGGAAGCCGCTGGATGCGGGCAGCGCAGGACCGATCATTGTGGAGATCCTTGGGGGAGGCCTTTGTCCAGCAGTGGACGTCTTTCGGCTGAGATGATGATGATGATGATGAATGACCTCCATGCTATAAGATCTTATGAACGGAAGCTGGAAGGTAATACCACAGATACATGTCAACGAGTAACTTAGCGGTTTCTAAAGAAAACTGGCGAAAATTAGCGTTATCTATTCTCTAGAATCTATTCAGAATTACGATTTAAAAACTTTGTTTTATAAATTGATGTCTGTTATACAGATTCTCTTTACACGGGCATAGAGAGGTTCCAGACTCAAACTTTTAAAATTGTTAACTAGTTCTTTCAAGCTGTTTTTAATTTCATAAAAAACCAGGCTTATTACTTTTGTGGATTTCAGTCCTTTTCCAAAATAATTGTACCAAATATCAAACAGGGTGATTTGATTTGACAGGGTAGTTATAGTTATTATCTAAAAATAAATACCGAAAATTAAATTTACACATGAGAAAACAAAGAGTAAGAAGAAATCACAATATAAGAGCGCGTAGCAGACTGCTACGACCACTAGGCTAAGTTCGTAGCACTTGAATAGCTCAAAAAGTAGGTAAAAGTAGTTGTAACCATTAATATTATCTAGAAGAAGAAGCTTCAATCTTCACATTAAACATCAATTTAGGCGCGGCCAGTAGCGGCCAATTAGTTAAAAGTCTCAATGAAAATATAATAAAATAAAAAATATAACTAAAATATGGTACGGCGTAGCAGTCACATTTCAAATACAATAACGGTTTTAATCTTCAAAATTTGTGTTGTTCACATAGTACATACCCTGTTTCTCAATATCTATTAAAGAAAAACTTGATACAAATAACCAATTTGTAACAATAAGTCAAAAACGTGAACGGTGCGTATAAATTAATTACTGATAATATGGCTACATACAAAATACGCTGACTTCTAACTGCAATTTAATACGGAAGCAATTTTTTTTCTTACCTCATATTCATGAATCTGGGTAGTTTTGAGTCTTGTCTGTCATATAATAACATGAAAATGAAATAATAAAATCACGCATTTTTTTATTATTGTCGTATGGCGGAGACCTTTGTGCGCTCGTGAGAAAAAAGAAGAATAATTTTGAGAGACTGACAAGAAGTGCACCTAAAGAAGGTTATAAAGATAAAATGCTATAAATAAAAACTTAACTTTAAATAAAATAATACAAAATACCTAAACTGCTAGGTACTTAAATACCTAACAACAAGATATATATTAATAATACAATATAAATACACATTAACATAAATAAATAAATACATACATACATCAATAAATACTTCAAAGTTACAAGGATAAAAAGTTGTGCAAGAAAAAAAAACAGTAATATTAAAAACTAGATATTTTAAAATGGCGGGCTTCTTAAATACATGCGCGCTGAAAATATTATCTACTGCGCATGTGCCATGCAAATAGCTACCTCTTCGAATCGCAATAAGGCATGAGTAATAAAATGTATTCAGCCATGCAAATTTTTAATTAATATGAACGTAATTTATCAATAAAAATCACGCGTTTATTGAATTTTTATTTTTATTGTTCCCTTTATATTAGTAACAATTGGTAATTGAGTAATTTGTAAAAATATCTCAAATACTGAAATGTCAGGTTGGCGGCTGAGCAAAAATAAAAAAAGAACTGAAAAGTAAAAAGCACTAGTGCGAAAAAGTGCTACTTTCCGCAGTATTTGGCTGCTTAGAAAACGCTCTTTTCGAGCACATGCATTGTAATAGCTATTTATGCTACTAGTGCGGAAAGTATGTGATTTCCGATGAGTGTCATTTTATTCACGAGCGAGCAAAGCGAGCGAGTGTATAAGCCGACACGAGTCGGAAATCATCTTTCGCACGAGTATCATACAAGATTTTACAATGCATTGTGCAAGAAAAATAAACAGTTATATTAAAAAGGTGTATAAAATGGCGGACTTCTTAAACACATTCGCGCTGAAAAAATCATCTACTGCGCATGTGCAAAGGCAATGAGTAAAATGTATTCAGCCACGCAAATTTTTAATTAATATTTGAACGTAATTTATCAATCAAAATCAATTTATAAAGTAATTATACTAATTATAAACGCGTTTATTGAATTTTTGTTTTTATTGTTACCTTTATATTAGTAAAAATTGGTAATTAAGTAATTTGTAAAAATATCTCAAATACTGAAATGTCAGGTTGACTGGCTGAATGACAGCCTGAGCAAAAATTTAAAAAAAACTGAAAAGTAAAAAGCACTAGTGCGGAAAAGCGCTACTTTCCGCACTATTTGGCTGCTTAGAAAACGCTCTTTTCGAGCACATGCATTGTAAAATAATGAAAAAAATTAAACCGTCACGGGATGCCTGGCTGATGTGACACATCGAAAGTAAAGTTAGTCTGTGATTGCTTCAAGTGGTTTTACAGGTATCTGCTAGATGGCGTAGTACAAGATGTATCTTACGATTACTGGTACTTAGAAAATAGTTTTCTTTGGTAAATTTAGCGTGGCGACCGACGCCCGCTCGCCACCGTCGGCACGGTTACTACGTCAATAATCAGTTTTACCCCTTGCCTATAGATGTTTCACATTGCTTCGCGCAATCGGGTAAGAGGGAAATAAGAAGTACACTATATGGAGAATATGGACAATAGACAAGATAAATATATGTGTAAGCAATATGCATAATATGCATTAACAATACCGCCGTCTTTTGTACACCTGTGTTGTTGTAATTATGTTTTGTTGTATTCTCTTGTGTGCAATTAAGTATATTCTATTCTATTATAATATAGTAGGTATACTTTTGTAGGCTAAAATTAATGACTATTATTTATACATAAAAGTCACGCCTCTTTCCCGAAGGGGTAGACAGAGACCGCTTTTACGCTCTCACTTGTTACTATTCAATCAAACACACTTCTTTCACTTTATTCTCATTCATAAATCTCATCATGCATTTCTTTTAATCTATACTTACCTTCATGACGCCCACGAGGTTGTCTATATCGCTGTTGATGCCTTTGGCGACTCCTGGGTATTGCACCTTCATAGCTACTTCTTGGCCGCTGTGTAGCCTCACCAAATGTACTTGGCCTGTAATATATTGTCATTCTAATATTATATAGAGGAAAGATTTGTATTTTGGTGTGTGTGTATGTTTGAAATGAATAAACTCAAAAACTACTGTACCGATTTCAATAATTCTTTCACCATTAGAAGGCTACATTCACCCTGAGTAGCATAGGCTAGCTTTTACCGCGGGAAAATCCTCATTCCCACGGGCAAAATGGCGCCGCGGCGGAAAGCTAGCATTATTATATAAATACGTTCTTCATTCTGCCCGAACACGTCTACTGCTAGAGAAAGGCCTCCCCCAAAGATACATCAACAACGATCGGGCCTGCGTTGCTCGCATCCAGCTGCAAACCGCGACCCTCACCAGATAAATAAGTATGATATTGTGTCATTTTCTTTCACTTGATATAGGGTAAAACAAGGTATTACTGGCCACTATCAGTAACTGGCCACTTTGTAGTTTAATGCTCCAAAATAAGATTGCCTGATAATCTTATTTATATTCTTCACAATATTATTTCGGAGCACTTGGTTTACCCTTCCTACCTAACCTAGTTCTAGTATAATTTACTGTAAGGAGTTGATGTGGCAGCCTCAACAATAACAAGTCCTCGCTACTTCATAATGCACTTTCTTTATTCATTAGCACAGAACACTAATAATATTAACACATTAAAGAAGGAAAGAAAGGGAACTTCCCCTCAGTTCCTCACTATAATAAACTATGCTATCCAGATGACAGCTGGAGCAGGAAGATGTCAAAAACAAACTGAGACAATCCACAAAAATATGTCTCGAAAAAGGTTTAAATTTAGAATGTACTTGCAGCCAGGCTGACAAGCAAAAGAGATAGCATGACCAATACCACATTACCGATAGAAGCAGCAGCGAAGGGTTTCTCCTCAAAGTATTGTACTTTGGTCTTCCATTCGGGGCCTAATTGGGAGACCAGCACTTGTTCCACCTGCCACACCGGCATGAAGTCAGCCGACTGTCGCACGCGCTCGAAGATTCGCTGCAGCTCCGGGGATATCACAGACTCGTCTTGGATGCTTAATAGCTGCCCGAGCTTTAGCGCTGCTCCTATGGACGTGGAAACCAAGCGATTATTGCTGCAAAGAGCTTACACCGTTTTTAGGGTTCCATATCCCAAAAATGGCGAGCCGTCACGGGACCTGGCAGATGTGAAACATCGAAATTATTTATAAGTTATATGCATAAAAGAACAGATTATAACATGAATTAAATATGGTAATATGAAAAAAAAGTATTTCGAATTCTTTCCAGAAAATGAACAGGCATTATTTAAAAAAATAACATTTTCTCACACAGGCTAACGCAAACGGTTCTTTGACTCTAAATTGATGCTATTCTTCAAAACAAACATAAAAGTACGTCATAATGGCCTACATAATAAAACATGTTTCTATTTTGTTTTCAAAATAAGTTTGCGATGGCTTCAAACGGTTTTACACGTAACTGCTAGATGGCGTAGTAGAAGGCATAAGATGTATAAGAATATACACTTTATTAGTGGTATCTGTATATTTCCAAGGTTCTTGAGAGGCTTGTTCAGCAACAACTATCAGCTTATCTCTCTGTAAACAACCTCCTAAGTCCTTTCCAATCTGGTTTCCGCCCCGGTCATAGCACGGCTACTGCGCTGGTCAAAATTTCTGACGATATTCGCATGGGTATGGAGAATCGGGAGTTGACCGTGTTGACTCTACTTGATTTCAGTAACGCTTTTAATACGGTTGATTTTGATATCCTCCTTGCGATGTTGCGTTCTCTTAACATATCTCCTTCTGTGGTTGACTGGTTTCATAGTTACCTGTATGGGCGCCGGCAGCGTATACGTATTGAAGAAACCTTCTCTACGTGGTGCGATACATCTGCTGGCGTACCGCAGGGTGGCGTTCTGTCCCCTCTCCTATTTGCTTTGTTCATTAATTCTATAACTTCCACTCTCACTTCTTCTTATCATTTATATGCAGACGATCTCCAGATTTACTCGCGTGCACCTATCTCAAAGCTTTCTGATGCGATTGATAAAACGAATCGAGACCTGAACAGTATTTCTGACTGGAGTCAATCATATGGGCTGAGAGTGAATCCCGCCAAGTCACAGGCTATCATCATTGGCAGTCGCTGGTATATCGATCGGATTAACTACAACTCATTACCACCCATTACGTTTAATGGTGTTACAATTCCTTTCAGTGATAAAGTCAGAAACCTTGGAATAGTTTTTGATAACCACCTGTCGTGGAAGCCACAGGTATCTGAGGTTAGTAGGAGGGTGTTTTCCGCTTACAGTTCCCTAAAACGCCTTAAAAATTTATTGCCGACCAGAACAAAAATTTCTCTAGCCCAATCCCTTCTTTTACCCATCCTGGATTATGCAGACGTTTGCTACTGTGACCTAACTGGAGAACTCCTTAACAAGCTTGAACGTCTGCAGAACCTTTGCATCCGTTACATATTTGGCCTGCGGAAATTTGACCATGTCTCCATTTATTGTTCCAAGCTTCAATGGCTACCGATTCGTTATCGTAGGGACTGCCACATCCTTTCCCTTCTTTACTCCACTCTCTTCAATCCTAATGCTCCTCCCTATCTTAAAAACCTCTTCACGTTTCGTTCTTCTTCTATCAGCCTTAAGCAAAATCTTCGCTCATGTCAAAATCTTACTTTAGATATGCCTGTTCATTCCTCTAATTTCGTCAATCAATCTTTTCAAGTCCGAACCATCCGCCTCTGGAATGAACTTCCTGAATCTATCCGACGTTCTCCTTCACCCGAGTCTTTCAAAACGCGTATTAAAGCCCACTACCTTGCCACCATCTCCTCATCATGTTAATATCTCCTGTCCACACTGCAGTAATTTTATTATAGTTTTATATATGTATTAGTATATTTATGTTATTTATTTTTATTTTATTTTATCTGTGTAGTTTTAAGTATTCTAAGTAAGTACCGTTATATAAGTATTGTATGTAGTTTATTTATGTTAGTGCCACCAACCCGCGCTCTATATCATTTTTCGCAATTTCCTGCTTGGTTGCCTGGAAGAGATTGCTACTTTAGCAATAAGGCCGCCTATTGGCTTTTGTTTCACTTTTAAAATTGTAACAATACTATTAATTTATGGTGTCAATAAAGAATGTTTGTTTGTTGTTTGTTAGTTTGTATCCTACTAATCATCGCCTACTAATATAATAAACGCGAAAGTTTGTGAGTGTAGATGGATGTATGTTTGTTACTCTTTCACGCCAAAACTACCGACTGAATGTATTTTAATGAAACTTTATAGCAATCTAGCTTATACATTAGAATAACAAATAGGCTACTTTTTACCGCGGGAAAATACCTCATACGTCATCGCCAAATTTCTCCGAAACTACTGGACCGATGAGTTGTTTGTATATGTTAACCACTTTAGCTTAGGTTTTGAATACCTGGAGGACACAACATACTTAAATACGATACACGCTCTTAGGGTAAGCATAGTATGCGCGACGCACGATGTCGACGACGCTCAAAAGACGCTCGAAATACGCTAGTGTGGGGGGCCTCTAAATATCGAATTGCGGCTTAACCTTACCTCTCACTTTGCAGAGCGTGTCAACAATCCTCTCGGCGTTGGCAGGCGACATGAAAGCATGGCTTGCGTGTTCCTCCGTCTTGCCCGTGATGCTCTGCAGCGAATTTCGAGTGTACTGAGCGACTGTGCCTACTCCCAAACCGGCCGCCAGCGTGCCGAACGAAAACATGCGACTTAACCGGGATGACGGCACCACGCGCGCTTTGGAGTTCTCGCTCAGCTGGAATAATCAAATTCAAATTATTCAACATACGTTTTTAAGAAAAACACTTAACGTCAAATAAGAAGTTAATAAATTTAGCTCAAACCAAGGCTCTATTTTACTGGACTGGATTTTAGTGGACTACTACGGCCTGTTATGTAAGTATGTAATATTTTACTGGACTGGATTTTAGTGGACTACTACGGCCTGTTATGTAAGTATGTAATATTTTACTGGACTGGATTTTAGTGGACTACTACGGCCTGTTATGTAAGTATGTAATATTTTACTCATATTTAGCAATGCAGTAGGCCTACTACATTGTACAGAGGTAAAAACACTTGCATCACTTCACAGAGGTTCTGGAGTCCCGGTGGGGGTCATTATGCTAAGGTAGAAGAACAGTGAATTACAGTAAGGCTCCACCTCAACTGTTTAATTCTATTTGCCAATTGAAACTTTAATTTCCTGTGTTACAAAGTTTTATACTTACTGAAACTTTTATTTTCTTCTTAGCCACTGGTTTGGGCACTGCATTAACAGTTTTACTTATACTGTCATTCAAAGGCACAGTTTCTTTTAATTCCGGCTGCTGCTGGATTTGAGCAGTGGAGACAGTCTGCTTCTGTGGACTCAGTCTCGGTTCTTCAACCTTTGGCTGGATCTTCTCTAGCGGCGCCTCTATTTGTACATCTGGAACGTCCCACTGCCCAGGTCGTTCCAACATCTCGAATGTCTTTGCAAATTCTCTGTTCAGCTCTTCAATATCATCCTTCGTCTTTGGATCCATTGTCAGATTGCTTGCTGTATCTGGACTAGGATTATTACTGTTGTATTTCTTCACACCTTGAAGTACTACAACACCTCTGTCATAAATATCTTTGATTATGTCACGATTTGGTAACGAAGATGTCAGGTTAGTCGGGCAAGATTGTAAGAGAGGTTTGATGCTTGAGTTATTCCATATCAATTTAGTATTTTCAGTCTGAAGTTTAACCCCAGCCTCCGCTACCATCCGAAGGCCTCGGATTATACCCATTAGATCATTAACATACGACATTGTGGCAGGTCTGAAATTAGTCAAGCTTGTGTTCAATACAATACAAAACTTAGGCTGGGACTATAATACATATGGTTTAATAAAATAAATATGGTTTATATTAAAATGTAAGTGATATGAAGTTCACCAGGTTATCTAGTAATATAATAATAATAATAAAAAAATATTTTAGGATTATGAATAAAAAGCAGATTACTGATTGATTATTAATTTCAGTTACTTTTTTTATCATAGTCATTTAATATTGTTATGTTTAGTGCTTTATATTTAAAAGAGTTTTTACAAGTCATTAAGTAGGTATTTGTTTCATAGACATCTTCTGGGGCCAGTTGATATTTTATAAAACCATTAGAACAATTTGCAAGCAATAAGGGGCCTACAGGTGCAAAGTGCCGCCCCCAGGCTCCCACCCTTTAAAAAATAGGTATAACAACTCGCAAAAAAATATGTTTCCAAAATCTAGAATGGCGAGGAACGAGATGGTGTTCTGTAGGATATATAGAAGCTATTAACTTTATTTATTATATCTCGCTAGTGTGTTTGTAAAAGTGGCAGTTTTCCGCAATTGTTCCATCTATAACTACTAATGAGATATAATAAATAAAGTTAATGGCTTCTACTTATATATCCTACAGAACACAGACTCGTTCCTCGCCGATCTAGATTTTTGAAATATTGATTATTTTTCAAGTCAGTATTTTTTAAGGGTGGCGGCGCCGCTACTTACTACTTACTTACTTACTTACTAATCAAAATAGTAACATTTATAATTCAAAAATTTTACAGGTCACCAAATACACCATATGTAACATTAGTTTTTATTTTTAGACCTTTGCACTGGCCGTTTTTTAAATTTTTGTTAACATCATGTAAATTTGTTTCTATATATTTTTAAGATATAGTAATTAATTTTTTTCAATAAATGATGGTACCTATAGCTACACATTTTTGTACCTATCTTAAAATAATATATAAAATACTAGCTGCCCGCCCGCGGCTTCGCTCGCATTGGTTTTCGTCTTTTCCCATAGGAATAAGATGTTTCCCAGCCTGAAAAAGTAGCCTATATCACTCTCTGCTTCTGACTTCCAATAAGTGTAACAAACACAGAAACATTACTTTCGCATTTAACCACTCACCGTTTTTTTCCGTGGGAATGAGGTATTTTCCCGCGGTAAAAGGTAGCCTATGTCCTTCTGCAAGGTTTATTCTATCTCTGTACCTATCTTTTTTTTTTTACAACTTTTCGCCCTGCGGCTCTACCCGCGCCAACAGTATAACATATTTTTTCGGTTAAAGTAGCCTATATCCATCCCCAAAATCTATTCTATCTCTGTAATCAAGTTTTACCAAAACACCCCTTTAGAACTACCATTTTCCCGTGGGAATGAACTATTGTCCTGCGGTTACAGGTAGTCTGTTACCTTCCCTAAGGTCTATTCTATCTCTGTATCAAGTTTCATCAAAACTTCTGGCCCACCTTACCAATTTTCCCGTGGGAATAAAGTATTTTCCCGCGGTAAAAGGAAGCCTTTATCCATCCCCAGAATCTTTTATATCTCTGTACTAAGTTTCATCTTAATTTTCCGGCCACGCTACTGTTTTTCCCGTGGGAATGAGGTATATTACCGCGGGGTAGCCTTTATCCATCTTCAAAATCTATTCTATATCTGTTCTGTATCAAGTTTCATCAAAAAGTTCCGCCCGCGCTTGCAGCCTTTCCCGTGGGAATGAGATATTTTCCCTCAGTAAAAAGCAGCCTATGTCCGTCCCCAAGGTAAATTCTATCTTTGTACCAAGTTTCATTAACATTGGTTCAGTAGTTTCGGAGCCTATGCAATTATAAGGAATATTTTAGGTATTTTTTACACCTTGGGTTACATTATTGAAGTTTTAGTAAGGATTCCTAATTTTTTGAAAATAAAATATAGCCTATGTTACTCAGGGTGAATGTAGCTTTCTAATGGTGAAAGAATTTTTGAAATCGGTTCAGTAGTTTCGGAGCCTATTCGATGCAAACAAAAAAACAAACAATCAAACCTTTCCTCTTTATAATATTAGTATAGTTTTTTTACACCTTGGGTTACATTATTGAAGTTTTAGTAAGGATCCCTAATTTTTTTGACAATGAAATATAGCCTATGTTACTCAGGGTGAATGTAGCTTTCTAATGGTGAAAGAATTTTTGAAATCGGTTCAGTAGTTTCGGAGCCTATTCGATGCAAACAAAAAAACAAACAATCAAACCTTTCCTCTTTATAATATTAGTATAGAAGACGATCATTTCTACGTATGCCAACTTTATAACATAAATATTGTGGGTGTGAATTTCAAGGTTTCCGGTAAGTTAGTGGGCGCAGCCAGTTATTGAGGTAAAAAGTTATTGCATAACGATTTCCAAAGATATAATTCAAAATTTAATAAAAACTCAATTATAGCAAAATATAAACAAATAAATAATTACTAGTATTAGTAGGTACCTGTAAAATTTATACATAATCAAGAAAGAGTTCTCTAACCTTTTATTTTTGCAGTTCCTCTTTTTTTCGCAGAAGACTTCCGCTTTCTTTCTTTCACTGCTTGAGCGAGCAACGAAAAGTCAACAAACAATTCAGATCAGACAAGCAGAATAGCCAATTTCATTTAAAATATAAAACAATAAAAAATTATCTCTCAAAGCCTATAATCAGAAGGAACGGAAGCAAGCCGTGTTGCCATATCATATGGTGAGGACGTGATGATGATAACAAGATGATATCCGTATTTTCATTGAAAAAAATCCGTATAAAGTCCGTATATACCATTTTGAATGAAATTCCGCATCATATCCGTATATATAAAAAAAAAAAAAAGATTCTTTATTTATAATTTTTGATATGTCTGAATTAATAATTAAGTTAAAACCTGGGCTATTTCCCTAATTGTATTGTAGCAAGCCCTAAGTGATTGGTATTAAAAATTATAGTTCCGATCCGATCCGACAAATAGAAACTTTGATTAATAATATTACGGATAATATATCGGAATATGCATGTATAAATATACATCAATAATTATCCGTATGGACTTCGAAAATCCGTAATGGGTTGATCACACCACTTATGGTTTAGATATCAAAATAAGAAATGTTGTTTGCGTCACTAAAGGACTAAGGACCTGAGGAAGGCTAACTACTAAGGGCCACACGACGTGATTGTAATAAAAGATCTAGGATCAAAGATCTATGAATCAAAGATTAGAAAGGGACGCAGTTATGCGTTAGAATGAGATAAAAATACACCGCGCTCACTCTTGCGCATAACTGCGTCCCTTTCTAATCTTTGACTCATAGATCTTTTATAATGTAATACCCCCCTTAGCTATGTCTCGCTCGTCTAGTTTTGTGGAAAAAGTACAGATCAACCAACTTATCTGTGAACTGAAGGGCGGCGGTCCAATCGCTTTTAGGTAGGTAGGTATTCATACTTGACGTCCATATAGCGGAGTTAGTACCAATTCTGACCACTTCACAGATAAGTTGGTCGCACTGTAGTGCAGTGCAGTGCGGCTTTAATTAAGGCAGGTATTTCACTGGCGACGAAGGCAAAAGACGAAAGGGACGCAGTTATGCGCAAGAGTGAGCGCGGTGTATTTGTATCTCATTCTAATGGGTTGATCACACGTAACGAGTAGAGTGGCGAGACAGCAAATGGTCACTGGGCCGAGAGAGTCGCCCAACCGAGTCGCTGTTCACACGTATTTACAAAAGTGGCGAGACAGTTCAGTTTGATGCTGCTGATTGTCGTGTGCAATGGATCGCAGAAAAACTGATTTTTATTTTATTTTCATTCCTTATTGTAATTAGGGCTGCATTACACTTGACTTTGTTTTTATATTCAGGTGACAAAAATTCCATAAACATTCGTGTATTTTTTAACACTGTATGAATTTAATTCCACATACTTACTACTAGCCATTTTTATTGATAAAAACTAAAATAACAAAAAAAATAAACACACGCTGCTTGGTACAAATCGAACGAGTGGCGAGTGGCCAACCGAGTGCCTGTCCACACGAGCCGAGCGGGATAGCGAGTGGCTGCGGGGGCTGTATGTAGGATGAAGCGAGGGGGTGGGCACTTGTAGTCCGGGAGCCGAGGGCCTAAACACCTACCTCATCGAGTACCCCAATAGGCTATCTCTAGGTCGTTAACCGTCACTTAAACACTGAAAAAAAAAATAGTCTGCCAGAGCCGATCCTGCCGGGTCATCGAAATTTTTGACGTATTTTTTTCGTGGAACTTACCTCATAAAGTACCCGAATGAAAGTGGTGGCATCAGTTGACCATTGATTAATAATGTATAAAAAAATTGGTCTGCCACTGCGCAACCTGCCGGAAGTACTTGGCAGACGCCCTGAAATGTGCCCATCTGACACCCTTCACTTACCTCATCGAGTACCCCAATAGGCTATCTCTAGATCGTTAACCGTCACTTAAACACTGAAAAAAAAAATAGTCTGCCAGAGCCGATCCTGCCGGGTCATCGAAATTTTTGACGTATTTTTTTCGTGGAACTTACCTCATAAAGTACCCGAATGAAAGTGGTGGCATCAGTTAACCATTGATTAATAATGTATAAAAAAATTGGTCTGCCACTGCGCAACCTGCCGGAAGTACTTGGCAGACGCCCTGAAATATGCCCATTATTGCCCATCCGACACCCTTCACCTACCTCATCGAGTACCTCGATGGGACCAACGCCGAAAAATAACCAAAATGCCTGTGATAATGGATCACAAGGTCTGCCAGGTCAAAACTTGTCAAAGGGTGTCGGATAGGCACATTTCAGGGCGTCTGCCAAGTACTTCCGGCAGGTTGCGCAGTGGCAGACCAATTTTTTTATACATTATTAATCAATGGTTAACTGATGCCACCACTTTCATTCGGGTACTTTATGAGGTAAGTTCCACGAAAAAAATACGTCAAAAATTTCGATGACCCGGCAGGATCGGCTCTGGCAGACTATTTTTTTTTTCAGTGTTTAAGTGACGGTTAACGATCTAGAGATAGCCTATTGGGGTACTCGATGAGGTAAGTGAAGGGTGTCAGATGGGCACATTTCAGGGCGTCTGCCAAGTACTTCCGGCAGGTTGCGCAGTGGCAGACCAATTTTTTTATACATTATTAATCAATGGTTAACTGATGCCACCACTTTCATTCGGGTACTTTATGAGGTAAGTTCCACGAAAAAAATACGTCAAAAATTTCGATGACCCGGCAGGATCGGCTCTGGCAGACTATTTTTTTTTTCAGTGTTTAAGTGACGGTTAACGACCTAGAGATAGCCTGTTGGGGTACTCGATGAGGTAGGTGTTTAGGCCCTCGGCTCCCGGACTATTGGCCGAGCAAACAAATCATGATTCTAGTCGCTGACTCGCCGTTTTGGCTCCGCCGAGCACTCGCTAAAGTGTTCATACGTAACAACCACTCGGCCGAGCGCACTCTCTCGCCAGCCACTGTACTCGCTACGTGTGATCCACCCATAACTGTGTGTGTGTGTGTCCCTTTCGTTTTCTATCTTTGAAAAACCTGCCTCCTGACATCGAATGGTCTAATAACACTTTGACAATACAGTTTTTTTCAACGAGCAACACTATTACCCTATGCAATAACTAACGTTTTCGTATTATTTTGTAAAAAATTCAAGTGCAGTGAATGATTAAATATTTAATAGTTCCTAAAATTACTGTGTATATTATTAATGTTATTATATGTATTCATACTGCTCTAAAAAGTATTAAATCACACCTATGAAGCGAAGCGCTATCCTCACTGACATTTTCATTTCTGTCGACGCCATGTTTGTCACGTTTTTGCCAGTTGTGAATAAAAAATTGAAATTGCAGTAGCGTCGCCGCGTGTAATTTATATCCAGTGTAGTAATTGTGTTTCAAAATGAATACTGAATTTTCTAAAAAGAAGGAGAAACGTTCCCGGTCATCATCCAGCGATACTAACAATGTAAGTTGTCGTGAAATTCCCGCTCTCTGCGACCTCGTCGTTATATCCTCAAAAACTGTGCGACCCCATGCGTAGATGTGTATTTTTACTTTTACAAAGTGACGCTTAGCATGGCGAACGAACAGATTAATAGAAATCTGTTTTCTGTGTTACATTAAAGTCACAAAGTACACCCAGCAAAAGTGGTAGACAGCACAAGTTTTCACACCTTGCGACATTCTGGGCTTGTCAAAGTCCATGCTTTTAGCCTATTATTTACTGCCCGTTTTGCGGGTTTCTTGTGGTTTTCCTGAATTTTATAATAAAATAATTTGTCTGGTTACAAATATATTGTTACCTCAACAAATGTAACAGGCATGGTACTTATTGTTTATGTTGAAGTAGATTATTAGAGCTCCCATTTACTACTTGGCATCATTGAACAGATTCAATTTAGGAATAATATACACTTATTTTAGTTAAAATTATTTACTGGGGTAAATTATTTATCTCCTGGCAAAGTGATTCTGGCTTGTGAAATCAATATGCTAATGATTCACTTATGATGGCTGTATGTTCCATGAAATTGTGTTGTTGACTGTATATAATTTTCAATGTATATGATGCGCACTACTCAATTTCTTCAGTACTAGTCTGGAGTTCGACTGAGATAGTTGTGTAAGAAGAGGTGCAAGATGGTATGTGTTTAATTTATAATACATTTGCTTAGGTACTTGTCACTGTAGTAATGTGTTTAAACTATGAGTAATATATAAAAAAATTGTATTTTAATCTTAGTAAATTCAACAAAAACATAATCATAATAATAATAATCATAATCATTTAATTATTCGTCATTGTAGGTTACAGAGATGGTTACAAATAAATATACTCATAAATTCATGCTTTTAAAATTTGTATTTTCTAACGAGCTTTCATAAAGATTTATTTCTAAAATTTCCTTAAAATTTAAAGTCCTTAAAATTTTTAATATTACCTTTTATTTTTTATTGTTATTGTTATTTATTGATCTTACATAAATGATGGTTCATGCGGCAGTTCACTAAGTTTGGTACATTTGGTTTTGAGTTCATGATACATTAAGGACTAGACTACACTAAACAAAAATTCAAGTTGCAAATCCTTTTTATTCAATGGTATGATGTTTTAATTCAAAGTGTTTCTTTAAGAGGTGATATTGCTTTGGAAGTAGAAGCTGATAGGTTTTTGAAGGCATCTAGTGGTGGTTGTGTGATATTCAGGATAAATTATTATTGCGGAGATCCTTGAGCCAGGCCTAATGGTCAGTTAAAATTTTTTGAGTGATGATTATTTTCCAAATTAAGAAGACTCTGACGTTTCTCCGTTTTCCCTAAATTTGTGCAATCAGTCTGTCAATATTGTGCAAAATCAATGTTTAACAGCTCTAAAACTAAGAAGCTTTCTCCTGTCCCATTTTGTTCTTTACAAGTTTAGTGGGAAAAATTAAGAAGCACCTTTTAAGAGAAGTGGGCTATTTCAATCAATCAATCAATCAATAAGCCCTTTATTCTGAGCTCAGTTTTGTAATAACTATTGTGTTCTAGTATTACAGGATCTCTCAGCTCAGTGTGCCTTCTGGCATAGGCCTCCTCCAACGGTTTCCATTGCTCTCTCGCAACTCTTCTTTGGAGAGTGAACTTTTTATTTATAGTTTAATTTTAGGGTGTTTTACATAGCAAAATTATTTACAATGAAAAACATTAAAATGTTTACATATATAATATAATAATAATATATATTTTTTAATTGACCTATGCTTGTGTCGAAAAGATACGACCAGTTTTCCAAATTTCTTTTACTTCTTTCCTAGCATGTTTTTGACAAAAGCCTGTTCCAAGCATTTCCACCTTTCTCTGTTATTTGTCTCTTTCGTACACATCTTTCCAGCCATCTTTCTTTCCTGTTCTTCCAATTTTCTGATTTTTTTGCTTCTCTACTTATCCCCTCTCTTGGGTACCATGTTGTTATTCTTTCAGTTGTGGACTATTTACAGGTTATAAAGTTAATTGAAAAAATTTTTTTTTTTTTTTTTTTTTTTTCTTTTTCGAGTTAATTCTTGGTATGTTTGATTAAATATCAATTTAAAATATCTTTTACTGTTATTATAAGAGGACACATTTTGCTTTGCGAATTAACTGTATTTGAGAGAGTATTGTGTTGCCCGTCACACCATGAATTTTAAAATGAAATTGTGTTAGCAAAATTACTTTTATGGGTAAATGAAATGAATAATAAGTAAAATAAAACTTTCATAATTTCATATTTATTTATAAAAAAATAAATATTAAATACCTAGCTAGCTAAAAAAATCTCTATACATCATACATACACTCATACAGCTCTACACCTGCCTATACACTTTATTGACGACTCCATAGCCTAGTTGGTAGTTTGTCTACCTACAGAGCACAGAGTCGCAGGATCGAATTCCTCCTTGAAAAGTTTTTTTTTTTTGCTTTATATTCATGTCCAACCTAACTGGCTTAGGCTTAACATGCTGACTCGACATGTTTCCTTCTGATGAAGTAAACCTCTATGTTTTATGATGTATAATATAAAAAAAGAAGAGAATTCCATTTAGTGTACCCTGAACATAGATACCCTGGCATTTGGCCAACGGTGGGCGAAAGAATGCTGCCGAAGAAGTAGGAGAGAACAGACCTGAACTCTTTAACTCGGAAAGTACATGTTTAGGGCGGCAACGAAACTTCACTACACACTATGTAGTGTTGTTTTAATTCTTTAGTGTTTAAGTAATCATTTTGAGTCCCCTGTTTCCCGAATCTCTGCTCTCTTCGCCCTCGTCTCGAATCTTGTGTCTGTAGAGAATTTGCCAGCAAGTGCGTAGTTAATGAGATATTCATTTAAAGTCGATAGACCGCGAGATATAACAAATTAACTACATAAATGAAAGTGTCTGTCTGTATTCACTCCTTCTGTGGACATGTCGGGATGCTTGCTCTTTATGCGATTCGCATTGTTATCGTTGCAGCATTTAGATTGAACATGAATTGATGTCCTCTCTCAAATTCAAGAATATTTTCTTTCTCTTCGTTGAATTTCAGAAAAGCCTGGATTTGCTTGCTTCAGTTCAGCCTTCCTGCTCTATAAAATCTTTGTGCCGTCGACTTTGGACGCAAGTATCAATTTAAAAAAAAACATGTACCTACACTCGCGCGCGGTCCTCCCTTTCAGAGGATTCTAGTCATTATTGTGACAAGATGCGCCTTTCGTTAAAAAAATATTTTTTACTTACTAGCTTTCCGACCCGCGGCTCCGCCCGCGCTGACAGTTTTTCCCATGGGAATGAGGTATTATTTCCCGGCGGCAAAAGGTAGCCTTTGTTCTTCCCCAAGGTCTATTCTATTTCTGTACCAAGTTTCATCTAATCTGTTCAGTGGTTTCGTAACTTTCTCATTTATAATATTAGTAGGGATTAAGGTAAGTCATCCGTGAGCACACGTCTGTGTTCGTATGTATGAGGCGACTTGCCGTGCTCAATTCGAACTGACATGGCGCCTGCCATGTAACTACAGAGGCGTCACGACGCCACACGTCGCTCCCTTTCGACAGTTTTCACCTGCCAAGCAACGGTTTTCTCGTTTCTACCCTGTCCTTAGTAGTCTTTGGTTTGGCACCTAAATTTCAAAACCGCTACTGAAATGTAAAAAGTTATTTGAAGAAAGCCTAATTGATTATGTTAAATATAGTAGAGAATTTAGTGCAAAAAACGGTTGAAATTGGACGAGTGGATGAAACTTGGCATGGTGTTAGAATAGGTGGACTTGAGTAGAAATCCACCGGGACCCATGACTCGTACCCCCTCTGAAGCCGGGGGGAGGGGGGTGAAGTTCGGTTTTGCCGCCCTTCTTGTTGACGCTTATATCTCTAAAACCGTATGTACTATGACAAGTTTGGTATCATTTTCGGATAACTCGTTAACGTAGAATTCATTTTTGCAATTATAAAATAGGGTTGCCATACAAAAAACTAAATTATAGAACAAAATTCGAAAAACACGAATAAAGTTTTTCCACATAAACGTCGTTTACTTTTCCCATGGGAATGGTATCGATACAAAAAAAATATGGTCAGGTAGCAACATTCACGGGCTTTACAAATATATAACTTTTTTAGCACTTACTTGATAAAAAATGGGTTAAAAAAAATAAAATTGCATGCGCGGCAGACAAAGGTTTAAACATGGAACTAGCTCCAAGACCAAATTAGTCCCAAAACAGTGGTATTAAGGGGTGGTAATGTATGGTAGAAATGTTGTAGATGTTAAAAAACCTTCCAAAAAAGAATCTATGTAGAAGATCAGGTCAGAATTTAAAGTTAGAGCGGCCGGAACAAACGGTAGGAGATTAAGAGGTGGCGCCGTAGTAAAACTTATTGGAAACCTTGGTCAGAATTTAAAAAGAAAAATAAAGACCAAGACTTCAAAACATGGCAAACGCTGGCAATCCAACAAATGTAGCATAACAGGTGCAGACAATATTTCTGTTGACCAGTAATAGAATCAAGTTTTTTTTTCTTTGCTACTGGATTTTTAAACACTGTTTAATTTTTGCGTGGAAAAGACTGTTGCACTGCTGAAACTCAGACAACCGTTTGATGACCTCAAAAGCTATTGTCGGTACTGTGTCATTCATGCTTAAAAAATACTGGAAATAATGCTTGGCTGACAAAGGATGCAGACATCCTCGCAGTCCAAAAGTCTTCTCTGAATAAGCTGCATTCTGAACAGAAAAACCCTGCTCAGCTGTAACCAAATCTTGAACCTCCCACAGCACATACCTCTGATTGAAAGAGATCTGCGACGTGTATCTGGTAATAACTCAATAAGCGCAGGCCTTTGAGACTGTGGATAGGAATTTAACTTATGTACTGTAAATCCTTAGTTGCTAGCAAAATGTCTTGAAGCTGGAACCTTTGACGATCCTATGTTGCACCTTCGGAATCCAACAGTCTTTCAAGATACCTTATTGCTACGTTGGATAAATCGTTTTTTTATTGGCAACGCTGCTTAAACACCAAAAGGAAAATTGGTACTCGCAACAACCTACTGTGCCGACCTACGTCCACCAAATGGTATTTTCCACCAGTTCATCGATTTGGTGAGCACACGCTCAGCTATGGGGCTAAATTTGGCTCTAAATAAAACTCTCTGGCTTTAATCAGAAGGTTCGTAGAGACGTGACCAGCTCTCTGGGCATGGCTAATGAAAAGACCGACAGCAAACATCCCCAACACCACCACGTGCTGGTTCCTCAACACATTTAATGTCTAGTCTATAGATGAAGTAAGTAAGTAAGACGAGTAAATAGAATAGACGAGATACCCCACAGCGTCAGTGTCATACATTCCGTGGTTTAAGTACGCTTGGACATGATCTGCCTTGGCCAAATGGACATCTTTGAACATACTCTAGACCGGACCCAAGTCAGCCGAAACAGACACGTTCCAGTGAAGCTACAGCTCGGATGGCGCTTGCTTGCGTGATGTGTCTTTTTTAACGATGACGCTCCCATGACTTGTCGAGCCTACCTTACCACCTGCATGCGTAAGGATCTTTCTAGAGGCTACAGATAGCGCTTCATATGTGGCAAAGTACTGGTCTCAGGAAAAACACACATAAAACGATTCCTTGAAATCGCAAACGACTCTACTTCCCTACTGTTCACCAACTTCCCCAACCTTCAACCCTTATTATGGTCTTCTACCTCGAACTCTTGTTTACGCTTAGTTAGCCTTACGCTGGCTGATCCGTCTGCCTGATGATGTTGACTAGCTTAGTAGCATTATATGCAGCAATTGGTTAGTATGACACAGTAAAGATATCGGCAGGTAACTTTTGAGATCACCTCAAGGCTTTCTGAGTTTCAGCAGTGCAACAGCTTTAGCTTTTGCCCCAAAGACGTGGAATCTAAGCAGAAATTAAACAGGGTTAAAATAAACCAGTAGCCGAGAAAACGAAATGGGTTCTTGGTTCTATTTCTGATCGACAGAAATATTATCTGCCCCCGCTTTGCTATATTTGCTGGGTTGCCAGCGGTTGCTAGTGTCTTGAAGTCAGCCATCTTGGGACTTTTTTTACATTTAAAAGTCTGACCAAGGTTCCCAACAAGTTTCACTACGGCGCCACCTCTTAATCTCCTACCGTTTGTTCCGGCCGCTCTAACTTTTCATTCTGACCTGATCTTCTACATCGCTTATTTGTTTGGAAGGTTTTGTAACATCCACAACATTTCTTCCATACATTATCACCCCTTAATACCACTGTTCTGGAACTAATTTGGTCTTAAAGCTAGTTCCATGTATATACCTTTGTCTGCCGCGCATGCAATTTTATTTTTTTTAACCCATTTTTTATCAAGTAAGTGCCATAAAAGTTATATATTTGTAAAGCCCGTGAATGTTGCTACCCGACCATAGTTTTTTTGTATCGATACCATTCCCATGGGAAAAGTAAACGACGTTTATGTGGAAAAACTTTATTCGTGTTTTTCGAATTTTGTTCTATAATTTAGTTTTTTGTATGGCAACCCTATTTTATAATTGCAAAAATGAATTCTACGTTAACGAGTTATCCGAAAATGATACCAAACTTGTCATAGTACATACGGTTTTAGAGATATAAGCGTCAACAAGAAGGGCGGCAAAACCGAACTTCACCCCCCTCCCCCCGGCTTCAGAGGGGGTACGAGTCATGGGTCCCGGTGGATTTCTACTCAAGTCCACCTATTCTAACACCATGCCAAGTTTCATCCACTCGTCCAATTTTACATGGTTCCCATACATTCATTTGCACTAAATACTCTACTAATATAAACGTAATTTCATTAAATGTTATAAAAAAGAAAAGTTAGTTAATGTTTACGTGAAAAATATTTTAACAATTTTAATTAATTTTGCTATTATGACCGGCACTGTGCTAACATAATATGTAAACTTCCATCGTTTAGCGGTTTGTCAAACACGTGCAGTTTGAAAAGCACATATCGTTTACACCCTTTAGTTTCGCGTGAAATGTCGTGAAACAATACGAGAAAAGTATATTGCTTAGGTGTGTACAAGGAAAACGAATAATTGAATGGTGAATGTGAGCTGGTGAAATTGGAAAACGATGTAATAACTACGAGCACATAGTTACACCGCCGCCTTATTTTCGTTTATGTTTATCTACCATAATTTTACACCAAAAGCTCTGTTATCGATTGTATAAATTTAACGTGGCTTTGTTCTAGCATCTCTCGGCATTCTTTTGTGTACCGCAGAGCGCTCACTGTGGCTACACAGGTGGCTTTGCCATTGTTCTCTGATCTTACTGAAAAGACTCCACGTGCCTATTTTACAGACGCGGTTGGTACCGTTCACCGCAACGGATAATTCGTTAAAATTATATTGTTTTACCATCCTACTCGTACTTCACTATCACTACATAGTATAAAACAAAGTCGCTTTCTCTGTCCCTATGTCCCTATGTATGCTTAAATCTTTAAAACTACGCAACGGATTTTGATGCGGTTTTTTTAATAGATAGAGGAAGAATAGAGGAAGGTTTATATGTATAATACATGCATAATATACCTAAGGATAACCCACAATAACCATTTTCCCGTGCGGAGCCGGGGCGGGTCGCTAATACTATTATAAACGCCGAAGTTAGCGGATGGTTTTTTTTTTTAAATTGCCCTATGCTTGTTTCGAAAAGGTACGACCAATCAAGCTTCACCGGACTTGGGTGTGTGAGATTTGGTAATACAGTTGGTAGTGCGTCTGTATGGCCCGGATGGCCAAGGAGATGCGGGTTAAAATCCCTGCCCTCAATGATTTTTATTTTTCGCTTCGATCCTTTATACTTACTTAGATAGTTTTTTATTGATTAACAACAAACATGTATATTGAAAATCGTTTATAAACAAATACAGCAGAAAGAGAGGGAGTGGAGAGATATGTATAACTTTATCATTATAATAATGTGCTTTGTTCTGTCTTGAGCGACATAGTCAGCCTTTCAACTCTTGTTAATATACGACAATAGGGAAGTTGCCGTAGTAATCGGCTATTTTCTACTTACACGACAAAAAGGGGTTTCATACGTCCATCAATGGGTAATTGGATATTATAATGGACAAACGACACGAGCCTTAACAAAATTTTGGTTATAATGCTCATCGCAAAGGGATTTACAAAGATATCTCTTCCAACCAACCTATTCGTTAGTGAGAGAAAAGAATAATAATTTGGAAATGCACAAAGTGACTAAAGACGATTATAAAGAGGAAATGCTATAAGTATATACCTACCTACACTACCTACTTAACTTTAAATAATGTAAACTGTATATAGTAGATAATTTGATACATAATAAATACCGTAAATAGTGCAATATTATAGCAGATAGAAAAATGTTTTGTGAAATGTTATTTCAGTTTAATATGATACCAGGAATAGTTCTCTATAATATTTACTCTTGTGTGATAGTAATAGAGTAGACGAAAACTGATAGAACTTCGAAGAAAAGCTCCTCCCAATAACCATGTTCTGAGAAAGCAATAAACGAATCTATTTCTAGAAATTGGTAAAAAAATTTGGCTTCTCATATAAAAAGGTCACGTTAACGGCCGCACAACGATAGGCTCACTACGTAACGCGCCAAAAGCTCGAGAGGGCGACATAATGATAGGACTACCATGACTCTTATGTCACTATTTCGCCTCTCTCGAAGCTCTTATTTTGTTATATAAAAGTAATTATTTAATTATAGGAAGGTTTTCTTGGCGGCCATCTTTGATTTTAGGCGCAAATAGTGAAAATTTAAACTGGTAATTGCGACTTTCGGATTCAGCTATGTCCGAAAAGCCTTATTATTAATTTGCTACATGATTTTTGTCTGGCATAAAAACTAGAGCAAAATATCAATATACTAGATGAAAACCCGGCTTCGCTCGGGTGAAATGTGACTCATAATAGGTACACATCTAGTACAAAATGTAGGTAGATATTTCTGTAGTCATCGGTTCTCAAGGAATATTAAAAGTAAGCAAGGCATAGATTCATATAGCTTCGTTTATTGTGTTTAATAAATATGGTTAATAAAAACTTCAATAGTTTTTACACAAATATTTTTTATTTTAAATTAACATTCAAAATTAACCAACATAAATTAACAAAACATATAACTTTTAAGGTTTATTCTCTGTAAACCTCTTTGTTTGCACTCAGTCTCTGTCTCTACTTTGGCGGGAAGATAATGGTGTAAAACCATGCACTCCGTATTCCAAAAATATGTTTCCTTGTCATCATCATTATCATTTCAGCCAGTAGACGTCCACTGCTGGACAAAGGCCTCCCCCAAAGATCTCCACAACGATCGGTCCCACGCTGCCCGCATCCAGCGGCTTCCCGCCATTCTCACCAGATCGTCGGTCCACCTTGTAGGGGGCCTGCCCACGCCACGTCTTCCGGCGCGTGGCCGCCATTCAAGAACCTTTTTTCCCCAACGGCCTTCGGTTCTACGTGCAATGTGCCCAGCCCACTGCCATTTAAGTTTCGCGATTCTTCGGGCTATGTCGGTGACTCTGGTTCGCCTGCGGATCTCATCATTCCTGATTCGATCACGCAAGGAACTCCAAGCATAGCCCTCTCCATCGCTCTTTGGGTGACACTGAGCCTTCTTGTGAGGCCCACCGTAAGCGACCACGTCTCAGATCCATAAGTCATCACCGGCCACACACATTGGTCAAAGACTGAGCCTTGTTTTTGATTCATTCGAAGAAACAGTAATCTTTGAGATTCAATCCTAATATAGGCCAAGACATAATAGTCATGAAAAAGTTTTTCGCCGTAAAATATGACCTAACATTTTTACGAACAGCTGGGTTTTCATCACGGAATAACTACTACCAAACTACTACTACTCCTCTAAAGATAGAAATAAAATCACTGCTGAAAAAACTTGTGAAAAAACACATTATAACAAAGAGTATATCATAAAAAAGTGTCAAAAACAATATTTTCGCGAAAAGTCAACGACTGAAGAAAAGTATTTAGTTTTGTTATGATTCACTCAATGTTTCCATGGCGGCTGCAGTTTGTTTATCATGGCGACTGCGATTTGTTTGTCAGTGCCATTAGAATTTAACGAAATTCTCTATAATCCGAATTTTGCGGATATATGTTGTCGACTCGAAATCAATATTTTTTCATGTTTTATTATTCATATAAGGTTTCGATCGAGTCTACCGTACCCCTGGACGAAATTATTAATATAGAAATCCTCTTCTATAATAATTACCGAGAAAAAAGGTCCCCAAGAACCGTTCGATAGAAAACTTACAAATTAATAGTAGAAGTGGTAGTCTATTGGAAAGAATTTCGCAAAACGAATTTTCCTACTTGCGGCTTTTCAGCGAGATGAAACGACGTATGAAACGTTTTCAAAAAAGAATCACCAAATTGGAAAAAATATCAATTTCTATGGCATACTTACTTATACATTGCTGAAGCCTTATAATATTTTAACTCGTTTAATAACATTATTAATTATTTACCACCTTCACAGGGCTTGTTTACCTGGGTAATATTTCAAACTTATTTCGCATCTCCATACATTGCGCAAGAGAGCCTTATCGATTCGGTTTCACTCTACCGGAACCGGACCCATATATTTTTTTGTTTTGCTCCAAGAAGCAAATGATTTCGGTTTTCGTTCAATTTACCAGTTAAAGAACTGAAAATTTCGCCCGCCCCACCCATTATTGTTTGTGGCATGAGTTGAATGACAACATGTGCGATCGGCGCGCCCGTCGTCGCTTACTCTACAGCTCGCAATGTGTGCGGAATTAACCAGTTCTTTTCCAGCGGCGATACCTGTTCAAAACGACATTTCGCTCCGAGAAGATTTTAAAGAACGTAATGAAATTTACCTGGTAAAAATCCTATATTTAGGTGTTTTCAAAATACCGGTTTCCAGCTATATGCTCGAACGAAACGCTACTTTCGAAAAAAAATTTTTAAATAATTTTGACTAGGTATGGCGGATATACCAACATGTTATATATTTGTAATCTACTCATGATGCCCTTTCATTTGACACCCCACAAGGTTATTTTTTAATATTTTTTTTCGGTATAGCTATATTGGGTTTGAAGAAGCTCGGCTAGAATGGAAACCTACCACGCTCGCTCGTGGCACAAATTACCTATGGCGGCGCGGCGCGCCTAGACAGATGGCCCACTCGGAACTAAGCGCCATATTTTTACGCACACATTGATCATTGCGTTTACAGGCTTGCTCGGACCAGCTCGGACCGCGTGCAGTCGGGTCGTCGCTCGTACGTATTGATGTTCGATGTGCTAAAAAATGGATAAGCGTTCTTAATACTCTTGTAGTGTATTTGGCTGTTAAAACACAACACAAAAATGACGATTACACGTTTTTCAAGTTTCCAAATAAATTAAAATATTTTTCCGACACTTTGTAAGAACTGGCATAGGTATTTTTTATTAAGAATAATATAATTATTATCATCATATATACTAGTTTATTGATTTTTCAACAGATGACGCCTGTTACTTTATACTATTAAATTATAATCGAAGCGAAAAATTAAGATCATTGAGCTTGGGCAGGGACTAAATCTTAATCTTAATTTTTCGCTTCGATTATAATTTAATATCATATATACTACTTGTTTTCGTTTTTCTAACTACATTATACAATAAATAGGTTAATTTTTAGGACTATGTACCTCAAAAAAAAAAGGAATTATTTTAATATCACTTCGAACGGGTATGGATTAAGTTTCTCTTGTAGATCTCAACTCTTTTTAACCGGACTTGGCGCCGAATTACTACTTTCAAGGACGGCGGGAGTGGACTTTCTGGAAACTTTATTTTGTGCTCGTGGCAACAAGTATTTTTATATAGCTTAAGGTCCCTAGAACACATCAAAAATCAGTTGGCGGTACGCAGATTTTTTAAACGAATCTCCTTTGAGAGTCCTGAGGGCACTTTACATGAACGTCAAAATATGATTTAAGGCGCGCCCTGTACATAAGGTTGAGATTCGTTTAGTTTAGCAGGACACGAGCACGTGGAATTTGAGGTGCAAATAATTGGTTAAATTGAAACTTTTTTTGTCTTTGGGGGGGTCTAATAAGAAATGTGTTAGATTTAGTATCTAAATGAATATTAGGAAATTCATATTCTCGAAAAGAAAACTATGGTCCTGCAATTAACGAGAACTTTGAACTGAAAATTTATTTTCTATGGCTAACTTATATAATTACAATACATTTTTTAATTCTGTTCGATTTAGTATTTTATTTAGTATCTATTCTTTAAGCATGTATTTTTAAAATATTATATAATTTACAGAAGTGCCGCCGGCATCCCGGGATTGCATTCTCTAAGTGCCGGTAACTGATCGTCAAAAAATTGTCTAATCAGTGCCATTTCCGCATAACCTCGCCTTAAACGTATTGCGAGCACGCATAACTTATTTAAGCGATTTATACTATGAAGCCTATATATCTGAGTTCTAATACAGTAGCCCAAAGGGCGGACAAAGTTACCCTCTAGGGTCAAAATAACCCGACCTTATTGTACTTCTAGTGTTCGGGAGATTTATTATTGCAAATCAAAGTAAAAATTGTAAGAACCGACAATACAACCGTCATAAGTTAGTATTTCCTTCAATTTTATATAATAAAGCATTGATCAAACATTTCATAAAAAGAAGCTCATTTGACTAGCCAATCAACTTTTTTAAAATGTATAACTTAAATTGAACGACTATTATGTAAATACTCCATAGCAATCAGCGATAACATTGGCATTTTGCTACTCTACTGTTTACTTTTTTGTTTAATTCTTGCATATTGTAATTGTTTTGTATCCTTAACCGCTGTATTTGAATGAATCTGAATGCTGGCTGTATTTGAATGCTGGCTTTCCTTAGTCGACCACGCCGACCTAGACCAATTTAACTAGCTTTACGAGTATTTTGAACTAGTTTACCACCGCGTCTCCGCCCGCGTTAACAGTTTTTGCCGTGGGAATGAGGCATTTTCCCGCGGTAAAAGGTAGCCTATGTTACTCAGGGTAAACGTAGCTTTCTAATGGTGAAAGAATTTTCGAAATCGGTTCAGTAGTTTCTGAGTTTATTCATTACAAACATACACACAAAAATACAAATCTTTCCTCTTTATAATAATAGTAGGTATGATTTGCCTTTTGGGGGTGTGAACTGTGAATCCCTCGAGATGTTTTCTTTTATCATCAGCCAATCAACGTATTTCAATTCTTATATCCAAAATACGTTGCTACATGGGGTCAGCTCTATCGATTCTTTTTTAGAGCGTCCGCTTACGTTGGTGATAAGGTATTTTAAATACTTACCAGTGTAAATAGAAATTACGCTGGGGATACTTAACCTTTACAAGGCAATGTCCACGGTGAAGGAAAACGTGAGGAAACCTGCACACTCTTGCGAAGTAATTCAAGGGTTGTGTGTGAAGTTGACCAACACGCACTGGGCCAGCGTGGTCAACTGAAGGCCTATATTCACTTTGATTAGTGCGAGTGCAGGTGATTAGTAATTGCGAGTGATAAGCACAGGTGTGTAGTGCGAGTAAAGTCCAATTCTGTTGTTTAACTCGCAATTACTAATCACCTGCACTCGCACTAATCAAAGTGAGTGAATTTTATAAAGTTGTTTTGCCTTATAAAGGGTTGAATGCCTTAGTGACCAGCGTGAGGTTCAGCTCCGTGCACCCGCGCATGTTTTAGCAGACGCCCTGTCGCCACCGATGAGATATAATAAAATCGGTTACCAATCTCAACAAAACTGTATGTGCTTAATATTCGTAGACAGAAATATTATTTATTTGCTAGAATTATGGTGCAGTAGCCGGCACATGCGGCTGGACATGTTGGCCTTGAGAACGCCCGTATTCTGTAGTGGTAGATAGAGGTGAATTTCGTAGTGCCAATGTCCAACCGCATGTGCTGGCTTCTGTACATAAAATTACAGATAGTTTTGTTTAAAGTGTCTTTTCATCAGATTTGGCATGCAAAAATTTTTTTTAAATATAAGTAATTAATGTAAGAAAAAATATACTTCTTATCTTAGCTTAACATGCTCTTATGTGACAGTTAAAAGTTAAATTAAAGTGTAAAACATTTTTCCTTTCAAATATGTTTAAGCTTAAGTCTAAATAAATTACTGGGCGGCAATGATTTTATACCCTTAGCTAGAGCATTAAACATTTTTACACACATTCCATATTACACTGATTTGTATAGTATGTCAATTAGGTAAACTATTATAAACTCATTGTATCTTTTGCAGTCATTTGTGAAGAATATGACGTCACGCGTGTCAGGGCTGCTCCCGGCGGCGGTCGCGAAATGGTTCAGCAGTCCCAGTTCGTCGACCGCCAACGGGTCGGCGCCGGCGGCCGACGCGACAGACTCCTCCACAGAGGACGAGGCTCTCGACAGCCCCATCACCACGCAGCCGCCGCCCAAACGCAGGCGGTTCGCCTCGCCAGGGAACTACAATCACTATAACGTTACAGAGGTAGGGCATTTCTCTAAAGCCTCATTTAACAACATACAACAGTTTCGCACTTTTTTTTTTAACTGACCTATGCTTGGGTTGTGGTGTGCCGTTCCCGGGAATATTCCTCACTAAGAATGCTACTTTCCGTTTGAGGCCAACTACGATGAGTCAGTGAGATCTGTAGGGTCGGTTGGGTCGTTAGGTACCTAACCGGAAAACACCAACGCGGTCACCACATCTAGCCAGCTTGAACAGCAAATTTCGTTGGGAATATTCCTGGGAACGGAAATTTCCCGGGAATGGTGGTAATATTCGACGTACGAAGTACGACGAATCAAGCTTCACCGGACTTGTGGGGGAGCGGAAGACTCTACCCCAAGACAGTGTCGCACATCACTACATAGTATAAAACAAAGTCGCTTTCTCTGTCCCTATGTCCCTATGTATGCTTAAATCTTTCAAACTACGTAACGGATTTTGATGCGGTTTTTTTATAGTTTATATGTATAATACATGCATAATATACTTAAGGATAACCCACAATAACCATTTTCCCGTGCGGAGCCGGGGCGGGTCGCTAGTAATAGATAAACAAATATAGTGAGATTCTTTGAAAATTGTCTAGTCACGATATGGCCTCGGCGTAAAATAGGCTGCTGCATGCCGCAACGCAATTGCCGCAAATACTTTTTGTTTGTAGCATACCACAAGATTTCGCATGCCACAATTATGTAGCACACTGTTGTATGTGGTTGCCTCGGCGTAAATGAGGCTTAATACAAATTATGCAGGGTCTAAGTAACGGCTTACAAAACAAGGGCATGTTCCGTCCATGGTTCTGAGACAGGGTTCGAAAAGATAATTTAAAACCCTGTTTTGAGTTACAACAACAGTTAATTGTTGATTGGGTAACCGTAACACATTATGACGAATATTAATTCTATACGGGGAAAAGGTGGGTGAAAGTCATCGTTTAAAAGTTCATTTTATACGGTATTCTACGATCGAGTGTCATTGCGTCAGTTTACAACTATTAGAAGACCCTATCTGGGATTTTCTTTTACATGAACTTTATGTTTCAGACAAATTGCACGGTCACCGATCATTTACACGAACCGGAGGCAATAACTCCGTACAGCAGCATACAGTCATCGAGCCGCATCACATTCCGACGCGAGAGCAACTTCGTGTCGACGCCTCTAAGGCCCGCCGACGATACCTCGGCTGAGATTTCCAAAAACGACACCTCAGCCTTCAAGACGCAGCACTCTGTGACTGCTATTGGACCGTCGGTCGCGACTAAGAGGAAATCGCTGTTCGACTCGCCGACCAGTGCCGAGGCTTCTGCTAAAGCTTGCGGTGAGATAACACGTTTTCTATAGTTCAATAATCCGTCAAAAAGGGCTGTTATTCAATACAACAGCTGTAATGAATGACTTAATAGTAACGTATGTATTTTGAAAGCGCGCGAAAAACGACTAACTAGCTAAACCCGAAGTTCTCATGGAGGTCAAAGGCTTGCTGAGGTTCTTCAAGGAGATAGGGTGGCTCAAGTAGCAATCCCACCTATACGTAAAAAAGGCGATTTAGAGGTCGAGTTGCGGAAATAGGCCCGCAATAACCGTACCTTTTTACGACTAAAAAATATCAGGAGCCTATTTTAATTTTTGAAAGTAGAATTGGAGATTCCTCTTCCATAGTGATCGTTTTCAGTCAGGAAATTTGATCAGTAGCCTAGTAAAGATAATTGTAAATGGGGTATTATAAAACGAGCGAATAAAAAAGAAGCTTTGCGACTGATGATGACATACTGTTTTAATAACTTGAGCGGTATAAATTTGAGTAAGCGAAAAATTAACTAAACTAACGACGAATATTGATTAATAATAAAATCCAGAACGAGCTTAAAAAAAGTGCACTGTACTTGATTAATTTCAGATATTAAAATTTTATCCGAGCGACTACATTACCAAAGTGAGCGACTGGAAATACAGAGAGGGCAACTGGCAACACGAAGGTCACTGGCTTTGATAATAGTAGTCAGGGCGGTAATCGAAGCGGGGGGGCTCGGGGGGTACAGCCTCCCGCAAAAAATAAACAAATCTACCCAGAATCAAATCGGTTGGTTAGGTTAGGTTAGACTGATGTCAATAACAGAGCGGAGGGAGCCGAGCGAGCGGAGCGACCGTGCAGCGGCAGCAGCCGGCGACCGCCGGAGTTTTAATTTTTTCAAAGTAATTTTAGTATTCGAAACACTTCATTTAAGATAAAACGACGCTCAGTATAAAAAATACATTTGCCAAATATTGGAAAAAATGCAGGACGTAACGTTGACACTCAAACAAATATTAGATCGCTCAAATGAAGCTGCTCAGCTTGTCGTCACTCGCAGTCAGTCGCTCACTTAGTAATTCTATAACCCAAATTAATTAATTTTGACACTCAAAACTGTAATTTACAGTCACTCGTTTTATTGCTACCCATTGTAAATTAATACAACTAGTAACAGTCTACTGCTGAGCTCCCTTGGTCGAGAGGTATCTTCATAATCTTCACGTTTGGCAGGCAGATCGCAGTTGGTTACACAAGTGAAAGCTGTTGTTAATTTCCTGGGTTTATCTATCACTTTACCTTGCCTTGTACGACACCCATAAGAGTTTTCTGATCCTGACAATTATTTTAGTGATTCATGTCATATTACTACGAGTAAGTAATATTAAGTATGTATTTTTCATTTATCTGATTCAATAATTGTTTTCACAGCAAAATCGTCGTGCAACACAATGAGAGACCCCAGCCAGCCTTGCTTCAAACCAAGCCTGCTTGGCTCGCCGTTTTACCCAGGCAGGACAATGTATGGGGGCGCGTCGTCCTCATACATAAACCATCCAAATATTAAACAAAGGAAGAACACTTTAGTAAACGAGTCGTCCACGAGTGACAATACTATCAGTCACTCGACGAGGCGCATTATGGACCTCCTAGAGAATTATTCTTCGCCCCTGAGCGAAGCTAGGAGAATACCGAACTATACTAGCGTGTCAAGAAATAGCAGCCTCAACAACAGTCTCAGCAGCCCTTCACCGCCTGCGAATAAAGCTATTTGTGAGTATTATGTTTTTTCTGCGCTTGTACAACGGTTCCTCTCATGACACAAATGGAATGACTGTTATCAAAATAAATTATCTTACACTATATAGGAAATAAAAAATCCAAAATTACTCTAGTATAACTTATGTAGAGGCAATTATTGCCAATTTCATTATTTGTTATTGGAAATGTTAACGGAAATGTATGAAATCCATCATTGTATACAATTCCTAGGAAAATGAAAATGAAAATGAAAAATGAAAATGAAATAATTATGTTTTATTCGAAGTAAGATTTTACAAATCATTTTTCGACGTCGAGGCGGGTTCACAATTTGGCTGTCTTCTGTGGAGAAGTACCCGCCGGAAGAAACTCCACAGGCGTTGCATCTTTTCAAACTATTTTACAAAAATACAATTTGATTCATATAACAAAGAGTGCAAACGAAGTATGCAAATAGAGGAAGGCAACCAGTCAAAATAGAAAAACTAAATTATGTAACCAAAAAACAACCGGCAATCGACTAGAGTTGACCAGTCCCCCCAAGCAGCACCACGTTCACAGGTTTGACGCATGGGTCAGCCACCGCCGGGCTCAACCATATTAGAGGGAACCCATACGAAATATATACAACGCCTAAATTCGCCCGGAAATGTATGAAATAAATTATATTGAACACATTTCCTAGGAAATGTATAAATTTCCTAAATGACAATCGGAAATGTAATACATATTCAAGATGTCAATGGGTAAGCGGGGAAAGCGGAGCGGACTCGTACAGAATGGATATTTACCTTCCCGCACCAAAATAAGTTCCCCGCCCGATATCCCTCCACTCACTGTATTTCGTAGGCGCCGCCAAACTCCGCCGGATGGTGTTGCGTGGTATTCGATGAAGCATAAAGACTATTTTTCTTTGATTTTCATTTACGTCTGGTGGTTGTCTGTTATAAAAATTAGAACCACGTTGGTCCTTTGGAGTGTCCCACTTGTGGTATTGCGTCAACCAATCAGGCGAACGCTTGCGCAAACATTCAGTGCCTATATACCAGCCATAAATAAGAATAAATAGTTAAATTTTAGCAAGCCCTAATAATTTTATATTTATTATGCTATATGAGTGGCTTTATTTACATAGTTAAAAAAAGGCTTTTGCTTTTACATTGTAGCGTATTATTTACTTAGACGATAGACTGCTTACTTATCAAATTAAAGTTTGAGCTTTACAAGCTTTATTAATAGTTTATGCGCTAGATACGCTGTAAAAAATAATAAATAGCTGATATTTAAAGTTTAATTAACAAAAAGCCTTACAAAGATATTATATTTTACCGTATGATTGTTGCATCACTCCAACGAGAGCCTTGGGAAAACATACTAATTGTCAGTTTAACAAGGAGCTTTGTTCAATTTATTCACAGAAAATATTAGTTTCATACATTTCCTAGTACAAGTTTGCAATGTTATACAATTCCTAGGAAATTCATACATTTCCTAGGATATTGAATTAAATAATCTTTGAAACATTATTTCATACATTTCCTAACGAGCTCCAGAATTGTATACATTTCCTAGGAATTGTATACAATTCCTGAATTTCATACATTTCCTGTAACATAAATAAAAATATAAATCGTACAAAAATGACAAAACAAGCTTGTGACGTCATAAGCTAGTAATCCCTTTAATTTTTCATATAATATATTGTTTTTGACATTTCGTAAAAAGAAGCTCTTTTGACTAGCTAGTCAACATCCCTATTTCCCATCTCTGTTTGCATAGATGTACTTGTATCGAATTTCAGTAGCGTCCTCTCGAAGTTTCTGGCAAACTCGTGACAATATGAAAAAACAGTAATATTTTGCACAAGTTTCGCATACAATCGTTTTGAAGAAGTAGATTTGACTTAAAATGCGTGTTCTTTGTTAGCAGCATACAAGACACAAGAGTTGCACGTGCCGAGCATAGCGTCGATCCTGCGGCTGAAGCAGCGGTCGCGGCTAATGGACACGACGACGGCGGCGCGCCAGATCATCGCTTCACACAGCAGCACCATCGACTACCCATACCCATCCACCAGCTCTTACAGGTTCGTTCCCGGCTTTGGTCATGTGGCATCGGTTATGTCATCTCTTCTATTTCGATATATTTATTTTCATGGTTTGAGTCAGTCGGCTTTTAATTGGTTACATCTGGGCAGGATAGCTTGTGGTATAGGGAAGCTATTAATTTGTGATAAAATTTTTTTTTTCAAATTGACCTACGCTTGATACGCAAAATCGACAGATCAAGCTTCACCGGACTTGGGGGGAAGCGGAAGGCCCTAGCCCAGAGTAATCAGTTAGGTACCAACGCATCTAGGGATGGTTCAAGGGAACCTCGGACATAGGCATAGCGCGTTAATACGGAAACGTGAAGGATACTGACTGCCTGAGGAGCTCTATTGAATTAGGCTGCGGGTGCCGGGGGTAAATTTTCCTGTGTGGATGTCGTATCAGACGTGTAAATGGATATAGAGTAGTAGAATGAGCAACATTCACCTGTGTAATCACCAACAACAATCGCGTTCTCCAACGCGCTGCGTGTGGATTATGTTGTATCTTCCCTTACGCAATCCTGCTCCACCTAACTTGACTTTAATACAGTAGTGACCATTAAAGACTTGTATTATTAGTAGTAGTGACTTAAATAATCAATCTCAATCAGTATTATTCATTTATTTATTTGTAACTTAATGCTACCTCCTTTGCAGCATCATCGGTTAATAATTGAATTTATAACTATGTTTACAGAGAACAAACAGAAAAGGAGTCAAACAGCAAATTAACGACTAAAGTCAAATCGAGGTTAACCAGGCCAAATAGAGGCGAAGGGAGTGACGAATCCGAGCTACCGGCGCCTTTGAACTTACCCTCGGCTGTGCTTCAGATCGACCAGAACAACCTACCCAAGTTCTCATTCGGCAGCTCCGCAGCCACGGCCCCTATACCTCAACCGACTGTCATAGAAAGTACTAAGAGAACTGAAGCGCCGCTACGTAAGCCAGACATCGTCACCAGCGCTAACCCATACCAATTCTCGAGCCCGGTCAGGATAGACACAGACGCGCCCGAAGCTAAAACTCCACCCAAATTCACATTCGGTAGCCCCGAAAGGAGCGTAGACAAAATAATTGAAAATAATGATGAAGGATCTTCTGTTATAACTGACAATAAAATTACAAAAGAACCAGAGAAAATTATGACTGAAAAAGACTGGAAGTGCCCCGATTGTTGGGTGGCGAACAAACCTGAAGTTGAACATTGCGTTTGTTGCAACGCGAAGAAACCATCTAAAACAACTGCAAAACCAAAATGTACGGTCTGCAAACTGGCTGACAGCCTACCTACTAGCGAAAAATGCGTAAACTGCGAAAAAATCAAAATGAATAACATTAGTAAACCAATCCCTAAAGCAGACGAATCAAAATGGAAGTGCGAGGATTGTTGGGTGAGCAATGAAACTAACGCAGATGTTTGCGTGTGCTGCGGCGCTAGGAACCCTAAGAAATCATCAGTGATCAAACAAAATCCTCAAGTGAACGACAAGGATAATGAATGGAAATGCGACGATTGTTGGATCAAGAATAAGAGCAATGTCAATAAGTGCGCCGCGTGCGGTGCGAGTAAACCTGATGTGAAAAATACGCAACCAAGCATCTTCAGCACGCCTCTCTCCAAACCACCCGACAATACATTCAAGAAGATCGTCAACACGCAATCTGACAAATGGGAGTGCCCCAGTTGCCTAGTCAGAAATGACGGCGACAAAAAGAAATGCGTGTGCTGTGAGACGGAAAAGGAAGGTACTACGCAGGAAAACGACAAAAAGTCATTCAACTTTGGCACTCCGAATACTACGTTCAAGTTCGGTATTGACCCTAAACTGGCTATAACTAGCACACCTAAAATAACGGAAGTGAAATTTGGGATAAGTGAGAAAGAACAATCAGAAACAAATAATAATGTCCTGTCCAAGACGCCAACGTTCACATTTGGTCTGCCATCAAAGAAGCCGGAAGATCAGACGGATTCCGCAAAGAAAACGGAGGAAAAAGTAGATAACCCGCCGAAAGTTAACTTCACATTTGGAATACCAAAGCCAGCCGCCGAAACTACTGGCTTTATTCCCATCAAGCCAGCCCCAGTCAAAGCCGTCGAGGAGGACAAAGAGACGCCTCAAGTAGTGCCAAAAGTAGATTTAAGCGTACCGAGCTTACCCACGCAAGTTGCTCCGAAATCCTTAGCTAATATGTTTGCGTCGCCTTTGCCGTCGTTCGGGAAGCCAGCAGACAAACCAGCAACTAGTACGCCGATATTGACAGCGTCTTTGACAGTAGAGAAGAAAAACCCACCGATAACCGATAATAATCCTTTGATATCGAAGCCTGAGGCTACGGCAGCAGTATCGCAGCCCACTACGACATTCTCATTCGGTTCTAGCACTCTGAAATTGGCGCCGAATTTGTTTGTACCAGCAACGACAGCCGCGTCTAGTGCGCCTTTCGGATCGCCGATACAGAGCGAGTCTTCAAAAGTGAATATGTTCGAGAAGAATGAACTGACAACGACCTCTTCGGCTATGTCGGTGTTTCCCAAGTCAGATACACCATCGCTGTTCCAAAAAAGCGAAACACCTGCAACGACGGCACCGCTTCCTTTAGCTGCCTCAGCGCCCTTATTCAGTTTCGGGCCCACGGCAAGCAACACCCAATCCCAACTTGCTCAATCAGAGAAACCGAAATTCAACTTTACCTTCGGAAGCAACAGCAAAACAGAAGCTCCATCTATGTTTAAACCCCCCGAAACAAAATTCACGTTTGGCGCCACTGCAGAAAACAAGTTCTCTCTGCCCACTTCGAACGCTCTTGGAGGAATTTCAATAACCGGCAATACATTGGGTGGTGGCAACGGATTATCCGCTAGTAACACGATCTCTAGCAACATTATTTCGGGAGGGAACGGTTTATCGGCCAATCAGTTGAGTAGTGGCAACGACTTGTCACACAATCCTATATCTGGAGGTAATGGATTGCCTGCCAGTAGTACACTTCAGGCGCCGTCTGGAGGGATATTTGGGGCGGCGGTGCAAAAGGAGAATGTATGGTCGTCCGCTAATTCGAATAACATGTTTGGTTCCAATACGAGCAGCGCTCAGAAGCCGGCATTCTCTTTCGGGTCATCAACGCCTTTCAACGCAAGCAGTCCAGCGGCGCCAGCGTTTGGAAACACTCAAGCTTCAAACGTTTTCGGGATGGGCCAACCGGCTACGAGTCAACCGTCTATGTTTTCAACCCCAACGCCAGCTGCGAGTATGTTTGGATCGCCAGCGAACACTTCCGCAACGACATCCATGGGAATGTTCGGATCGCCGAATGTTGGGGCCACGCCTTCTTTCGGGTTGCCAAACCCATCTATACCCACTTTCGAAGCGCCCTCGCTGACGCCTGCGCCGGCGCCCGCATTCAACTTCGGCGGCCAGAACCAGGCCAGCGGAGTTTTCGGATTTGGACAGGTAATCAACTTTCCACTTACTCAGTTCATTTAATACAGATTAGGGTATATGAATTTAAATCAACGTTTTGTAAGAAACTTTTAGGTTAGAAAGAGAAATCCGTCATGTATATGATGACGTTACATAACATGTTCGTTCGCCCTATATTTACATAGAAAAAGTTGTTTTACAGAGTGGGACAAAGATCAGCTAATTAATTAGGTATATATATCTCAGTAATGGACCATGCAAAAAATTGTATGAGCGCTGTCCCCACCAACAGAGAACAGAGAAAAATAACACTGAAACAAAAGTAAAATTTACAACTACCAACTACCTACATGTGTTCAGGCGACGACGAAAGGGGTAAGAGGGTGCGGGGACGACGACGACAACGGCGCGACAGGCGCGTAGGACTGGTTTTTTCTCTGCGTCTTATTTGGATAGTGTAATTGTATGTTCGTTTTACAATTAACTATATATTCAAGAAAAACCACTAGTACCAAAATAAAACATATTGAAATAAGATTTTTTGCTTGGAAACCTTTTTTAAATTGTTTTTTCTTATTATCACAATTTAGCAAATATAGTATAATAGTTTTATCATGACTGTAGAAAAGGACGAAATTCTTGTCACCCTATCTCATACCCGCATCAGAAAATAGTATCTGTTTTTAATTTTGCAAGATTTCTACTTAATTGTAATTAAGTGCACACTAAATCAAGGTCATATTTTCATCGAGTTTATGCAAAGTGGCCCTCACACACACAAATATCCTATTCTACTAATATTATAAACGCGAAAGTTTGTAAGTATGGATGTATGTTTGTTACTCAGCCAAAAACTATTGAATGGATTTTAATAAAACTTTACAATAATATTAATAGCTTTTACATCAGAATAACACATAGCTACTTTTTACCGCGGGAAAATACTTCTTTCCCATGGGAAAACCTGTTAACACGGGCGGACCCGCGGGGCGGAAAGTTAGTTGATTGATACATATTGAAGGGTAATAAATCTAAGTTTCTATTATTATTTGCAGATATAACACGTAAGGACTGGCAAATAGATTGTTTTTTCGTATAAATTTTGACCTTAGATTTTTCGGCACTTGAACTTTGGATCAGTGGTTCTTTTTTAGGTATGAGGGACCATTTTACTAAATTTTTGTCTTGCCAGGGACCACCAAGTTGGTTTTTTTAGGGTAATATAAAGTACCTAAATGAGTTGTTTGTATAAATATCTGTAAATCAGAGACAAATAATTTTACAACTAACAATTACCTATTTATTTTTTTAGGTATGAGGGACCATTTTACTAAATTTTTGTCTTGCCAGGGACCACCAAATTGGTTTTTTTAGGGTAATATAAAGTACCTAAATGAGTTGTTTGTATAAAGATCTGTAAATCAGAGACAAATAATTTTACAACTAACAATTACCTATTTATTTATTATTTCGCAAAAATCTAAAATAAAGCGGTTCGCATTGTGTTACTCGACTCGTCTCATCAGTACTCATCACGTCACATCACTTGTTAACGATTGCTTCGCGGACCACTTGGAATGCCTCCAGGGACCACCGGGCTAGAGCCCAATGCACACGTAGCTATAATCTATATTAATATGCCCAGTTATATCTCGCCACCACACACGGGAGCTGTATTGAAATATATATTTTTCACCCTTACTGCGTCCACTTATGGAATACCTATAATATGTCGAGATTTATAATTAATATGCCGTGCTATATCGGTCGCTTGCTGTGACGTCACCAAAATATGTCGACCGATAATAGCAAGGCATATTAATATAAATCTCGACATATTATAGGTAAAGTCGACGCAGTAAGGGTGAAAATATATATTTCAATACAGTTACCGTGTGTGGTGGCGAGATGTAATATAAGTTAGAGCTGGGCATATTAATATAGATTATAGCTACGTGTGTATTGGGCTCAAGATACACTGCTTTAGATTTACAGCCCTACAATAGGCTATTTGACAATGCGAAAAATAAAGTGTTAATTACTGTAATCAGTATGTAATGTAAGTTTAAAAATGGATATTTACTATGGGAAGTTGAAAATAATAATTAATTTATGTAAAAATCCGTAAATAAAAATGTATTTTTTTTGGCGTTTGTCACGTGACTCAAAACGCTCCTGTTTGGTCGGGTATAGGACATATGTCACTAGCCAGTAAACATCGTTTTCTACTTAAGCAACTTGTAGTAGTAGTACTGGCTAGTGACGTCACCGATGCCATTGCGACGCCATATTGTCAAAGTAGCGTTTTGGCGCGCTACTTAAATATTGAATTTTTATTTTGATATTTTTCAGGAAATATGTACCAGAATTAAAAAATACAACTATTACTGGGATCCACAAACTCTACTGAATAATAAAAAATATATTTTAAAAACCAGTCAAATAGCCTATTGTTGTTTTACAGCAACCGCAGCAGCCGCAGCAACAGCAGCAGCAATCGGCCGGTAGTGTGTATTCGTTCGGCGCGTCGCCGGCGGGCGGCGCACAAATGCAATTCAACATGGGAAGTGCGCCCAACGCGGGCATCTCACAACGACGAATGCGCAAAGCCGTGCGACGAACCACGCCGCGATGAAACGACTGTGTGTCACGCCGCAATATGCTGTATAGAAGAGACAGCTGTTCGATTGAACGACAACTAGCAGGCTGTAGCTGCCTCCACTGTACAGATTTGCATGGACGCACTTTAAATTAAAATAGTAAGTACCGGCCTGTTCCATCTATACCAACTCGCTATTACCATCGATTGAGATTAATGGGACTGTTTTTACATTATTCTGTATAATTTTGAGTGTTGCTGTGTTCATTCAACATGAATTATTTTATTGAGAGGTGACCTCATGTCATAATATGTCACCATAGACAACGGTCTCAATGTTGCATCGATTTCGCGTAGTAAAGTTAATTTAACAAGCCAGCTTTAGTATTTATTAGTAACTGAAGAAATAATTGAAGTGAGTTATATTTATCCCAATAAATTTGAGATAGTAAGTCTTGATGGAACATACCGTAAGTCCCAAGTTTCCTTGGCATCTGGAAGAGGTATTGGTTGTACATTTATGGCAAAATTAATGTTTAAACTAGCAAAGATAATTTGGATTTATACAGTTGACGGTACAGGTTTACAACCTTTGTAAATAATAATATAAAACAACACAGCAAGTGCAAACAAAATTCTATGTTCATTACGTGTAAAATAAATAGCAAACTAAATATTTAAAAGTGGCTCAATTCCATTGATTTATAACTCGTTCAATAACGCATAATAAATGTGACTATTTGACAGATTTGTGTATACTAATTACCACCCTATTCCTTCTCCTTCCGGTCGTATTTTTATTGCAATAAAAAAACGCGCTGGAATTAAATTGTAAAGTTTGGTTGTAAAAATTACAAATTTATTATTTCTTATTATGGTCGTATTTTCACTGAAACGCAAATCATAGTCGATTCGTAATAGGATGGCACTTATTATCGTACATAATATTATAATCTAGGAAATCAACACACTAAATAGACTAAAAAAATGTATGTGTATGACATGTAAGGTAAACAAATACCTATTCCTTACATTATTTATGAAGAATTAGAATTAGGTAAGTAAAGATAAACGCAAGTCACCAGTAAGTAGGTAGTTCAAAGTTTAACAAGGAGGCTAAAATGTAAAATGGATGGGCTTGTAACATAAACATCAACGTCAACATCTTAGATACTTTTTATCCCGGGAAATTAATGAGTTCTCGTGGGATAATTAAAAACTATAGTAACTTATATAAGGCTCAGTACATTGTACGGGCTAATCTACGGAACTGTTGGACCGATTTAAATGAAATTTTGCATACAAGATTTTGTCTTTAGAAATTTCGAATTATTATGTATCCTTATTTTACTAAATATAATATAATATAATAATGTGGAATTATGAATGTTTAAATTGTTGCTACCATTTAAAAATGGCTGAACCGATGTACTGAACGGATTGAAATTAAGTTACTTATTACTCCGGAAAAATGCGAGATTCCTGTAGGGCAGATGTGTATAAATGTAATCTACCTAAAATTTCAATAAAATGTACAACTAATTTTGTTTATTTTGGGGTTATTATAATTATAAATCATTCAGATAGTCCATAGTGAAATATATTAATTTAATAATGTATTCTGGTTGAGAATGTTTGGCAACATCAACATCGGCAGATTAAAAAAAAATGTTTTTATCTGGTAGTCGCCAGTTAATCCATGAGCAAAAACAGAAAATATGTATATTTTGAAATGTGCTGGTGAAGCTCTTGAATCTGATACCCCACTAGGCACTAATAAAATATATAAAATTTCCAGAGGGCTCCGCATTAAATTTAATGTGACGTCACATAGCCTAAAACCAACGGACGCTCGAGACGCTTCCTTCGATACTTCATTTGTCACAATATGACAAGTAGCTTAGAAGATATGAGAACAGCTGAACATTCATACCGGTCAAAATCATAACCCACCTTTTTGCTGAGCTGCACTCGGGTTAAAAATAACTAATTAATATAATTCACGAGGACGTCTTTTGGCTACTGAAGTAAATTAAAGATTTGATAAGATTAATTTACAAACAAATAAACACTCAAAACAAATTTGTATGTAGAAGTTTACATGCATTTTTAAAGTACTTTTACGATGTTTAGCGTAAAAAATCTTATGTAGTTTTACAGTACCAATGAGTAGTAAAGGTTCATACCAATTTTGCAATGAAAGAACAAAGCGTTGTGCAGAAAAGAGAAAAATTAAAATGCTCAAGCCATAATCCTCCCCAACCTGTAGCTATATCTTCGGAATTATAACGCGACCAGTGTTCTTTCTTTACTGAGCAATGAATAGCAATCTGATACAAACTTTTTGGATATAAACTAAGTCGAAAGACCCCACCGTTTGGCTACACGAGAGGGGAGGCGTGTTTACTAAATGTACCTTGTGGAGACGCCAGTGACGTCACGAGCTTGTCTATCTTCGGGTACAGTTAGGAGGAACAACTTACAAAGTGTCTACTACTAAATATACCTCTGCAAGACACGCCGACTCGACCTACATCGGGTATAGATAGTAGCACCATTTAAAAATAAATCGTTACTAAATATCTGCTTAGATTACAAGAGCCTGCATGGCTTTGATCGGGTATAGTTAGGACTGCACTTTTTTTATTGGTAGCTACTATCTATACCCGAACATAATTCGTAGCTTTCGTTACTCTAAATGTCTCTGTCGCGCACCGGCTTCGCGTACTATTTTTTTTTCCTTTCAAATACAAATACAAATATTCCTTAATTTGTTTGTTTCCTTTGAATAATAAAATAATAATAAATATGTGGGGACATCTCACATACGGCCATCTGACCCTTAACTAGGCAGAGCCTGTACTATGGGTGTCAGACAACTGATATAGTATATCACATACATATATAATTATAATAATATCCAGGCACAAGGCAAACACAAGTGCACATCACACGAATGTGAATGTCAGATTCGAACCCGCGACCCTGTGCTTCGAATTCAGACGTACTACCAACTAGGCTACGGGGCCGTCCATCACATCATATATCATATCACTCACCATTTAAACTAATTGTTATTAAACTTTGTGTTTAATAACAATTAATTACTAAACATACCCCTTTATGGCATTCTAAGTCGGGTGCACTTAGTAGTTCAAATATTTTATCATGCTATTTATTCTCGACCAAAATCCTATAGGGAGGTACATTTTGTAGACATACGATGCTGGCATTCAAAATACTATTCACTCCTAAGCATACCCGATTATGAAATCACAACTCGGGTATACTTAGTAGTTAAAATATTTTGGAAGCGCTGTACTAAGTATACCCGACCAAAACTCTACAGGGAAACTCCACAAGGTATATTTGTAAGCACTTGGAGCGCATCATTCACTCCTAAATGTACCCGATCATGACACCCCAACTCGGGTATATTTAGTAGTGCGAATATTTTGAAAGCGCCATGCTAAATATACCCGACCAAAACCCCATGGGGAGTCTCCACAAGGTACATTTAGTAAACACGCAGAGGGGAGGATTATAGCTTGAACATCAAGCTACAATCCTCCCTAAACTATAGCTATATCTCCGGAATTATAATGATAGCAACTTTCTTACAACGATACCAATGAATACCAAGGGAGTAGTAAGACTTAGCATTGTCAGAATGGAATTTCATTAAGGTTTTATAGGGGAGGATTATACCTTGAAGGCCATAAAAGATCGACTTTAAAAAAAATCTATGCTATTTATTTATTTAATGTAACGCCGTACCGTGAACATCTCGTTGCCAGGTGTCAAGCTGACTTTGCTGTGTTATAAACTTATAATTAGTTAATATCATGTGAACCCGCAAGGACGTAACACGTTTCCTTCGACGTCCTTAAAGGTGATAATTTTAAGCTTAGCAAATAAAACTTCTTAGGTGTATAAAATCAACAATAGGAGGAAGTTTTTTTAGTGATTGTTGTATCACGTTCAAAATTTTATGTGATGTTTAGTTTAATTATTTACATACTATTATGTTTTACAATGTTACTTTGTTTACAACATAATGTAACGTAATAAATAAAACATAGATAAGTTACAAAAATACTTTCACTTTTCGTCCAGTTAATATAGATGTATCACACAGTGGGACAAAAATAAAAATTATATGTATTTTCCGATGGCTAAATAACATTTAAAGCGTTTGACATTCGTTTGTGTCGTGACCACGTCTCGTGACGTAACAATTTGTAAACCGAAAACTTATTAATGCAGTACTCAATATAAAAAGTAAAATTGTGTTGATATAATTACTTCATAAATATTTATATATGGCTCATTCATTTTTATAATGCATGTTTCAATTTTGTGTCGTTCTTACATTTACATTATTGTAATTTTAAGTAAGTAGGTACCTAATAGGAGTCTGTTATGTATAATTCCCTTGTTTGTCTAGTTTATACGCATCCCTTTATAAGTCTAAAGCCTCGATAGTTGTGATGCCGTAACATGTGTTTATGAGTGTCTCCTTAGGCACTAAGGAAGTTATCTGCCGGGGTACCATGGGGTTACGAGAGGAGTCATAATTTTATCATCTCTAAATAAGAAGATTCTGTCATTCTATTAGATAATTTTTCAATATGATAAAATGTGAAATAATCTGATGTCATTGTGCTGTATACTACCTGGGTACATTTGGTAGTCTTATTTATACATTACGACTAAAGAACAAGGTCCTTTTAAATTTATAGGTTCTTTGAATGCTCTAAGATTGTTCGCTATACTGCCAGATTTTTGGCCCTAGAAATATATTTATGCTTTGTTTTGTGTCATGAATACAAGCTAAATATATTTTTGGGGTTGTGTATCATGTGTCTTTCTTAACTTATCCATCCAACTTATCAATAGGAATGTTCTAGAATGTCCTTTGTTTCCGATATGAGTATGTTAATGAAGAGGGATGGCGCTGTTAGTGATTACAGAAAAATAATAATTTATATATTTGGATCAGGTTCGAACTTGCGCGTCGTCAGCAATCAGAGGAATACTGTTTTGCAAAATTTGACCTAGACCCTGTACGAAATCGGTTGAGGTATCTTATGGCATATTCGCTAGATGACTACTTCTTAAGGACTGTTAGTCAAATGACTCTTTGGAAAAAAGTTATTCGTTAGGTATTCGTTTTTAATTATCTTAAGTGCGATAAAAACAGCATAATTATGCGACTTTTGGGAATTACCCATTTGATTGCTAGTATTCCTTTGTATATGTGAAAAGGATTGTTTCATGTGCGCATGTGTGTGGTTCTGCATGTGCATGCGTGCGTTTGTGTTATTGTTAAGTATTTGTTGAAATCCTTTGAAAAATATGGCAATTCGATGACGAGTTTTTTTCAAGAATAAAATAGTTTATTTCCTATAGAATAAATATACACTTAAAATATACATAGAGCACGCGCATCGCTCCGTTGCCTTTATGTCAAGCGTAAGCAAATTTTGGCAGATTTTGTATGGGCAGTGAAATCAATAACATTTTTATTTTTTGATTTGTTCCTCGAGTTATGTTTGCAACTTTTTACTGCACATTTCAAAATGTTCTCCTATTAAATTTCTTATTTTCACCGGGAAAAATAATCAGCTCCGATAACCATTTGATACTAAACGAACGCGCTGAAGATATTCGGACTGTTCATATCCGTGCTTATGGTTCATACTCGATAGGCGTACTCTATCCCTCCCAGAAAATTTTCTATTTATACTCTAAGGGTTATTTCTTAAAGATCCCTACGCGAATAGAAGTCTAAACCCACAATAAAACAGATGTATGTCATTCTTTCTTTCTTTAAATACAGGTATGCGGGTTCGATTCTGTCGGCCTCGTAGCCTAGTTGGTAGTACGTCTGCCTTCGAAGCGCAAGGTCGCTGGTTCGAATCCCGCCCAGGGCAAACATTCGTGTGATGAGTACCTGTGTTTGGGGTCAGATGTCTGTGTATTATTATTTGTTCGAGATGGAATGACTCTTTAGAATCTTTTACAGATTAAATCTGGTTAGTAAAATTACATTAATGATGCTAATAATGTTATAAAATATGCACTTTTAAAGGCGTGCCGTCGTTTGGTTCTCACAATGTTCTTGCGCGTTTGGATACAGATATTAACACTGCTTGACTTAAGTAGGAGTGGAATTTAATCATAATTTACTGAACTATTTTGGTTATTTTATAACATGGGCCCCTTTATGTAAGTTATAACCGTTATAATAATAACATTAGCTAACGTTATTCATATAGCAAATTACAATATGTGATCTATGTCCCTGTTCCTAGAAAAAAGTATTGCTGAATTCTTTATCATGTTTAACATACAGTAATAGAAAACGGTACATAGGTTGAATATTCGAATAACAAATTGATTTTAAAAAGAGACTGTCAGTAGTACTAGTCGGGACGGAATCGCGAATCGCGAACTCAAAATTCCGTACAAATTTAAGATAAAAATGAATATATAAATTAACCTGGACAGACACAAAAACGATGCGAAGTCCTAAATGTTCAGCTTGACATGCCCTTGACTGTAATGTAATAAATAACAACACAAAAATAGGTTGACTTTAGTTTCATAATGCAGAATAGGCTGTAAAAAGAAAAATATTTTAGACGGACAACGAAATGATCCTATAAGCCTTTTTCCCTTTTGCGGTACGGGACGAAAACAAAACATTAGCGATAAGGGAACGACGTATTGAATTATCTGCTCAAAATAACGAAATTAAAGCAATACCTATTGTACAAAATTGCTTATGTTCAGTTTAATGCCTTCCGCCTGGGATCGTGTTTCATGATTAGAATGGGTGATGATGTTACAGATTACGTTTATTGTTATTGCAGTATTATTTATTATATACAAGCGACCCGCCCCGGCTCCGCACGGGAAAATTGTTATTGTAGGTTATCCTTAAGTATATTTATTATACATTTAAACTTTCCTCTTGAATCACTCTATCTATTAAAAAAACCGCATCAAAATCCGTTGCGTAATTTTAAAGATTTAAGCGTACATAGGGACATAGGGACAGAGAAAGCTACTTTGTTTTATAACTATGTAGTGACTAGACAAGAGCTAATCGCGCCCATACGCTCACGCATACATTTGTGTATTCCGATACGGGGTAATATTAGATCGCCGTTGCCAGATGAATTTATTTTGATGGGATAATGACTCTTATGAAATATTCTGTAGTCGGTTTAGTAAGCTAGAACGTTACTTTTAACTTGTGCTATCGGTTGATTGCCGAGTGAGCGGGAGATAAGCACGGTTTTAAAATTGAACGCAGTTTTTGTAAGATACGCACAACTTGAACCAATATGAGACAATTTTACGCAGTTTTATAAAGTTTCTAGAAGGACGGCACATTTGACTGATTTTCGTTTTCAAAAAAATATTCGATATATATTTTTAACAACTATAGGTACCTATTTATTTGCATCGTTTTCATCACACTCACCTTAGGTATTCCAAATGCGATTTATTGTCAAAGAAAAGGAAGCTGGTCTTCGAAATAAAATGGCTAGACGAGTTTATTATGTTACAAACAAACTTTAGGTATTAGTACTTATTTTATGGTAAGGTGTTCGGTCGATTTCAAAGAAGGGATTGACGATTGTAGATAAGCGGTAGGTACTACAGTACGATATTGTGATTGACAGAGTGGGCGCGGCCGAGAACTGGCTGCACGCTTTCGGAAAGATTACTACAAGTATAACTTATGAATAGGTATTACTACTAAAATGTGATGGAACTTTTTTTACTTTAGGTGATTGGGGTGTGCTGTGTATTCAATATCTACTTAGGTATTGTAGTCGCCCGCGCCCCCTCAAGGAATTGTATACGATGAGGCCAATCTCGCTCGAACACTTTAATCGACTAATGTAAGTAAATTACTCAAAATGGTTTTGCCGCGCCAATGTTTGCGAGATAGTTCGTCGTCGATACGCCTCTTAGATATAATTTCATCTCTCATAAGTTTAGATGTATGGAACTTCATTAATCGTGTAACAGCAAGACAGGCAAAATATTGTAACAGACATGCTTTTTATTTGGATTAATATTTTGTATATGTGAATATATTGTCGTCAGGCGCTAAAAGTAAAATATATATTTTATCTTATGTGACTGCTACGATCTTTTGCTTCTGACTAGTTGTTGAATTCTGTAAATAGTCATATTATTATCATTATTTAGCCGTATAATGTGTAGGCGTATTTGAGAGCATCTACATTTTATTTTTAGTGATTAAATCAAGAAGCGTTCAAATGCGTTCTACACAATATAGTCATTATGCAATGTAAAAATATGTAACAGTAAAACTATACTATCAGTGAACATTACAATAAATGAGTAATGGATTATATTGGGGAGCAAAACTAAACCCGTGTACACAAGTCATGTTATGTAAAATGTTGAATTATAAAGGAAATTAGTGTTCGTTGAATTATAAATTAAATTTAGCTTTGTTCCTCAATCAAGACGGCCATTAAACGGACGAAATTTTTGTATTATTTTAAAGTAATATTTTCCCTGTCATTTGCAAAACATAACGCTATTAAATCTAAGCAGGAATCGAAGTAAGGAGAGCTTAAAGTTAAGAAAGAAAAAATATGGAAAAATCTATTAAATTACAAGACCATGGTAGGCATGATAAACGTTTTATCTAATGTTTTTTTGAGTCTTCGTTCTGTACTAAACAAAAATGATTTCTAGGATTGTGACGTGGGTGGGTTTGTATTGAATTAAGTGCAAAAAAGCTTTTTTTTAAAAGCTTTAAACGCTCTAACAAGAAAAAAATCCTTAAAAAAATTAACTATCAACTTATATATTACCTCATTATATACTTATTCATATGATCATAAAAGCTTACAGTAGGTACTTGTTTTGGGTTTATTTCCATTACTCATCACCTGCATCATCACCGGAACAGTCAATTAAGGTAAGTAAAGTACCTACCTACTTACTATATCTATCAGGAAATAAATGGCCTAGCCCAATGTGTACAGACACCTATCGAGTTACTCAATTTTCGATATTCTAATACACTTTACTTTCACACAATCGCGCCGGGGCGATTAGCCACTTGTCGAGTCTTGATCAAGCTTAGAAAACGGTTGACAACCTCGTAACATGTATGTAGTGCTATGACAAAATTTTGTCGCACATTTAACTGTCAAAAAACCCGCCGTATTGAAATATCCTCCAATAGGATAAGAGAACACGAACGACAAAATTACGTCTGTCACGCGTGGACCGGGCATGTTAGAGGGCCTGGTGATGATATCTCGTCATAATGATGCTAAAAGATGACTCGTTATTTTGACTACTCGTACTATCACAAATTAGATGAATGGCAGCGGGGTGCCGCTAACCGATGGCTCCGTCCATACCAGGGATCGGAACCGGTGGTAATAGGAAAAACCACGCTAGTTCAAACCCTGACTATAGCTCTAACTAAGATCGCTAAGGGTAGGTTTAGTCCTGGGGGAACAAAATATGCAAAGCAACCGGCAGCCCTGGCTTTCGTCTGCCGCAAATACAATTACTTTAATAATTACAAAACCGATATAATTTCGTTCTTTATCAAAAACCGGGTAACCAGAATGATTTTGGTTTGTTTCATTAAGTTCCATCTATTATACCGGTTAATTGGGGAACGGAATATTTCAAAACCGGTTTCGATCCCTGGTCCATACAAGCCTCAAGTCCCTCACGCACACATTAATGTGACTTGTAATGTGATTTATAGGCGCCAGGTCAAGCGGTATGAAGCAGTAAAAGTTAGCAACAGAACTAGAGGGTCCGGGAAGCTTACAATTTTCAAGAAGGCCTTTCTGTAACCTAATACGAGAGGTATGTGTGTGTGGGTTGTATTGTAAGTAATACTTGCAATATTATTGATCGACCTTATTGACGCCCGAAACACGAAATCATAATTTCGGACAGTCAGACGAAACAGCCTACATTGTCAACCAAACTGAGTAGGTAGGTACCTACATAATATTATTATGTTCGAAGGTGCCCTACCGAGCTCGAACCCGGAACCTGCGTAACGAAAAGCAACCGTTTACCATTGCTATGAAGGCATATTTATTAGGCGAATAATAGGTATTGTTGCAGAGAAATATATAAATGGTTTTGTGGACGAGCTATAAACTCTGCTTTTCATTTCGATTGCGAGGAAACCTCGGCGCTAGGGAAATAAACAGTACGTAAGAAAAAACAAGACCTATATCGCGCAGCTTTTTTTTAAGTTTTACGACATTGATACGAGGGCAGAGTGATAAGTAAGTCTGGTAAAAATGAAACAAAGAGACAACTTTATTTAAAAATTATGATTTATTTTTCAACGTATTTTCCATCTAACTCAATGCACTTCATCAAGCGTTTCTTAAGCTTTTCGATCCCTGCCGTAAAGTACGACTTAGGCAACCCTTCGAAATGGGCATTGGCTTCGAGCATGATCTTCTCGTTGGAGCTAAATCTTTTTCCACCGAGCCATTTTTTTAAATTAGGAAACAGAAATTAGTCGCAAGGGGCCAAATCTGGTGAATATGGTGGGTGAGATAGCAACTCATATCACAACTCATAGAATTTGGCCATGGCAATCGCGCAGCTGTGCAATCGTGCGTTGTCTTGGTGTAAGATTTTCATCTTAGCCAAATGCGGTCGTTTTTAGGTAAAATTTGGTAATATTGTTCCAATAAATTGGCATAATATACGCCATTGATCGTTTTACCCTTCTCTAGGTAGTCAATATGGATTATGCCGAGTGCATCCCAGAAAACCGTAGCCATCACCTTATTGACCGATAAAAGTGCTTTGGCCTTCTTCGGAGCTGGTTCGCCCCCTAGCAATCCATTGTTTAGATTGTTCCTTGGTTTCTGGTGTATGGTAGTGGATCCATGTTTCGTCTACCGTTTTAGTACGGACGGATCACAATTTTTTTTGAAAATCAAATATAGCCTATGTTACTCAGGGACTAGTAGCTTCTCAACAGTGAAATAATTTTTGAAATCGTTTCAGTAGTTTCAGAGCCTATTCGATGCAAACAAACCTTTCCTCTTTATAATATTACTTAGTTTATCACTACATAGTATAAAACAAAGTCGCTTTTTCTGTCCCTATGTCCCTATGTCCCTTTGTACGCTTAAATCTTTAAAACTACGCAACGGATTTTGATGCGGTTTTTTTTAATAGATAGAGTGATTCAAGAGGAAGGTTTATATGTATAATACATGCATAATATGCTTAAGGATAACCCACAATAACCATTTTCCCGTGCGGAGCCGGGGCGGGTCGCTAGTATATTATAAAATAACAAATTCTATCTTTGAACTGTTTATTGTGTTTGGCTGTATGTATGACTCATTTTCTTTGCCTGAATATAGATACGTATATGAGTAGATACGCTAATGCACTTGTGCACAAATATCGATTTTGTGCAGCCTACGAGTAGGTATATCACAAATAACGTATAGCGCCGGCGCGCGGCGCGCCTAGACAGATGGTCCACTCGGAACTAAGCGCCATATTCTTACGCACACATTGATCATTGCGTTTACAGGCTTGCTCGGACCATGCTCGGACCACGTGTAGTCGTCGCTCTCGAGATTATTAACAACGTATTGATGTTCGATGTGTTATAAAAATGGATAAGTGTTCTTATTACTGTTGTAGTGTATTTGCCTGTTTAAACACAACACAAAAATACACGTTTTTCAAGGAGTCAACCAAGTTTAGGTAGTTAATTTCAAGGACGGCGGGAGTGGACTTTCTGGAGACTTTATTTTGTGCCTATATCCTGCACAAATAAGCAATTTCAGAGCATGAGAAGTGAAAAGAATATTTTATCTATGCGTTATATATTACTGTACTGGATTACATGAGTTTTATTTAAATATTTGACTTGATTGAATTAAACTAGAAGGTATTCATTTTCTCCTTCGGGTAGGATCCGATGGTTCTTCCAATCTTGCAGAGGAAAACGTGTCTGTGTCCATGGCCGGGCGGGCCGCACGGGTGAGACTTGTCCAGGTTATACCGACCCACGCCTGGCCACACTCGCAATTTTATATAACCCGGAGGTTGGTCGTATGAAGAATTAAACCCATACTTATACTGCGGAAACTCGTACTCGTGGAACTCGAAGTAAGTGGTCGGTGCGGGGTCTGCTGCAGGGCGAGGAATCATCGCTAAGTCCGTCATCGCTGTACGGTGCCTCGGCGGCAAATCTCTGCTAGTCTTATTCCATTCTCCAGTGTGCTTCGTCTTCAAACCTTCGAAAGATCCCGGCAGTTTTATCGGCCAAGACTTCGAATAAACTTTCCCTGAATTACTGAAATGGTTTTTGATGGTGCTACCGTCACGCTTACCGGTAAACAACTCGTAGGGACCGCGAAGTGACACAATTTTCTTGGATTTATTCTCTATACTGTCCTTATCGGGAATGATGTAGCGGTTGGGGGCCAAAGACCAACTTGGTATAGTGTCTGGGAACCGACAGGGTGCTTCACGCTCGAGAGTGGGTCTTGTGGAGTGTGGCCCAAAAGGCGGCTTATATGGCTTCCCGCGGAAGTATGTCCCTGGGCCAGGAATAACATTTTTCGAGCGTGCGAATCGCGAAGTTCTCCCAAACATCACGTTCTTGCAAGCAGGTTCGTATTCAGTTGGCTCAGGAACTATGGTCCAGGCTGGACCAAGGAGAGAGTCAAACCACTTTCGCCTTTCAATAATAAACTGGTTCTTGTAGCCTAAATTTTTGCACCAATCTTCGACGTCTGCTTTATGTCGCCAGGGATCGTTGGTGATTTGGCTTTTCTTTATGTTCTCGTAAGCGTCTGCCATAGATTGGGCTGGGTGGTAACGGGCGGGGTCGCATGCTTGAGGCCTGGTCACATACAAGCCCTGGGGGTCCAGACCAGGATGCGAGCAGATCTTTCCGTTGCGGGGCACTTTGGAGCCAAACCCCAATCGTAGCTCGGGATCGTGTGTACGCATTATTCTATATTTATTGTTCTACTAAATTACTAAACTTGTTGTATACAATTTTTAATTCATATTCGATTTACTAACGACTTTTTAAACATTTATTTATGTATATTTATAAAAAACCAACAGAATACCGAAATAAATATGTCAATCAAAAATGTAAATACTAAAAAATGTCATTCCCTCCCGCCAAAGAGAAAAATAACTTTAATACCTCCCGCCCACAATGCGAAGACAAATGGTCGTCGCCAAAAAAAAATTCTGCCTCTATGGACGTCGTCGCACTGATGGTAAAGCGCGCTTGCCTGTTATCGCTCTTATTAGTATCATCGTTATCCTGAGTTAATTTCGTCATATTCGGGGATTGATTTTTATAGAATGATAATTTATAATGATTATTATTATAATCATCATCATCATTGAAGACCCCAAAAATGTGCTCTATTTCGTTGGACTCTATAATAAATCTCAGCTAGATCAGCTCTTGACTGTACTTGTGGATGTCGTATAATATGGTTACGTTACAGTCAGCTCGTACGAGTTTCCTGCACTTAGAGACAGCTCTTGTAATTACCCACACGGCAGACAATGCGCTCCCTGCACTGCGCAGTCGGCGGTCTTGGAGTTAGGATGAGTATCGGCCTTATTGCTTGGTAATAGGGTCTGTTTTCGAGTTGACGATACACTGGGCTTGATTATAGTACCTATAACATCTCAGAGAAGTGGGAAAGCCTTTTTACTCGTTAAATTGTCATATAATGACTTGAATTCTATGTTAAAAACACATTAATTTTAAACGGTAGCGAGTAAGTTAGGGCCTACTATTTGGTATTCTGTGGTAAAGTAGAGTCTTCCGCTCCCCCGCAAGTCCGGTGAAGCTTGATCAGTCGTACTTTTCGACTCAAGCAAATAATTTATAAAATAAAATACACTAATAAATGAAAAATAAAATCTACAACAATCAACCCTGCACCGGTTCCAGGGGAAAAGTCTCATTACACTGTTTCCGTTACCTACCCTGCTGGAGATTGCACCCTAACATGCCTGGTCCACGCGTGACAGACATAATTTTGTCGTGCGTATTCTTTTATCCTATTGGAGGATATTTCATTAGGGCGGGTCTCTCGCGCGACAAACTTTTGTCTTAGCACTCCATGTTACGGGGGCTGGTAACATTTCTCCCGATGTTATTTTTAAACTTTTTTAACGGTCTATATAAAAATAGACAAAAAAGAGCGGTGTTATAAGTTTGACGTGTGTGCAAGGATGCTATAAGTAGGTACCTACAACATCCTTGCGTGTGTGTCTGTCTGTTTGTCTGTCTGTCTGTGTGTCTGTGGTATCGTAGCTTATAAACGGATGCACCGATTTTGATCTAGTTTTTTTGTTAGCAAGGTGTCACAATCGACAGTGTTCTTAAAAATATCTGCAGCCGTTTGAAGATTATCAGCTCATTTCTAGTTGTTGAAAGGATCAAGTACCTAATGATTTTGTAACGGGGGCTATAGTTTTTTTAATTTAATAATATTTACATTTGTTTTAGCGGAGCCGTCAGACCGATGCTCGTATGACGGACGTCGTGTCGCGAATGTTCCCCTTTTCCAGTGGATTTTTTTGTAATCGCTCTTATGTTAACTAAGTATATCTTCCATTCCGTTCTAACTTGACCGAATGGTGGAAATGTGAGCTAGGCTTGTCAAATCAATATTTTTCTTTGTGGTATGCTGAAATTGTAACTTGTTAGGTACTTGTTGCTTCATGTAACGACTTCTTGTGCTACTTGTTGGTCTTGCCTCTAAAAACAATAATTTGTTCCTTAGACCGAATCAAATCATATTTAAATGAAACGGTAGAATTACCTGTTACTAATGATCACCACCAGGTGGGTCGGACTAGGGATAACTTATACCGATGGGGTTTCATAGGGGACTCTAACTTGGAGTGTAGGTGTGGTATGGTTCCCCAGAAAATGGACCATCTCATTAGCTGCCCATCTTGTCCTGTCACCTGCACGCGAGAGGACTTGATGAAGGCTACTGACGACGCTATTCGTGTGGCTAGTTTTTGGGCCGAGACTGTCTGAGTTTGCTGTCGACTCGAAAAGAAGAAGAAGAATGATCACTAGAGCGTCGGTGGCCTAGTGGCTAGGCCGTTCGGAAGACGCGGGCTCAAGCGTCGGCTGGTACCAAAGGGTTCTAGATTTTCGAATTCATATTATTATGTGGTGACGGGACGGAAACATCGTGAGCAAACTTGCACACACCTGTGGAGAAATTCAAAGGTTGTGTGTGAAATTGACCAACCCGCACTGGGCTGGCGTGGGAGCAGATAGGAAGAACAACAATATACAGATTTTTCATATTATGTAACCTAAATGAACTGATACCGTAATCGTACAGATCATCTGTATCGACTTTGACGGGGGTGGCGGCATAGCCAGACAATTGGATACTACATAAATCAATACTTTACCCTCACTCAGCTTTATATAGGTATATAGATCTAATGATGAAATTAGTGTACCTATACTTACTCCTAGTACGATGAGGGCGCTTCGCTTATACCCTTATATTATACCCTTAAATTATCCAAACGGCTGGATGGATTTTAAAGAATGAGGTGTCTATCGATTCGTCTGAACCGTGCGATGGTCATACGCTAGGTTTTGTTTTAACAAAACCAAAATGGCGGCCGAAAAATACGATAACAATTTTTTCCATATTCAATTAAGTGGCACATCATAAGATAGTTCCTTCAAAATGAAAATGATGTTTCTTAAACCATTTTTCATAAAACGAAAAAGTCTTTAATAAAAAGTATATAGGCGCGTATACCTGTATGACCTTCAACGAATACCTTTTGGTAATTCTGAGTGTAAGGTATATTACCCTTGCCAACACACTCTCGGCCTTGATCACGATGTTAGTACCTACTATTATTTTCTTCTGTGCCCATGGTACTGGCTCTGCCTAGTTTGGGGCCGTGTGTGAAGTGTCCCCACATAATATTATTATTATCATTATTAATAAGCAAATTTATCTATCTTCTCTGAAACTAAATTTTCTATATAATATGTAAATATTATGGCGTACTTTTACAACTGTAGACAATAATGTTTATAAGTAGGTACTAATAATACCTACTGTGCTTTTCGAAAAAGTATCATATTCGGTACTAAAATGCGGACTAAAAATTTTTGATATTATTTCGTAATTTCCATGATTTCGTTATTTATTTGCGGCATACATATAATAGATCCGTTTATCGTGACTTCATGATCATGGCACATACTATTTATTGTGTTTAATATTGTGTAGGTAGTAGGCACGTAAATCTATTTTGTACTAGGAAACTTAATTTCGCTCTGTAGTGACGTCTTAAATAATAAGAGTAAATATGTTTTATTTCTTTCTATTTCACAGGTGTGGACGTGCTCTCATGATATTTTTTCATTTCCTTCACTGTGAGGGCGTCGAATATGCAAAAAATATATATTTGTAATTTATAAGCAAAAATTTTGTGAAGTTAATCATATTTTGTGCAACTCAATTGAACGAGTTATTAGGTGAAATGTTTGGCCCTCAATCGTCACATGGAGGATTGAGAGCCCACCTGTCACAGACAGAGAAACTATGCGCTCTGCAGAAATCGTCTTTACGATTACGGCAAACTCTAAGTCCAGACGTTACAAAATTTATGTCGTGAAGATATTATCGCACAACGCTATGGTATTTTGTATATCTTCGTTCGAAATAGGTCCTCAGATGTCTTAAAATGAACCGGGTAAATTATGAGACCCTGTATCTTTTTTATTGATGTACCTTTTTCTTTCAGTTCTTTACTAAAAGTTAGGAAATTTATTCAAGTTTCAAAGTGCAGAGCTTTTAGTAAAAAATATCATTTTCAGGTGAAATTATCAAGTTAAAAAGAAAACGGCATTTGGTTCATTGTGTACTCTTCTTTAGCATTATGCAATGAACCGGGGTATTTTCCACAGTGAACCAACCTATATTGAACACAATAAAAAAATAATAATAAATAGGAATAATGATATCTGAACGATATTTATCAATATTATAATATATATATTTGTAAATAAAAAAACTGAATAATATAATCATCATATGCCTGTGGATTGCAATTTTATCATTTATGTATTATTATTTATTTTAGACTTATATAATTTATATTTTATTGAAATTTTAACTTGGTAAATTACATAAAAATAAAGAACGACTCAAAAGTTAATTGTAAATAAAAGTTGAAGTTTCTTTAAACGTCTGAACTCAAATCCTAATATTTTTAGCATTATTTACTGGGCTTGATACATGTATAACATAACATAATATCCTTATTTCATTTATAAGGATGTGTTATGTTATGATATATTATTATTATTTACTATTTATTTTCAAAAATGTAACATGCAGATCGTTTTTTTACTTTGAGAGATAATTTATTGATGTATCGTTTTTAGTAGAATTATAGTAGAATAAACGGAAACAGTATCACAAAATTGCAGATCGAATAAGGATTCCATTGAAAACTTATAATTATTAAGTGAAAACGTAATAGTTTATATTATTAATACGTAAAATAACATTTAACAAAGTAAAATGAGCCGGTTGAGCGTACGGATTGAACCAGGTTCATTGTAGGCCTCCTTAGGATGGTTCAATCTGAGACATCTAGGTATTTTTAGACAAATTTAAATTTTAATTGTTTTTAAATTTATCTCCGAAATACATCGTTTACGCAATTTACAAGGTAAATATGTGTGTGATAACTTAAAAATACTGAAGTAACTAAATTGTCTTTCTCCAAGCTTATAAAAATCGAAGAAAGCTGTCAAAAATTTTTACTTTTGAAGTAGATTTTCACATAAATGGACCGCATTTAACATTGTAGAACTACCGACCCTACAGTTTTTACTAAATGTAAATCAATGAACAAATAACAAAGATATTGCATGTTTCTTCTCCCGCCGCTCCTCTCCTCTGAACTCTGCGATGGCATAGTTTCCGTTCGAAAGTAATCTGAAAACAAAATTTTACAATAAAACTGATTGAAGTTGCCTTTGAAAGTTTTTACTCATTCAATAATATGAATAAACGGACTATTGTGCTGACTAAATTATGAAATTAGCTACGAGAGAGCAGTTTAACAGAATTACATGTTACATAGAAAAAAACACATTAGGGAAGTGTCCTCGGAAAAAAGTAATCGATTCTAATTAATCCCTTTGTTAGATTATCGAAAAAAATTTAACACGTATTTTTTTTTTTCAATTTGACGAAGATTTACCGAATCAAAATGTATGAGAAGGGTACTATGACGTCACTTGTTTCGTACAATTTGTATGGCGGCGTGTCGTTACTGGAAATTTCAAAGTGCTGTATCGTCGACATTTTTCGTTTGCCAGACGAAAAAAAAAAAACGTGTACATTATTTTTTAGTAATCTAACTTACGGACTAATTAGATTTTTTTAGGACACTTCCTCATTAGGGGCAAATGCAATTACTGCATCACAAAAAATAAGAAGTATTTAATGGACATTTGTATGTCCACGAAAATTGGGCCACGAAAGTTACAAAAATAACACATCTTTGAGAATTATGATAAAAGTAATAAGTAAGTTTACAAATGAAGTACATGATAATAAACTCGCTCGATCTATCATCTTTTTCTTAAAAAGATTTTTTTGATAATAACATAGTATATTATTATCTTTAATTAAAAAATAATTAATTTTTGATTAAATTAAATATGCGCATAAAGGTTACATGACCAGGCCAACTTGAAAATATTCGAAGAATAACTTACCTCGTATTTATTTAGTTTTGAAGCGATAAGTGCACTGGTGTCCTCCACTGATGCTGGGTCACTACCAAATGTCTGCAAGCTAAAAGTGTAGTTTCATTGAGCGCTCACGAAACCAGCAAAATCGTGTGACAGAGATGTTATATAACATTATAATTTTTCGAAACAAAGAGATAGAATGAATATTCTTTTATAAATATATGCCTAGTTAAAAAACTATCCATTCGACGTAATAAATTATACGATTACGCCTTAAATTCAAAACTTATCAAGGATAACCTTGAGCGCGAACCAAGTGAAGAACGACTATTTCGATCCCGTTTTCGATCTTGAAATATTATTTTTCAAAATATTATACATGATTTTACATGTTTTATGTTAAAATCGTCCGCATAATTAAATGAGGAACCATCTACATTTTGTTCCAACACTGTATGGTCGATAGTTTAGGAATTAAGACCTTGTGACCACGTTTTGAGGGTGCTCAAAGAACTACTCGGCTACGCCCGCGTTTGCTTTTTTTTATTTCCCGTGGTAAAACGTATCTGAGATGTTGACCGGGGATAAAAAGCACCACCATGCAAAATTTCATTTAAATCGGTCGACCGGTCCCAGAGATTAGCGTGTACAAACAGACAGACAGTCATTTTTTTCAAAACTTGTATTTTTTTGTTCGCTACACTCCCTTTATCACCTACAATCAGTTTTTTGAAAAACAAATCAATGTACAGACATGCCAATTCATCAGTTTTATTATAGTCTATATAGATTTTCGACGCATTTTACGAATGCACATCCGGCTGGACACTTTGAACTACAGAGCGGCGTTATTCCCTATCAGTAGGGATGATTTTCTTAATACAAGTGTCTAGCTAACCGCATGTGCTGGCTGTTGTACCTGCCAGTGTTGATGAAGTCTTATTACTATGTAAGGGATCTCTTAGGGCTTTTAGGTATGTGAATAAATCTATATCAATTAATATTATAAAAAGGAGAGATTGAGATCGAATTTCCTAAAAATTCTCCGTAACAAGGTAACCTTTGAAGGTAACTTTAAAATGTTACAAGTCGACGTCTCAAAAATTAAATTATTTTTTCTGTCCTTGGTTTCCAAAATAGCGAAAGGGCTAGTCGGATTTAATTTCGGGTCAGAGCGGAAAGGGGCTATCTCTTCTTAATAAAAATATATAAAAATGGATTGCTGTTCGTTAGTCTGCTTAAAACTCGAGAACGGCTGAACCGATTTGGCTAATTTTGGTCTTGAAATATTCATGAAAGTCCAGAGAAGGTTTAAAAGGTAAGAAAAAAAAGGAAAAAAAAAAACAACGCGGGCGTGTAGCCGCGGGCGGACAGCTAGTAAATAATTAAAAAAAGTATTATTTCACTTAAAAAACTAATTATGCCATTTATTTTTTAAAGTAATTTTCGGAAAGTAACTTGGTCTGATATCGCCTGTGAAACGGCTGAATGGGAGCTGTGGCGCCCGGCCAGGGGAGCGTCGGGAAATAGGGAATATCTTGGGAAGGGGAACGCAGCAGTTCTCTGCATTAGTAAATACCGCGCCTTAGGCGGCGTACATCGAAAATCGATGGGGGAAGGGAGGGTAGTTGGCGCGTGCGTCTAGCGCGGACCAGCCGCGTGTCGCCGCTCGGCCGTCGCCGCCGCTGCACGCCGCGACCTGTAGCGCGCCGCTTGACTTGTTGCGAAGGCCACCTGTTAACACATGGAGGCACCGTGAATTTCAGGTAAGATTCCACTGTCTTACATCTACCTCTTACCAGCTCTGCGAATTTTTTGTGACCTTTCTGTCTTTTTTCGTAAAATATTTAAAGTTTCGCGCGCGCCGCTTCCGCCGCGTGGCCGCGCGTGTTGTCATCGCTATGACCTTTAACGGCGGTGGCGTTTAGATAATTTCTAGATTTTGGGGGCTAAATTATGTGCAGGTGAGAACATAAGATTTTGCTAGATAAAATTGTGCAAATTTTTACGCGCAGCGCTTTTGAATATCTTAATTTTTGAATACATGATTTTCTTCATAAAGTTTTGTTTTATTTGCGGAAGAAGTTTGGCGTTTCTTTTCGTTATGTAATTATGATGCGAAATGTGTAGTTAATGTAACTTGTAGGAGCGCGACGCGGTGGCGATCAATTTCTTGTAATTATCGTCGGAGCCGGTAATGTGATCGGTAAGACCCCGCGCCTCCTCCGGCCTACTGCCAACCCCTGTCGTATAATGTACACCCAGTTCCTTGCGATATTTCCGTGCTTTGTGCATTTTGAATTATGTTGCTTTGAAGAGTTCAATTCCCGGTTCAATTATCTAATTATTAAAAAATATATGAATGCAGTTCAGTTTTAATAGTTTTTAGAATTAAAATAAAGTCTTCTTTCAGTAAAATGTTCTATCTACAATATTTAAGGTACTTTCCCTTCATGTGGCATACCCGTGGGACGCCCTTCATATTACCACTAGCTTCCCGCCGCGGCTCCGCCCGCGTTCATAGTTTTTCCCGTGTTAATGAGGAATTTCCCCGTGGTAAAAGTTAGCCTATGTTCTTCCGCAAGATGTATTCTATCTTTGTGCCAAATTCGCCCGATTTAACAATTTTTCCCGTGGGAATGAGAAATTTTCCCGCGGTAAATTGTAGCGTTTGTTCTTTCCTAAGGTCTATTCTATCTTTGTGCCAATTTTCACCAAAATCAGTTCAGTAGTTTCGGAGCTTATTCAATTATTAGGAAAACTTTTAGGTATTTTTTTTACACCTTGAGTTACATTATTGAAGTTATAGTATAGTAAGGATCCCTATTTTTTTGAAAATAAAATGTAGCCTATGTTACTCAGGGATCATGTAGCTTTTGAACAGTGAAAGAATTTTTAAAATTGGTTTAGTAGTTTAGGAGCCTATTCGATGCAAACAAACAAACAAACAAACCTTTCCTCTTTATAATATTAGTATAGATATATATTCTGTGGTAATCATTTAATAACCGGCACCGGAAGTATTTTTCTTTTCGGGCAGTCAGGTGATTCACCCTGCAACCCTAATTTTACTAGGAAAAATATTACAAAGTGATTTTTCCACCATAATTGAAACCAATCCTCAAAGAAAAGTCATCGTTTATATTTTGAATTCTGCTATTGAGGCATATTTTTCTATAATAATTTTGGTATATAATAGCATATCCGCTTGTATTTCTGTTATACTTCTTGCAAATCTAAAACTGAACTGATTTGGATTGTTTGCAGAAGAATGTCAATTATCGAATATGAATCTCTATATACCGTGGACAAAACTCATTCTAAGGGAAAACTAATATAATTACCGAGAAAGTTTGTAAAGTAGTTACCTTAACACGCAAAATCTAATCAACGGATTTTGATTTAATATGTATATCATAGCCTGAATTAACATTGAAGAATTTTTTTTTATTAAAGCAATTTAGTTTTTGCCACAATAAATAACCCGTAATTATGACTAGTATAAATTTCGGCAAACAACTTGAGCGGAGGTGAGAAATAAGCGTGAATAATTATAATTCCCATACTCCCAAAATCAAAATCAAACTAGTAATTAGAGACGAAGCCCCTCAGGCGTCGTCGTCGTCTCCTTCACGATATTTTTCCGTATCAACGCGCTAGGCCGTGATCCGAGGCTCCCTCGAGCCGCCGCCCCTAGAAGCGCTGGTACATGAATACTCTGAGGTTGATTCCGCTTCCACGTAAGTCTGGTGAAGCTTTATCGGTCGTAACTTTTCGACACAAGCGTAGGTCAATTAAAAAAAGGAACATTTCGTTTGGTCACAGTTGTACCAAATATTGTCTTGTTCAAGTGGCTTGCCGCAAACTAAATAGTAATGTAATAGGATCCGTCTCAGTTTACACTTATCTAGCCAACTGTTTCCTATTAAGTAGTCCTTTTTCTATTTAAACAACCGTACAAGTGCGTGTTAAACTCGCGTTTAGAGGGTTGCGTTTGTACGAAGTTCGTCATCAGCCAAAAACAATTTGAGTTTTTGTTGAAGTATCTAAATACCAAGGATTTTATAAAGTAGTACCTATAACATCCTTGCTAAATAGAAAGACGGTATAGTAGTATGACATTAAGTAATAATACTTTTTTAAATAAAGTAACACTTTTGTAACACTTTTTAGACAATTTTCTAGTTACATGAGCAGTAAACCTCACGAATGTTTAAAAAAAAAAACGATAACTAATTTATTTTAGTTTGGGTTCCCTATAAGCTTACTAAAACTCTCCTCATCCCGTTAGAGAAAAGAGCGTGTCTTTATGTTTAAATATTTATATAATTTTATATTCGAACTTGCTCACATAATGTTACGTAAATCGGTTGAGTAGGACTACAGCGTCAACAGTAGACCATGCTAGCTGGCAAATCCCTTAAGTCAGTCGAATTTTAAACTTGTAATTTTTTATTACTAACGGTCCTGCTCAAAAAGTTCCCGAGAATTGGTTGAGAAATACGATATGCAGAGGAGAACATGCGATAAAGTGAGAGTGGTATACGAAGGCATTTTTGCCCATACTAAAACGGAGACCCTCCGCTGAACGGTCCCGTTTTTTATTTTTGAGGTAAGGAATCCAATAATAGGGCTTGATTCGAGTCACTCTGTAGGACATCAACCCTTTTTTAAACAATGTTATTCTATCTGCTTGATAAAGTTATCAAACTTTGTGCCTCGTAGCTCGCAGCGTAGAATCAATAAGCTGAAATAAACTATCGTCGTAGAATTTTGCTACGCCGCGCCGCGCCGCCGCCCGTAGCAATGTTCGGCAGTTCGTTCGAATGCTGATAGATTTTTATTATCTAATAGTATGTAATATATTAGTTTTAGTAATTAAACTGTTATATATATATAATAATATATATTTACGCCTATCTCGTACCCACAACCCTTTATGTGAATCACGATTTTAATGATGTGAAGAGAAATAAAATAATACATAGTTAAAAAAACTAAAAAACACGCTTTCTGTCCGCCACCTTGGACGTCCGCCATATTGGATTTAAGTCACGTGACTTTTTTTTTCGTATTCCTGACAGCAAACCCTTTCATTTGATACCCATATCATGGGGGTGGATTTCAAACAGCCAGTTCGCCATCTTAGGGAGGCCGCCATATTGGACTTGTAATGAAGTTTCTTAGCTAGTCATGTATTGTCATCAAAACTCAGAGCGTGTGCAAAATTTCATCCTAATCGAAGACCGGGAAGTGGGTCAAATTAAGATTCCAAGATTTTTTTAGATACATTAATGGGGAGGCCGCCATATTGGATTTGTAATGACGTTTCTTAGCTAGTCATGTATTGTCATCAGAACTCAGAGCGTGTGCAAAATTTCATCCTAATCGAATACCGGGAAGTGGGTCAAATTAGGATTTCAAGATTTTCTTACATACATAGTTACTTACAAGTGAAGCTAATATAAAGCGTGTAAAAATTGATATGAAAACTTAATTTAAATTATCAAATTTATCTCTAACGTAATTTTGTAATTGTAGGTATTATTGGTTCCTCCAGGAGTGGCCTGAATTAATAATTTGTATTTAAATTGAACACGAATACTATATACAAATGTTTTACTCTTACTCGTTACTAAGTACCTAAAATTATTAGATTATTATTTGTTATTTTGGTCATTCTAATCATTGTCGTTCATATAAAGACCGAAGAGGACAAGAGATGAACGACACGTGCTTTGAATGAATGATATCTATATAATAAAACTGTAGAGGCCAAAAATCTGTACATAGGAAACAAATGATAAAAACCGAGTCAGGGGGATGTAAGAAGTAATATACATATCCAGATTTTTTTAGATTTTTTTTGTTATTCTGTTTGTCCGTTTGTACGGGCTAATCTCCGAAACTGTTATACCGATTAGAATGAAATTTTGCATGGTGGTACCTTTAACCTTGTATATCCGGTCAACATCTTAGATTCTTTTTACCACGAGAAAATATCTCATTCCTACGGGAAACTGCACGAAAAAGTAGAAAAAACAACGCGGGCGTAGCCGCGAGCGGACAGCTAGTTCTAAAATAAGAGCATAGTTGTCAATTGAAGTGACATTTTTAGACAAATATTTTCATAAGCACCATAAACTTGTGCAATCAGCGCGTCGTCATCAAGAATGACTCCATTTTTGATAATGTCTAAATGACGATCCTCTGTTCCCTTCACTACATAGTCACTACATAGTATAAAATAAAGTCGCTTTCTCTGTCCCTATGTCCCTCCCTTTGTACGCTTAAATCTTTAAAACTACGCAACGGATTTTGATGCGGTTTTTTTTAATAGATAGAGTGATTCAAGAGGAAGGTTTATATGTATAATACATGCGTAATATACTTAAGGATAAGCCACAATAACCATTTTCCCGTGCGGAGCCGGGGCGGGTCGCTAGTATAAAATAAAGTCGCTTTCTCTGTCCCTATGTCCCTCCCTTTGTACGCTTAAATCTTTAAAACTACGCAACGGATTTTGATGCGGTTTTTTTAATAGATAGAGTGATTCAAGAGGAAGGTTTATATGTATAATACATGCCTAATATACTGAAGGATAACCCACAATAACCATTTTCCCGTGCGGAGCCGGGGCGGGTCGCTAGTATAAAATAAAGTCGCTTTCTCTGTCCCTATGTCCCTCCCTTTGTACGCTTAAATCTTTAAAACTACGCAACGGATTTTGATGCGGTTTTTTTTAATAGATAGAGTGATTCAAGAGGAAGGTTTATATGTATAATACATGCATAATATACTGAAGGATAACCCACAATAACCATTTTCCCGTGCGGAGCCGGGGCAGGTCGCTAGTAGAGTATAAACAGGTTCCATTTTGTCCCTTTACTTTTCCCTATATATAAGTGTAAAAAGAACGTATAGAGTTTCAGCTGAATAAGGGCGTTAAAATGAGAACGCGATATCTTATGCACTTAATACTTAAATGAATGAATGAATGAAATATGTTTTTATTCGAAGTAAGATTTTACAAATCGCTTTTCGACGTCGAACCTCTACTTACACCTTTATTTTCGGTTACAAACACAAATCACTAAATAAATATGTGTTGAAATTAAAATGAGGTTAATTTTAAAATGATACACATTTAATCGTTTTAATCGTGCACCGAAATATCCTGAGACCCGCATCTTAGTCGAGGTCGTACTCGAATAAATGTAAAAAAAACATGGTCTAAGAAAACAAAGTCTTCCATTTGGACCACGTGACTGACACAAGCTTACGTCATTTTGCGCTGTTCATCTTTGTCTATCCTCGTCTATAATTGTTAATAGACAAGAATGAACAGCGCAAAATGACGTAGGCTTGTGTCAGTCACGTGGTCCGAATGGAAGACCTTGTTTTTTTAGACCATGAAACAAACGTACCGTTACATTTTCATAACTTCTTTTTATAAGGGTGGCGTTGCGTCTTTCATTTCCAATGTCGAGACCTGTATCTCCACCTGTTGATTACAATTTACTTATTCATCACGGAGCAGGCCATTGTGTATTTATGTTGTAGTCTACTTACACTTCACAGCTTTCTCGTAGAATTAAACGCGCCTATTGTCGATGCCTAATATTAGGATATTCGACTCCTAAGTCACACCATCTAAAATTTAATTTAAATCTGTCCAACAGTTTCGGAGATTAGCCCGTACATACAGACGAACAGAGAAACAAAAATTTTGAAAAAAGTCTGGATATGTTCTTAACACTTCTTACATCCCCCTGACTCGGTTTTTAGTATTCCTTTCTATGCACAGATTTTTGACCTCTATTTAATAGTTTTATTATATAGATATAATAATGTTGTACATTTACCCGAAAGTTTAATGAGAGAATTAATAGATTTAATAACTAATATCCATGTTAGCTATCATGCGCAATGAACTAACCGAGTAATTTGATCTGTCAATAACATTTTGAAGGATCGCGAGCGCGGATATATAATATAAATCATTCAATTTCAGCGGGGCAACCGCTATAACCAAAACATTAAAAAATATTTTCGACAATCTACACGCTACTGAACAAGTTTAAAATTTAAATTTTTAAACAAACAATAAAATCATAAAATTTACAGAAAAGTACCTAAATGTCCTATCATCACCACCCTACTTTAAGTACAGTAGCCAGCACGAGCGGCTGGACATATTGACCTTGAGAGCGCCCGTATTCCGTAGTGGCAGGCAGGGGTAATTTCGTAGTGCAAATGTGCAACCGCATGTACTGGCTTCTGTACATTAGGGTCGCTTGGTAGAAATTGGTAAAAACGCTTAGCATATGTAAGCCCCTTAATAAGTCACGAAACTTATTAAACTAGGTACTAGAAACATAAAAAGTATAAACCAAAACAAACTAGAAACAAAAAAATAAATGATTTTTCTTTCTTTCTTTTTTTAAACATAGGTACATATAAACATATAACGAAAACATTACGATCCTGCAGCCTAGTTGGTAGTAGAATAAAAAATATTATTAAATGGTAATACATTGAGTATAATCGTGGTGGACCTTATGAATAACGATTTTCCTTTTATTTTGTAGCATTTTAGATGTAAATATTAATTTTTATCGTGATTATGACATAATTACATGTATTGACGGCCCCGTAGTTTAGTTGGTAGTACGCCTGCTTTCGAAGCACAAGGTCGCGGGTTCGAATCTCGGCCAGGGCAAACATTCGTGTGATGAGCACTTGTGTTTGCCTTGTGTCTGGATATTGTATATTTATATATGTATGTATATCAGCTCTCTGACACCTATAGTATAGGCTCTGCTAGTTTGGAGTCAGATGGCCGTGTGTGAGATGTCCCACATATTTACTTACTTATTGTAACATGAATTCGACTAAGTAGACTTAGAATTATTATAATCAACTAAAAAATAATAGATAGAAACTTATATAATTATAATTATATGTAGGTACGCTGTGTGCCTGCCTCGTTTCGAGTCAGATAGCTGTGTGTAACATGTTGTTGTAGTTGCAATCCTAGGTGCATGCATCCTACATGCTCGTCGCGTTCGTGCTGGCAGCCTCTTTCCGCGTTTTGTGCCATCCTTAGGCAGGTAGCTTAGCTTACGACAGAACTTTGTAACGAAATATCGTTAAAAAAATATTTTTGCAATTATGGTATTGCAAATATTATTATTTTTTAACTGTACTGGGCGGGATGCCCGGATGTGGCGTGCATGCATCCTACATGCTCGTCGCGTTCGTGCTGGCAGCCTCTTTCCGCGTTTTGTGCCATCCTTAGGCAGGTAGCTTAGCTTAAGACAGAACTTTGTAACGAAATATCGTTAAAAAAATATTTTTGCAATTATGGTATTGCAAATACTATTATTTTTTAACTGTACTGGGCGGGATGCCCGGATGTGGCGTGCATGCATCCTACATGCTCGTCGCGTTCGTGCTGGCAGCCTCTTTCCGCGTTTTGTGCCATTTAATTATGAAAAGTAATATCAGTTTGAATTTCGTTGATGAGAGGGAGATGGCCGTAGCCCGTGCTACGAGCCTGACGCCATTTTTATAATTCCCAAATCTTTTGTAATGTTTCGTTAATAAGTCTCTAATATATAATGCACAATTTAAAAGTCTATGTTGTTTTCCTTGCCTCCACCATCAGGGCCGGTTCGTACAGTACTATCGCGACGTAGCGCCGTCAGCAGCACTATCCTGTCGTTGCGCTCAGAGGGAGCGCAGTCCAAATCCTATCACCCTCAGCAGTAATACGACGAACTGGACTTCCAAATTATTTATTGATGAAGAACATGACATAAAGACCAGCTCGTAGCTGGAGCTACGGCCGTCTGTGTTGGCAGCCACTAAATTCAAATTCATTATTGCTTTTCACAATTAAATGGCTCAAACGCGGAAAGAGGCTGCCAGCACGAACGCGGTGAGCATGTAGGATGCATGCACACCACATCCCGCCCGGTACAGTTAAAAAAAAATTTGCAATACCATTGCAATATTTTTTAACAATACTTTGTTACAAAGTTCTGTCCTAAGCTAAGCTACCTGCCTAAGGACGGATAAAAACATTACAAAGTCACAGACATGTCAAAAGCTGACTGCTGTTACCAGCTAGTTGGTGTTGTATTTTTATCCAACTAAGTTGATCAAAAACCATCCAGAAAAAAGAATCAACACAGCCAAGCATGTCTGTCTACAGTTAATCCAAATAGACATTCAATAAAATTTCGAAAAAGTTTACTAAACCTATCTGTGTCGGATACTATGAATAAAATAATATTAACTAGTTATTAATAATTCAATAGTCACCAAATAATCAATTAAGAAAGGTTAAAGAAATAAATTTGAAAAAGTTGGACGACCAATGAACTACAATATTACCAGAAAATAATAAAATAAATTTATAGTAAACGCGCACGGCTATCACCAATAACAAAACCTAGCTTTGGGCAAGACATGGGAATGGGAGCTATTTTCTTTCTTCAACTCCAACCTATCCTCTGAAAAGATTAGTGGGAATTCACCTAGCTGTGGTACCGGCAACGAGAGTACTCAAAGTCATGAACCCAACCAAAGTTCCTCCACAGCACTATGTGCTTGATGTGGAGTGACAGTAAATATTCCGTCACGGAACACACCTGACTATGCGTTACCCAACTAACCCCAAAAAAAACTACCCAAATTCTAGTTAAACGCGCACGTTTTTCTTTCTTCATACCGTATGGTCATCTAGATTTAAGTCGTCCAGCTTTCTCGAAGGGTCATCACATCAGAAACGATCATCATAATAAATTCGTCATCATTTTTTTGATTTTTTTTTTTTGGTTAATCTGAAACATTTTAAAGCATTAACACAGGAAATCACTTGTACATCCTAACCAATCCTACAAGACAATAAGAAATATTAGAAACTAACCTATATTTACTACATTTTAGTTATTTTCTATCGATAATATTATGAAATTATTTCAAAAATTAAATTTTCAGATATTTACAATTTCTTTGACGGAATTGCGTCAAAACTGTCATGAGTCATTTTGTTCATGACATGACACAAACAAAAAGACATTATTTGCCAAACAACGGACTTATCACCATGACTACATCAAATTACGAAAATAATAAGAAATTAAATTAAATTGAATTAATATGGAAAAATTTGGTAAAATATATACACAATAATACACTATCTACTCTAATCCTGCAAACTAGGTAGGCAAAAACGGCGACTCTTCCGTCGTCTCTCCACTTCGCACTCTTCTAAAACGCATCTTCAGCATCATAACACAACGGAAAATCACATCAACATATTTGCTTTTAGCAGCAAATCACACGAAGCTCATCAAACTTCATAAAGGCCACTTCACCAAGCCTTTAGACACAACTAATAAAATGAATATAGAGACTTAGCTTTTATCAACACATCCTTTATGCATTATTATCCTCCACGCATCTTAGTCCATTCATGGCGCCATCGTGACAGCCACAGAAAGACGCCTTCATAACGGCAGCAACGCTTCTCACTCCTTCCATCATCTTCGTTTAAATCATCTTCTCACATCGTGCGGGACACGTCATCTTGGGGAATCACGTAGCTGTCCTTCTTCTTCCTTGAGCACTTGCTTCTTTTGCTAGCGAGGAAGGTGGGGCTCTTGTAGCACTCCACCATATCACGACGTAGCGCCGTCAGCAGCACTATCCTGTCGTTGCGCTCAGAGGGAGCGCAGTCCAAATCCTATCACCCTCAGCAGTAATACGACGAACTGGACTTCCAAATTATTTATTGATGAAGAACATGACATAAAGACCAGCTCGTAGCTGGAGCTACGGCCGTCTGTGTTGGCAGCCACTAAATTCAAATTCATTATTGCTTTTCACAATTAAATGGCTCAAACGCGGAAAGAGGCTGCCAGCACGAACGCGGTGAGCATGTAGGATGCATGCACACCACAGTACCCAGGGGATACATAGGGCCTCAAAGAGATTCTTCCAGTTTCCCCTGACATGTGCCGTGGCCTTGGCTTCGCTCCACGTAACTCCGGCCGCTTTCAGCTCGCTCTCCACGGATCGACGCCACGTCGTAGCAGGTCTGCCCGGTCTTCTGCTGGATGCTCTTTGCGCAAAGTATGGCCTATCCATCTCCACCTTCTAGCCGCGATCTCCTCACTGAACATGTCCCCATATTATATTACAATTATCTGTGTACATAAAAAGGCTCATATTTTAATATTCTAATAATTTTCGCTTCCGCTAACAATTAAAATTTTTGAAGAAATATTCCAACAGGCGTAATGTTCATTAATTGGCGTAACATTTTGAATTGGTAAAAGGCCAGTTCCGTTGAAAACTCGTTTGGTCTGTATAAAATATCGCGCGCGAACCATCGATAACGATTTTAATTATTCCTGAAAATACGCATGAATGATGAAAGGAAGGATGAAGTAGGCTCTTTGCTTTTATTTCAACTCCCACACAACTGAATAAAGCACTCTGCTGCTTTATTTTAATAATTAATTATGCAAATGGAAATGTTGAAAAGTTGCAACATTTTGTACTTTTGATTCAATATCGCTTTGGTAAAACACTCTTGTAAAATATACGAGTACGCCTTATAACCATAATAGGTACCTATACGTCAAAATTATATTAATTGGTCCGTGGGATCTTTTTTTAGTCCTAGAATTTTATGCACTTTGTAACTAAAGTGAATCAAGAAATTAATGTGAATTTTCAATTTAAGTACTATTTTGTCTTGCGGTTTTATTTTGACAAATTCTTGCTTATTAGGTAGATTTTTCTCTCATATGTTGTGTATTTACCGATTTATAATTGGACTATTTTTCTTTATATCGGACTCGAGGGGTCTAAATGTAATACGTCCAGGGAAAGGGCAGCAGCGTTCACCTGTATAATCAATCATATATTTTATCTATATATATATAGACTATATAATCGTATAATCAACTGCGGTTTAAAATTATCTATCAAGCGTTATGGCAATAGGTACCTCTCTTTTAAAAAGATTATTTTTCATGCATTGGAGTCAATTCCGCCGTAGTCGCTAAAATCTCTCGTCTCGTCTCGTCTCGTCTTTTTCATTCATATGGGAATCGAAAGTAATGGGAGATGAATGAATCTAATTTTTAATTATTGATATCGATATAACAAAACTATAGGTCGGAAATCTATACATAGAAGTGATCTATAAGATATCCAGATTTTTCCGAATTTTTTGTTTCTCTGTTTATACAGGCTAATCTCCGAAACTATTGGACCGATTTAAATGCAATTTTGCATGGTGGTACCTTATATTCCCGATCAACATCTTAGATAGTTTTTTACCGCTGGAAAACATCTAATTCCTACAGGAAACTATCGGGTTATCTTCAATCATGTTGCGTCTCAACACTTTCAATATTACGTTTCTGCTTTTAATTATATCGTGAGAAAACCAGCCAGTTAATAAATTTGAATACTACCTAATTTCCGATTATGAATATTTTCCACTACAATGAACTCTGTATAGATTAACGACATGCTTACTCATTCGTGTACGAGTACTACTGTATAAATTAAGGCTTACTCGTCTGTTAAATTATGAACAAATCCATTCACACTCTTGCAAGATATGTGCTCGCCAAGGTAGCTTGTCATAACGAATTAACTATGGTAAGAATTATTAAAACGGGCCGTATTCATGTATCCATGTCAGTTAATTCACAGATTTACTTTCTCATAAGACTATCGAGCACATTGAAAACCAAATATAAAAATGTATTTCTGACTTTTTTGAAAAAGTTAAGGCTACGGTCAAACCCTTAACTTGATCGTCTTCGCTTTAGGCTTAAATAGTAGTGAACTAAATCCTCGTTGCGAATGTTGCGAAATCAAGTTCTCGAAAAACTCTTGTGTTTTTAATTTTAAAAGATGGATGACCGTCTAAGCATCGACAATTTTTTCTAACGTGGATATTGTCACATGCACAATGATGTACACGTTTAACAATATACTATTATGGGGTGTTTCATATTATACTAAAGGTCATTGACTCCTGCATACAATGCGCACATTTTTTCAAACGATACGATAAATCTACAGAAAAATATTGTGATATATTGTCACAGAAAAATCCGATTTGGCATACCGTGGTAGAAGGCGGGGTGACCGTGTGACCTTACCAGACATTTTGGCGTTACATTATTTTTATTAACTTTCAAGAAAAGAAAGAGGTTTATGAACTTATATGAAACAGACCATACAATGATGCTACATAAATGCAAAAATCTTTTTATTGTTGACATTGGAAATGTCTTTTCGTTCGCTCCAGCATAGGTCTTGATTTCGCGAAAAATCTTGTCGCGTCGTGTGATTCTAGTGTAGTAGGTACTCGTAAATTGCCTGTATGGTACCTTATTATGTCGTGTTGATGGCGTGTCGATTTGAGTTGCGCAGTACGCTGCACTGAAACTCTGACTACTCTTTCCGGGGCTTTCATTGCGTACCTATACCTATGCATATGTAATGTAATATACATCAGTGTGCCCAAAGAGCTAGGAATATCAGCGAGCTTAGGGTATTGAAATGTGTACGGGTTTAGGGAGAGAGTAAAACGCTGTTTGAAGTTGGATACTGAACTTATTCATTCCAAATAATTACAGGGATTATATAGGCCTTAAAATCTAATACATTCTAGTCAAAAATGATGCAAGCATGTCATATGATAACCTTGATATATTGAACAGTATTTTCTGGCATACGTAACGATGACGTCAAGGTGTCGTAGGTAATCTTTGAACTGAACTTAACTCTCTTTTCTCTTGATTATTATCTAATGACGTTTCTGTGACGTTAGCTATGACTTTACTTATGCATGCTTCTCTAAGGGAAAGGAAAATCGCGCTTCGAATTTCGTTATTTTGATGCTTTTGCACTGCAATGACATTACCTACAGACGCAGAGCCACAATTTTTAACCGACTTAAAAAAAGGAGGAGGTTCTCAATTCGACGCGTAAGTTTTTTTTTTTTTGTGTGTTTGTTATAAGATATCTCCGCCTTCAAAATTCTTTTTTTAATCGACCACGTTTGCTTGCAGGGTGGTCCCATAAAAATTTAGCTAAGATCGGATGATTAAATTTGAAGATATGAGGGAATAACTCCTCAACTGACGATGCCGTTATACCCGATCGGTAAATTGTTTTGGCAATATCTCGGCTTCTTATCAATCGATTTCAATATTTTTTTGTTTTATAAATAGAACTTGTACTCAAAATGGTTTCATATAAATTTGGATTATATCTGATGGCGGAGTCGAAGACTAAAACGAAAACTCTTCAATAAACAACAGCACACTCATTGCGTTGCTTTTGTTATAATTGAAATAACAAGAAATATGCGGTTTTGGTTCATATATTCTGTAAACTAGTCATAGATTGAAGATTTGAAAACCCCAAGTGAAGATAACAACTTAAGAATTTTTCCGTGGACTAAACGGGCGAGCGTCGTCGTCGGTATCGTAGTGGTTTGGTCAGTTGTTCGCCATTCGGAAAACTTAGGTTAAAGTCCAATCAAGTAGGTATAGCAATGTTTTAGAATTTAAAATTCAAATGTAAGACTGTAAAGGAAACATAGTGAGAAAATCTGCATATAATTATGTACTAAACAAAACAAATTAAAGTTTTGTGAGTAACTTGTCATAAATTTTCACTAAAAAGGGTAAAATAAAAAGATAATTTAAAAAATATATAAAACCGCCTTCAAGGTCCTAACCTACACTAAAAAGTTACAAATAAAATATAAATCTAGTTGAAAGCATAGAAATTTAATATGGCTATTAATATTCCTTATTCACATATTATATTGTAACATCATATAAATATGTGTAGACATTATTATAATTTCGTAATTTCGTAATTTCTATACGTTTATTTGAGTTCGACTGAGAAGTAGATAATTAAGGAGCCCGTTAAACTTCTGAAAAAGGCAAGCAAGTTAGCAAACGAGCAACAGCTTTCGTACAGAGAAAAAACCCTCTACCGGATACGGGTATTTCCAATATGTAGTCAAATTTTTCATTGATTCGCCAGCCGGTTGTTAGTCCTACCCTCAACTTTGCAAGCAGCTTTCAGAGTTATTGGCGCGTGCTCTACACGACAGTTTGAGTATCCAGTCCGTTTGACTCAAGCGCACTAGAGTTTATTTCAATCGCGCTGCTGAGTTGCCAGTCCGCCATAAAAAAAAAAATTAATTGACTAAAATAATGTAAAACTATAGTGCTCTAGTTGTATTATGTGTATTGTTTATACTTGTACTTGTACTTGATTTTATAGGCGCCGAAACTTAATATTAAAGCAAAGTGCGCCGCGAGGTGACAAAATTAAAAACCCCGATTTAAATGAATGATGCCGTCTAAAAGAAATATTTTTTTTATCGAATAACTGCAGATTATCTGACATATTTGGACAGTTGATATGAACTCGGCAATCTGGCAGCCCTACCCCACTCTGCAGGGATGGACGCAAGCGCGCGATGCAATTTTAAGTGCAAAGACTCGCTCGCTCGCAAATTAAACCAGATAATCTGACAATTAAACGAGTGCAATGTGAACATCATACTGATGTGAAAAACATTGACCTACTCAGAAAAGTCTCAAAAAGGTAATGACCTACCTCGCCAAAAGAAAAATGTAGTTTCCGTAGAATCATGTATTATCTATACAATATTATAAAGGGGAAAGGTTTGATTGTTTGCATCGAATAGGCTCCGAAGCTACTGAACAGATTTCAAAAAATACTGTTGAGTAGTTACATGATCTCTGAGTAAAAAAAATTAAGGACCCTGAATAAAACTTCAATAATGTTAACCCAAGGAGTAAAAAAACTACCTAAAATATTTCTAACTAGCTTTTCGCCGCGACTCCGCCCGCGTTAATAGTTTTTCCCGTGGGAATGAGGAACTCGCGGTTATAGTTAGCTTATGTTCTTCCGCAAGGTCTATTCTATCTTTGTGCCAACACCGCTCGCTTTAACAAATTTTCCCATGGGAATGAGGAATTTTCCCGCGGTAAATCGTAGCTTATGTTCTTTTCCAAGGTCTATCCTATCTTTGTGCCAAGTTTCACCAAAATCAGTGTAGTAGTTTCGGAGCCTATTCTGATTGACGATCCAAAAAATAACGAAGCCTTAGCTGATTAACGATCCAAATCAATAAAAATATGTATAATATCACCCCGTCGAGTACAATTTTCAATACAATTTTATTGATTTTACACTAAATTTCGCTAAGAGTATTTCATTTAAGTGTTAAGAAATTATATACTATTCTTCAGAAAAATATATATCCTAAATTTGGTATGTAATAAATAAAGCCTTTATTTTGAAATACCTTCAATTTGGATAAACGAAGCTTTAAACACAATTACCTCCGCGCTCGTAAGTACTTCGTAATTCATTACGTCCGAACAATAACTTGCGTTTCGGTTCAATGATTCCGTAATCAACAGATGTTTACTATTGTAAATTAATTGACTTCGCCCTATTGTTGTAATTAAAATAATAGAATAACTTCATACATTATATTATATACAGGGCGTCCCACGGCGATGCCACATGGAGGGAAAGTACCTTAAATATTGTAGGTAGAACATTTTACTGAAAGAAGACATTATTTTATTTCTAAAAACTATTAAAACTGCATTCATACATTTTTAATTAAAAACATGGTTGAACCGGGAATCGAATCCGCTATAGGAGAAAAAAAATATCCTGTAGTTTTATCATACCGATCGAAACGCATAATCATAAGGGTTATATTTTGCTAAATAACATAGTGTCAGAAATAAAAGGAAGTCTATGTATTTTAACATTTTTAATACAAAATTTATCATTTTTATCAAGCCCACGCTGCTGTTGAATATATCACCGTTAAATTGTAAAAACCGTTAGATTACAATTTAACTCGCGTTATTGTAAACTGTCGAAAGATTGTGAACTAAATGTACTGATTACAATTGAACGCATTAATTTTCGGTAGATTGTAATCTATCGAAGTGAAACGGTTAAATCACAATCTGTCGCGCGGTAAATTGTCAACTGTCCAAAGGCTGTTCCTGATTGGTCGGTCTTACAGCAGGCCGTTCTATGTCCATACAGTTGGGAATAAAACACAGGCGTCAGTTGAATAAAATTAATTCACTTCAAGAATTCTGACATCAAGTATTTATCTATTATTTAGTAGATAATAAGTAATTTTGACATCATACTATGGTATATTTTTAGAGATTAACACTAACTCATTTATCGTTCAAACTACTAGGTATTCTTCGGTTAATCATGGATTCATTTACTTGCACAATAATTTCATAGAACTTATTTTAAAGCAGTAAGTTATTTTCAACACGAAATTAATTGAAATTCACTTAAACACAGATTGTTTACATTAGATAATAAACGAAAATCCAAACAAATATGGCGGCGCAGAGCATATGACGATCAACCAATCAGCGCGCGAGATGTGTTCCATCCTATGCCGTTTTACAATTTGAAGGTTTAATTTCGATAGATTACAATCTATCGAAAAATGATCTGTTGTATTGTAATCAGTATGTTTGGTTCACAATTTTTCGATAGTTTACAATCTCGCTAGAAAGATTGTAATCTAACGGTATTTATAATCTTACGGTGACAAATATAAAGTCACACTCTTTTGATTATTTCACTCTCTGTCGATCTATTTATCTTGTTGTAGTAGATATTTAGAATAACACGTCTAAGATCTGTTTGTAGCTCGTGGACACTTAATACCGGTTCTTGTAAACTAAATTTTTTACATAAACCCATAAAAAAACTAACGGGATGCTAACGGGGCGGGGTTAGATCTGGCAATCTCGGCGGCCACATCAAATGTTAAAATTCATTGTCTTCCTTTTATTTCTGACACTATGTTATTTAGCAAAAAATAATCCTTATGATGAAGCCTTTCGATTGGTATGATAAAACTACAGGGTGTTTTTTTTTTCTCGGCGAGCGGGTTTGATTCCCGCCTCCCGGTTCAACCATGTCATTATTTTAATAAATGTATGAATGCAGTTTTAATCGTTTTTAGAAATAAAATAAAGTCTTCTTTCAGTAAAATGATCTATCTACAATATTTAAGGTACTTTCCCTCCATGTGGCATAGCCGTGGGATGACCCTGTATATCTATATTATAATATTATAAAGAGGAAAGGTTTGTTTGTTTGTTTGCTTTTTTGTTTGTTTGCATCGAATAGGCTCCGAAACTACTGAACCGATTTCAAAAATTCTTTCACTGTTGGGAAGCTACATTCACCCTGAGTAACATAGGCAATATTTTATTTTCAAAAAAATTGGGGTTCCTTGCTAAAACTTCAATAATGTAACCCAAGGTGTAAAAAAAAATACGTAAAATATTCCTAATAATTGAAAATGCTCCGAAACTACTGAACCGATTTTGGTGAAACTTGGCACAAAGTTAGAATAGACCTTAGGAAAGAACATAGGCTACAATTTACCGCGGGAAATTTCCTCAATCCCACGGTAAAAAATGTTAAAGCGGGTGGAGTTGGCACAAAGATAGAATTGACCATGCGGAAGAACATAGGCTAACTTTTACCGCGGGAAAATTCCTCATTCCCACGGGAAAAACTATTACCGCGGGCGGAGCCGCGGCGGGAAGCTAGTATATAATACTTCAGTACCTACTCAGAATAACGAAAAACGAAGCGCGGTTTCCCCACCTCTCTGTTCTCTATGGGCATGACGAACCAAGTTGCTAAATAGTATATTTCATTACAAGTGCGGAAAGGCTGTCATTGCAAAGAGTTCCGACAAATGTCTACCCGAGCCGAGGCGCAGCCGAAGGCGAGGGTTGACAGTCGGAACAAGTTGCAATGACGGTTCCGCACGTGTACTGAACGACTATTTTTAATACAGTTGCGAAAAAATTAAGTAATTTAATAAAATATAAAATAATAAAAACACAATAAACTCTTTGCCAAAACGCAAAAATAAAAACTCAACTAACTTTTTTTCTTCACCCATTCTGGTATACAAAAAGAACTATGCCTATACAGCCAAGTCTTCAGTAGAATGTTTATATTGATATGAAATGAAAATTAAATTTAATGTGATGAAATGATGAAACCTAACCTAACCCATTTAATCCAATAATTAAATCTGATATTGAAACAAATTAGTAACTCCTTTTAGAAATATACGTATTTGCATGAATCATAAAAACTTTTATGATTTTTTTTAGTAAAAACTTCATGGTTGGTTTTTCTTTTTAATAGGCATCATTTTGACAGTTGGAAAAGAGAACGCACGAGTGCGGGAAAGGTAAAAAAAAAGCACGAGTGTGTAATAGCCCACTTCCCGAACGCTATACGACCCTGCAATATGCCACTTTTTGAGCAACTGTATTAAAAAAGTTTTTTCAACATTATAAAAGTCAGATCAAAGTGTAGATGTTGTAATGTTTGTCAGTTCGGATGTTTGTTTCTCAATCACGCAATAACGGCTGGACGGATTGAAATTAAAGACATGTAGATGTAGCTTATTATCCGGATTGAAATATAGAATACTTTTTATCTCGGAAAATGCGGGCGACATCGCGGACAAAAGCTAGTATTTAAATAAATGAAGTCCGAAGTTTGAATACGATACAAGTATACTTGTATCGTATTCCGTAGTTTTTATTTATTATACATTTAACTTCTACAGTTATTTAATCACACAATACAAGTGCGGGCGAGCCTTACTTGTAGTTGTGTGCGTACAGACAGGCGCTCTTGTGTGCGTGCTACGAAACTGAGCGCTACGCACACAATGACATTATGTACACACAGGACACACACAAGTATGGCACACCTGCACTACTTACGCCTGAGTACGATACAAGTATATTAGGAATTTAAAGCCCTGCTCATACATTTCTATAGGAATATGGTATAATAATTATGCAGTATTCTCTCATAATCATTGATTTCAACAACGCAAATCTAGTAACAATATGAAAGTGCAGTATATTCGGTACGCGATATCGATCAGTTAGCTTTTTAGTTATTTTCTTACTGGTAATATATAAATCCTCGTCTGTTCCTTGATTTCATAATCACTCGTAAACATGAAGGAAAAAAAATCCACGCCCATATGGAGTAGTAATCATGCCTATTTTGTATCGAAACCTATGCGGCCGCTCAGAGGGGCGGGAGGGTAGGTGGAAGCGGGAGACGGGGTTTAAATTGTCTTTTATCTCTATCACACATCTTTTAATTATTTTCCTTCATACCTACTCGTAAACGTTTGATGATGAGTGTTGTAGTTTGCCGTAGCCGTTCGTAGCAAATCGTAGCCAATCGTAGTACCACGTAGCGGCTACGCAGATGGAACATTTATAGTCGTAGCGCAAGTGCGCGTAGATATTCGGATGTGTTCGGGATTCGTTCGGATGTCCCCGCTCAACATGTCGTATGGCGATTACTGCGTAGGATCCTATATATTATGTCATCTTTTAGAATTTTTTTCCAATTTTCGGCCGCTGCTGGCGTAAGATGATGCATTTCGGAGATGCCACCAGGGAAAGAGTGAAGTGGACAGTCGTTCACAATGTGCTCAGTTAGGCTCCCCACACATGCAGGCTGGAAACTCTCTGAGCCCCCATTTGTGAGTGAAGATAGTGCCGCTGCCTCTCGAATATCCACAATAATCGTTGGGAGTGTACCTACACGTCTAAGCCGGTAAACATAAACCTAACTATATCAAATAACCTATTAAAATCAATATAACTCCAGATCAAAAAAAAGTTATTTAATTTAAAATAACTTTTTTATTTTGAAAAGCGTATCTTTAATAAAATTAACAGAGAATTAAAAATTAATTTATTATATTGATTATGCAGCAGACCCAGAAATTCCATATGTTTATAAGAATCTATATTTATAATAAACTAGCTTTCCGCCCCGTGGCTCCGCGCGCGTTAAACATTTTTCCCGTGGGAATGAGGTTTTTTTTTTTTTAATTTCTCTCCGTAAGAACCATCCTTGGACTTCAACGAACATTTAAACAAAAAATCAGCCAAATCGGTCAAGCCGTTTTCATGTTATGTCGTGACAACGGAAAACGGGTTTCATTTTTATATATATAGATAATTGGTTTAAAGGCAGAAGTTTCGCAGTTGTTCGACACCTGTCATTAATAACAGAGTTCAGAGGAAACTTAACCAAGATACGAACGATTTCATCATGCACACAGCGATTTGTAATCCAGTTAATATATTTCAAGTAATCTATAAATATGAAAATCAATTGTTGTTATCTCGTCTTGCTGAAACTCGAAAACGGCTGCGACTGGGCCGATTGAAGTTTTAGAATTTTTATATGGTAAGTAGTCAAGAGAATGTGCGGACAACAACGGTCACGAAATATATGGAATAGCTTTTTAGAAGATACTAAAAACATCAATTGTTAAAACAACGCAGGCGAAGCCGCGCGCGGGCATATATACTACTATTATATAAAACGGAAAGATTTGATTGTTTTTTTGTTTGCTTGCATTGAATAGGCTGTGAAACTTGGTACAAAGAATAGACCTTGGGGAAGGACATCATAGGCTACCTATTACCGCGGGAAAAATCCTCATTCCCATGTGAAAAAATGCTAACGCGAGCGGAGCCGCGGAGGAAAGCTAGTATTAAATGAAAATAAATATTACCTAATAAGGTATACCGGTTAAAGCCTCGGCACTTAGCAATTATTATGGGAAAGGTCATTCCTAGCATAGTTTTATCTAAAACCACAGCAAATATATTTTTTCATACATTAAAAATACAAGTTCTTTTTTATTAAATAAAGGGCGGTTGGAATCTAATTAAATAAATAAATCTATTAAATAAATAAATGATGATAACGAAACCCATATACAAATAAAAATATGTAGTTAATTTAGAAACGTACTTAAATAATATAATATATTATAATAATATTCATTCGTACTACAGACGTATAAAAATATTCATTCACGTGACATCAACGTAAGACGTTCTTAACAAAATTAAACAGATAGATACTAGTTGTATACTATACAGCGCCATACCGTTACTATGTAGTACACCATAGTCACAGAAGTATAATATGTGACGTTCCACGTGCAAAGATACCGTATTGAGTTACGCATCTTGTAATCAATCAGCAACTAATAAGCTATTCAAATCCAAAAACATATCTTTATACTAAAACCCGCCAAAAGATACCTTTGCACGTGGAACGTCACATATGTATAGTACTGCCATAGTTAGGTGGGAAAAGCGCGCCATAGTAGGTATACCTATCTGACAAAATACACGTACGTATTATAGCTGGTAATGGGTGTTACTAAAATGAAAATAGTCAGACAGATAGGTACCCGCTTTGTTTGCATCTGTCAATTAAAGGGTTCGGATCGTCCCTGGGTGTGTGGGGATTGGTGGAAAGGGGGGAATGGGGGGTCTGTGGAGGTTGTAATAGGGTAAATGCAGCTGGCCACTGCAGCGCACATTGTTCTCGGCTATCGAGGGGCAAATAATAGACCCCGTTTTGTACCGGCATTATTAAATCCAGCTCGCTTGCTTTGCAGCCGATAAAATTAATTTTGATTTCGGCGGTGCTTCCCAATATTTGTAAAATTTTGATATAATCATAATATTATCTTCTTTCGCTTCATTCTCTTCCGTCTCGCCATTAAATACTTAAGGTTGCCTGGTAGAGATTGCTACCTTAGCAATAAGACCGCCTGTTGACACTTCAGTGTAATATGTATGTGATTTATCTTTTGGTGTCAATAAAGAAGTGTATGTGTTGTATTGTACTTTCTACGAAATTCTGCCCTGGCTGGGCTTCTTTATGGAACGTCCCTGAATGCATAGTGGAATCGTTGGCCTTCTCCTTCCAACAACGCTTGCTCTCACTCTCGCCTTATTTTCTAGAAACAAATGTTAAACATCTCAAGAAACAGCCCACGCTCTTGCGGTTCATATTCATAGGTATACCTCTACAATAAATTATAATATTTCGATTTATATTGCGTAATACAACCATTCTCATTTAGGACTATTTGGTTACACAATGAAAATTTTTAAATTGGGTTTTGGGTGTCTGTCTGTATCCAATTATATTGATTTTTAATTAGCCTTCTTTCTCCCACTGCTGAGCAAAGGCCTCCCTCAACTTTTTCACCTGTCTGTTTATAAAATAAATAAAATCACTTTATTTCAGACGCACGGTGGTCCATGTTTACAAATTTTATAAGTAAATTTTTTTTAAGTTACAAATAACAATATAATGTACAATTTAGTATATTTAAATATTTGTACGTGACAAGTCCTAATTAATATGAAATCTTTTAAATGACTAATATTCTTACTAATCTATATAATAAAACTGTAGAGGTCGAGACTCAGTACATAGAAAAAAATAGCTAAAAACCGAGTCAGGGGGATGTTAAAGGTGATATAGAACATATCCAGATTTTTTTTTTTTTTTGGTTTACCTGTTTGTCTGTTTATACGGACTAATCTCCGAAACTGTGGAACCGATTTGAATACAAATTTGCATGGTGGTACCTTATATCCTCGGTCAACATATTAGATAGTTTTTACCGCGGGAAAATATCTCATTCCTACGGGAAACTGCACGGAAAAGGGCGGGCGGGTGGGCAGCTAGTTAATTAATATAACACAAAAATACAGATATCTATGACAAATAAGACACAAGGCACGACAATACAGTCGAGATAATACAGGGTGCGGTAATAAAAAAACAGTAAAGACTGTTTTAAAAGAAAATAAACCGTCTGAAATTGTTTTCATTTAGTCTGGGCTATTTCTAATATTCTAAGATTTAGTAAAAATAAAAATAAAAACATGAAAATGATATAGTATTCTAAGATTTACTATTATTATATCAAAGTATAAATCTTACAAAAACGGTTAGGTTTTTTCTTTCATTCTTTTTAATTTCCCGTCTAAATGTTGTTTTGATATTTCATAAAAGGAAGCTCATTTGACTAGGTATACCTGTGGATTTCCTCGGAGACATTATTCTCCACAAGTGAACGCACACCTGTTAGTAGAATAGGCCTCCAAACCTTTCAAATACCTGTTTGCTCCAAATATGGGTTGTAGGTAAACTCTTAAACAAATAGACAAAATTGCAAATATACATTTAAACGTGGTAAAGACTGTCTGAGTCTGCTGTCGACTCGAAAAGAAGAAGAACGTGGTAAAACTTAAATTTTCTATCTAGATTCGTTCATCTATATAATAAAACTGTAGAGATTGGTATGATAGAGTTTTTTTTTTGGTTCTCTGTTTGTCTGTTTGTACGGGCTAATCTCCGAAACTGTTAAACCGATTTGAATGAAATTTTGCATGGTGGTACCTTATATCCCTGGTCAAAATCTTAGATACTTTTGATCCCGGTAAATTAAAGAGTTCCCGTGGGATAGTTAAAACTTACTACGGATAAGTTGAAAAACAACGCGGGCGTAGGCGCGGGCAGACAGCCATTTCATAATATTGTTTTGTGAATACAGAATTTCATCATCATCATATTACCTCGGTATCGGAGAATGTTCAAACACAATTTTCCGTAGAGAGCAACTTGTTATTATTATTAACCTTACAGTAATATCGGATATGTTATTCGGAAACCGAAAGTCGAAAAGTCTAATACCACTTGCTTGAATTTGTAGTTCAATTGTTATTTAATTCGATTAATTAAAAATGAACTATTATGGTGTAAACAAAAAACTCTTAATTAACGTAGGATACGCTCACGTTCTGGTGACAACCGGTCTGGGTTTGTGGTCAAACATAGTAAAATAATTTAGAGCAGTGGCATTGGAAGTATTTGGAAGTGATATGATAATATTAGATCTTCCTGTAACTCAATTGTATTATTGTAGCTACCCAGAGACTTTAAATTTGTCTTTTTTTTCACAGCAAGAGCATCGAATAAATATTCGATTTTTGCATAAATTACGGTGATTCAATTTTAATTTAATATGTTACGAGCTTTCTTTCGACATTCGATTCTGAGTAGGAGACCAGAGTGCCCAGCCCACACAGGTTTAGGGCAAGTGGGTTGTGTGTGGAAAGTCCTACTTCCCGGTACAATGATTGGATTCTGTTTTTTTGCTTAGACACCGTTTTTATGTTTCGTTCTGGGAACATAATTATAACTGAAACCGTTGGATTTTGTCACCTGTATGTTTTACTTGTTAACGGGTTCCCTGTTCCATGAATCACATTTGATACAAAAGCAATTTTTTGTACCAAATTTATTAAGTTCATGAATCATATGAGCAAATACTTAGGCCAATTTAGGATGTATTTTTTTATGGACGTAGCTGTAGAAATTAGGTTTTTAGTATTGGCTGTGGTATCGGAAAGTGTATGGTATAAAATTATAAAACAAATGACAAAAGAACGGTGACCTTGGGAGTTCAAAACTTGTATGGGGACAGGGGGGACTTGTCTAGGTTTTGTGTAAATGAAGAAATAATATAGATAAAAAAAATACATAGTTTAAAAAACTAAAAAACACGCTTCCTGTCCGCCATATTGGTCACGTTGGTCATTTTTTTAAGTCACGTGACTTTTTTTTTTTCGTATTCCCGACATCAAACCCTTCCATTTGATACCCATATCATGGGGGTAGATTTCAAACAGGCAGTTCGCCATCTTAGGGAAGCCGCCATATTGGATTTGTAATGACGTTTCTTAGCTAGTCATGTATTGTCATCAAAACTCAGAGCGTGTGCAAAATTTCATCCTAATCGAAGACCGGGAAGTGGGTCAAATTAAGATTCCAAGATTTTTTACATACATATAATGGGGAGGCCGCCATATAGGATTTGTAATGACGTTTTTTAGCTAGTCATGTATTGTCATCAGAACTCAGAGCGTGTGCAAAATTTCATCCTAATCGAAGACCGGGAAGTGGGTCAAATTAAGATTCCAAGATTTTCTTACATACATAGTTACTTACAAGTGAAGCTAATATAAAGCGTGTAAAAACTAAAGTAATGTATTGTGTGTGTCACGTGGATTTTTGGTAGTTCATATTTTGGCCAGTCTACCCGCTCAATTACGTACAATAATAAATTAACATTATGTTTGAAAGTTAATGTAATGTTAGATCTTATATTGCTGTGATATATAATAATATGTTTTTTGAAAGCCGACATTGTTATTGTAATTATTTGTATCAATCATACTAATATATTACAGAGGAATGCTTTGTATTTTTGTGTGAGTGTATGTTTGTAATGAATATAAACTCAAAAACTACTAAACCGATTTCAATAATTATTTCACCATTAGACAGCTACATTCACCCTGAGTAACATAGGCTACCTTGTACCGCGGGAAAATGCCTCATTTCCACAGGAAAAACTGTCGAGGCGGGTGGAAAGCGGCGAAAAGTTAGTAAGTTATAAAGTAACCGTATGGTTCTCTGCTTACAATAAAATTGGAACATTCCAACTCTCCTGTCCTATGGGTGTCCCTTGTCCAGTAGTAGACTGTAATAATAATAATAATAACAATAATAATTTGTTTATTTTCTCACCACAAAAATACAATGACATATTATCTGGTAACTTATCACTAGTACCTATTTGTGGGAGACTGGAGCCTAAAATAAGGGACTCCAGGCTTATCGAGGCATAGGCTATATTTTTTTGTACTTGAATATATTATTGTTTGAAATCCGCTTAAATGGTCAGCTATTTTTGCAAGTACCATATTATTACTTGTATTATTATAACTTGTAATTTGTAAATGTGTAATTTGTGGTGAAATAAATGGTTTAAATGGTTTATAAAGAATTGCTAGAAAAGACAATGCGGATCATATAAACTAAAAAAAAAATTAAGAACATAAACTTAACATAAAAATAAAAGTAAGGTTACATGTTTGTGTGTGTGTGTGTGTGTATGTATGCAATAAAGTACATTCCATTCCATTTTGATAAAAACAATATTACATTACAACATGACATCGTATTAGTTGTTAGAAATTCAATGAAAAATAAAACGTTATAAAGTGTTGTGTACAAAAAATATTAATCAGACAGCCTTTTTAATTTGATAACGAAAAGGCTTTGTAGAAATTGATTTACGCTGTCAATAATAAAGGCCGAATTGAAAAGAGGCTTCGGCAATTTTGACGCGGGTTGATATTTATTTATGAAGGAATTTCAACAGATGAAAATAATATAGCTGCGGGTATCGATTTTTATTTATTTATCTATCCAACTTAAAACTAGTGGCTTTGTGAGCTGTAAACCTCAAGAAAAAGTAAAAAAAATGTACATACAATAAATATATTAAAAATTAAACGGAATATGAATGAAACAAAAACCATCGAACCTGCTTTTTCGAGACATGTACCTTATAACAACCGTATTATTTATTGTTGTTTACCTTTTTGTTTACGTATCTTATTTTAATGTTTAGTGTAATTTTGACATATTCGTATTTTTTGGTCATTACGTAGCATCACACAAACACAGAGAGGTTAGAACCAAGGATATTATAATTACAACTACTACCGTACGGTAGTACAGGGACTACTATTTGGTATTCTGTGGTAGTACTTACAACATCCTTGTTTTTTTTATTTTTTTTAAGTTTATTTATACCTTATGGAAAAGGCAAAGGGTTCAAAGCCCATACAGCCTAGTCTTTAGTAATAATAGGAAATCTTCAGTTTCATTTTGTCGTCCGTCTTAAGTCATTTCTTGTATCCGTATTGAACGTCTTCAGTAGCCTTGTCTTGTCACGGGATCATTGAAATGCAAGGGTGGTCCTTACTTTCCAATGACATCAGAGTTTCACGCGGGGTATCAAACTGAAAACAGCTAACCACTCAATACTTCTCACTTTCATTGAATAATTCTTCGATAACGGCACATTATTATCGCACTAATACCACCATATTAACACAACAATTACAATGAAAAACAAATTTTAAAAAGGACGAAACAATGAACCCGCCGCTTCTTTTCGATTCCCGCGTAAAACTCTAACATCCTTGGTTATTATAAGTCCTTACGGTTGGAATTTTAAAAATCTACCGCTATGGGTTGGAAAGCCGCGCTAATTCGTTATACTGAGGTTTGACACCCTTTCGAGTTTCGCGCGCGTTTTGTAGTGAGTCTACAGGTGGCAAGAATGTAACAAGTGCTACTTACTACATCCTTGACAGGGCGAAGGCGGGCTTGCCTATTGCGTAGACAAGCCGTTTATAGATTTTCACAAGATAATACCTACGTAACCTACATAGTTTTCTATGATCTAATTGCCTGAATTTCCAGTTAGTCAATTATGTTTAAACCTGAACTTCCATTACCCGTATATCAAGTTAATGGAACGGGTTTTTCTTAGCTCGATGTATTTTAAATAACTTTATCTCCACTGACATTTAAAATATTATGGTAATTTTTTTATTGGAAACCAATAGTTATAAAAATAAGATAAATAAACTAATTTAAAAATACAAGGCCATTAATAGTGACTCTCTCATTTTGCACAAAATAAACATTAAGTGAATAAATTCAAAAGCACAAGGTTTTTGTTCGAAGTAGTCTTTACAAAACCACTTTTCGACGTCAAAGCTATCAAATGCCAAGTACCATGATGAAACCATATATCTATAATATAAAAATGAATCGCAAAATATGTTGGCAAGCGCAAAACTCAACAACGCCTGGACCAATTTTACCAAATTTTTTTTAATGTTCCTTGAAGTCCATAGATGGTTTTTGCGGAGAGAAATAATTAAAAAATCTCATTCGCACGGGATTTTTTTTAACGCGGGTGGAGCCGCGGGGCGAAAAGCTAGTACTATATAAACTAAGACGTCATTCATGATGTAACTCAAAGTCAAACTATGTAGGTAACTAATATTAATGCATCTTTTTAATAAAAAAAAATTAAGGGCAATAAACAGTTACAGTACAGTACAGTACAGAGTTTTTTTATTTATGCTTAAAACTTAATTATTTGCACAACCAGCACCATTGTCGCCAGATGTGTATCTGTATTAAATAAGACGCCTAAACAACAACAACACTACAGTATGTTAATTTTAATATAATACGGTATATAATGTTGCATTTTTTTACCCATGGGACAAGAACATAACTGAACAAACTTAGCAAGTAAATGTTTTAAATATATGTTAGGGAATCGCACTTGGCGGCAATATTTGAATTTCCGCCATTCTACCATAGACTGCTCTATAGTCTATGGTTTCATTCCTGAAGGTCTAATTTGAATTCGCGCTTCGCTCTGATTGGCCGTTGAATCTTATTGGTTTATTGACCGTCGATCGACCTCGTTCCTCGTTCTTTCTATTCACTCATTCATTCCTGCCGTGTCAGTAGTTCGTTCGGTCGCTCCGCTGACTCGTTCTGTTTGGTCGCGGCTTCCGACGGTGTTACACGTGTGTGTCTCACTGACTGGCCAAATGGAAAATGGCTACCAACGATTCTTTTAATCCAAAAGCAGCGGTGGGATATAGTGGGCCCTCGCGTGCTGGTGCTAGTTCGCGTTCGGGTTTTAGTGAAAATGAGGATTGCAGTGATGACAATCGCGATGAGGATTGTGCAAATACCACCCAATCTATGCCGGTGCCGCCGCCGATAGCGTCCAATATGGCGCCAGAGTATTGGTCTTCCTTTTTTCAAGGCTTGATGGATTCGATGAAACCTAAAGATGCTGTACCGTCTTCTCGTGGAGAACCGAAGAAACTTAAACCTAACGAGGTTTACATTCCACATTTCGACCCCGATGAGAGCGAGTTTACAGCGAGTCAATGGTGTGAAGAAATCGAGAACCATCGAAAGAAGAATGCGTGGTCTGACTACGAGGCTAAGAACGCGGCCTTCACTCACCTACGAGGCCGCGCGAGGAGATGGGCATCGCGTACCTATCCGCAGTGTAAATCCTGGGATGACGTGAAGGAGCGACTGTCTCAACAGTTTGCAGCTGCAAAGCGCTTCCATGACTTGTTCCGGGAGATGATCGACTACACGAGCGACAGGGCGTCTACCTACGTCGAGTACGCAACAACCAAGATGGCGATGATCGACCGATTGGAATCAGGGTGGAACGAGTCCAATAAGATTGAGGTTATAATATCAGGTATCACTGATAATCAGGTACGTTCGGACTTGCTTAAAAATACACCAACCGACTTCATAGCGCTCGAAAGACATTTAAATACTTATCCTAAAATTAAAAATTATAAACGTCCTTTTGACTCGCGCTCTCGTTTTGAAACATCATCTGTCAAAAGACGTAAGTTTGACGAACCTAACAAGAATCGCGATGTAAAATGTAAAATTTGTGGCAAATACGGACACTTTGCGCGTCGCTGTTCGCAACGTGATTCTCGATCATCATCTTCGCATACTGCTCACAGTAATAAAGCTAATGATGCCAAAGTTGTTCAGTGCTCTTATTGTAATAAGTTGGGCCATACGGAAGCGACGTGTTTTTCAAAACAACGTAACGAGAGAAATAATAAGTCAAAAAGTGACAAATACGAACCCGCTATGAAGTCTGTCAATGTTTGTTCCACCTCTGATGTTCCACTTGCTGATGTTACAATTTGTAATTATAACCTAAAAGCTCTTATCGATACTGGATCTGAATGTTCGTTAATACGAAAAGAAATAGCTGACAATTTACAAGCTACGCGACAATTTTCTACCACCCGACTCTCAGGTATTGGTTCAGTGCCATCATATTCTTTTTCTAAAATCACCACTTTTATTCAGCTTTGCGACTTGCATGTTGAAGTTACATTTGTTGTTGTGGATGCCCATATCATGCCATTAGACATGATACTAGGCAGAGATGTATTTAAACGACCGGGTTTGGAATTGACAGTTAGCAGTTCGGGCGTCCATGTGACTCGCAGTAGTGTACATGTAGATATGTGTGCTGCTGCTGAAACAGAAACATTAATCAACACAGATCTTACAGAAACCATTGACAAAGACCGCCTTCTGTCTATCATAGAAAAATTTAAAAATAATTTTGCCCAGGGTAATTCGCAATCCACAGTTAGTACTGGAGAGATGGAAATAAAATTAAAGAATCCAGACAGAGTTGTCCAGCGTCATCCTTATCGCTTGGCACCTGCTGAGCGTAAGGTGATGAGAGAAATAATTGCAGATCTTGAATCAAAAAATATTATCCGAGAAAGTTCATCACCTTATGCGAGCCCAGCATTAATGGTAAAAAAAAAGGATGGCTCAGACAGACTCTGTATTGATTATAGAGAGTTAAACTCAAATACTATCCGCGATCACTACCCCCTTCCTTTGATTTCTGAACAAATTGATTCCTTGGGGCAGGCAAAGTATTTTTCTATCTTGGACATGGCCTCAGGCTTCCATCAAATACCAATGTCAGAAAACTCGATTGAAAAGACAGCTTTTATCACACCAGATGGAGTGTGGGAGTATCTAAAAATGCCTTTTGGTCTCTGTAATGCCCCATCAGTTTACCAAAGAGCAATAAACAAGGCCCTTGGGGACCTTAAAGACAAAGTTGCAACGGTGTACTTGGACGATGTCCTGATTTATTCTGATACCTATGAAGAAGCATTCGTGCATTTAGAACAGGTTTTGGAAGCACTGACAAAGGCTGGTTTCACACTCAATTGGAAGAAATGTAAATTCCTTAAAACATCTGTGGAATACTTAGGGTATGTTATCTCTAATGGTACAATTCGGCCAAGCCCTAAGAAAGTGGAGGCCTTAGTAAACGCTCCATTGCCAACCAACATCAGGGAATTGAGGCAGTTCAATGGCTTAGCTGGATATTTTCGTAAATTTATCCCTAACTTTTCCACAGTGATGGCACCATTATATCGGCTAACAAAAAAAGATGTTAAATGGATGTGGACAGATGAACATACAAAGATCCATCAGTCAATTATAAAACATCTGGTGAGTGCTCCACTGCTTACTATTTTTGATGCTAATAAGCCTATAGAGTTACACACTGATGCCAGTTCAGTTGGTTACGGGGCCATACTTTTCCAAAAATTTGACAACCAATTGAAAGTCGTGGGATATTACAGCCAAAGAACAACCGAAGTAGAGAGTCGTTATCACAGCTATGAGCTGGAGACCCTTGCAGTTTGTAAAGCCCTGAAATATTTTAGGCACTATTTATTAGGGCAACATTTCAAAGTCGTAACAGACTGTAACAGCCTCAAAGCATCCAGGCATAAAAAAGAATTACTACCACGCGTTCATAGGTGGTGGGCATTCATGCAATCCTTTGACTTTGAAATTGAGTACAGAAAGGGAGAGAGAATCCCTCATGTCGATTTTCTTAGCCGAAACCCCATTGAGTCAAAGGAAGTGAATGTCACCCATGTAAATAGTGATTGGCTAATGGCTGAACAACGCCTGGATCCAGACATCAACAAGATTATCGAGGCCTTTGAGAACGATACTATTGAACCCACCTTGAGGTCATCATATTGTATGAAAAATAACCTGTTGTACAAAAACTTTCAAGTTAATAAGAAATCATTGAGCAGAGCTATCATACCTAAAAATTTTCGTTGGCAAGTAATTCAGCGATTTCATGATGACCTTAAACACCTTGGGTGGGAGAAGACTCTTACAAAGATAAGAGATCATTTCTGGTTCCCGAATATGACATCATATGTTAGAGCCTATGTTGATCGTTGCCTGCCTTGCAAAATCAACAAAGGCCCATCCGGGGCTAAGCAAGCTGAACTACACCCAATTGAAAAGGTTCCAATCCCATTTCACACTATCCACATTGATACAACTGGGAAGCTGACCGGCAGTCGAGATTCTAAGGAGTATGTCATAGTTATTGTGGATGGCTTTACCAAGTTTTGTTACTTAACAGCTGTTAGAGACTTAACTGCCAAATCCGCTTGTAATGCTTTGAAAAATTTTGTTTCTTTATTTGGATCTCCAAATAGAATTATAGCTGACCAGGGGACTTCGTTCACTGGACAAGAGTTCCAGGACCTGTGCAAAGAATGGTCAATTGAATTTCATGAAATTGCCAGTGGAATGAGCCGCGCAAATGGACAGGTGGAGAGGTTCATGTCTGTGCTCACAAATTGTTTCACTATAGCAGAAAATCATGAACGCAAGTCCTGGAAGTCTGTTCTAGGTGAAATTCAGCTTGCATTAAACTGCACAGTATCTAAGAGCACAGGCCAAAGTCCCCTACAAATGCTAATGGGCTATAATCGAAGTCCTCCGCGTATAAACGCATTAGTTCACGAATATGACAAACTAGATCTGTCGTTGATAAGATCTGAAGCTAAAGTCAGGATGGACGAACGGGCTGCTGCAGATAAGCTGCGCTTTGATAAAAACAAAGCCAAGATCAAACCCTTTTCTAAAGGAGACATAGTCCTGGTGGAGAAGAATCCCAGAATAATTAAAAAGCTCAGTGAAAAATTTTCCGGTCCGTTCAAGATTATTGAAGTATGTCCAAACGATCGGTATCGTGTTGAACCAATATCTGGGGGCCGCATACAGTACGTCTGCCATGAGAAAGTGCGCAAATACCCTTCTAGCATGCCTGATAATGTAGAATAATGTGTTCTATGGTTGAGCCTATTCGATTTTTACAATAAGGTTTTGTGTTTTTTTTAACCTACTCTAACCACTCTGTTAAAATAGCCTATGCTATAATTACAAGAATATTTTATTTTATTAATTTTCTTTTTGTTTTAAATTTTAGAGCTTTGGTCTTGTTATCATGCTGATTATTGCTGAATAACTAAAAATAATAATTATAATACTGCATAAGAATAGGAAAATGCTAACGACTAATTATTGTTTCTTTGTGAGTGTGCGTGCAATACTGCATTTTATTCATTTTTGTGGATTGGTATGTACTTATTTAAAGTGTTTGTTTTGTGTGACGTTTTGCATGTCTAAAGTTAAATACAGCATCGCCATCTTGCTCGGAAAAGACATTACTTAGTATGGACCTTAGTGCAACTGGTGTTATGGGGAAAATTGTTTTACTGATAAGTTTTGTCGGTTTCTTAAGGTTTTATAATTTTATTAGTTCTTAACTGCCTTACTAATATTTTGTTTATTGATGTTCTGAGTGAGAATCAATAAACAGGCCTTGCGATTAAGTAACACCTGCTTTGTTATTTACCAATCCTGTAACAGAACAACACTAACTTGGAGCTATCATGCTACACATGGAGACAATGATGACCTGACAAATGTTTTGCACGTGGTGCAGGAATTTACTCCATTTGTTTACTACTCTCTCTCTTTCTGTGACCTGGAATATGCTTGCTTGGGTTCGCGCCCCATGACACGTGCTGAAAGCTCATGTACCTTGTATTCTTGTATGTGTTGAAAGCTAAAACGCTTTACACACAATGTTACGTGTTGAAAGCTGTAACGCTTTGCACTCAACAGTGTATGTGTTGAAAGCTGTAACGCTTTGCACCCAAGTCACTCAACAGTGTATGTGTTGAAAGCTGTAACGCTTTGCACCCAAGTCACCCAACAGTGTATGTGTTGAAAGCTTTAACGCTTTGCACTCAACGGTGTATGTGTTGAAAGCTGTAACGCTTTGCACTCCACATGTGTTGAAAGCTGTAACGCTTTGCACTCCACATGTGTTGAAAGCTCTCACGCTTTGCGCTTCCTAAAGTTTCGACTCTTCATACACTTGGATGTGTGTTGAAAGCTTTTGGTCTTTACATGCTGCTGTGGTTAATATTTCACGCTTTGCACGGGGCGTTGAACATGTTGCTATATAGAAGAATATTCATACAAATTAAACTGGACCCTGCACTTAAAGAAAATGTTATCCAACGGACAAGGAGAAAGAAAAGATTCTGCTGGGGTTACTGACACCAAGAAAATTCTAACAGGATAACAAGGGAAGTATTTGTTTGTCAACCAATGTACCTACAACTTTCTTACTTCTTATGCTTAGAGAAAACCATCGCGAGAGCGCGATGGCTGTCAGTATGGCCGTGTTAGGGAATCGCACTTGGCGGCAATATTTGAATTTCCGCCATTCTACCATAGACTGCTCTATAGTCTATGGTTTCATTCCTGAAGGTCTAATTTGAATTCGCGCTTCGCTCTGATTGGCCGTTGAATCTTATTGGTTTATTGACCGTCGATCGACCTCGTTCCTCGTTCTTTCTATTCACTCATTCATTCCTGCCGTGTCAGTAGTTCGTTCGGTCGCTCCGCTGACTCGTTCTGTTTGGTCGCGGCTTCCGACGGTGTTACACGTGTGTGTCTCACTGACTGGCCAAATGGAAAATGGCTACCAACGATTCTTTTAATCCAAAATATATATATAAAAAACAACAACAACAAAAGCAAGAAAAGAAATCTTTCTTACTCTATGGCTCAGACGGCTTATTTTATACGTAAAATTATTTGTAAAAAAGAAGTTTTTTTTTCTCTATAATAAATAGCTAAGATACCACCTAAATATAATTCGTCAAAAAATATAAGCTCTTGCTTTGGAAAGAACTTCAAACGAAATGGTGTCTGAAGAAGATACAAAGATGTCTAATCCTGTAGGGCGATTGCGAACCGTTCATCGACACGGCCGTGTCGTTGTCAGGAGGAAATCCCTCTGAGGGACGAAGAGGAGCTGAAAGAGGGTCCAAAGAGGGTCATAGAAGAGCACCGAAGATAGCAATGAGAGTGAAAACACAGACAATCTCATTGACCTCGCTGTTTTTTCTTGCTCCATAGACGTAAACTTATTGTCAATCAACAAAAAATATAAAAATATCGTATTGAAGCAATAATTGATGGAATGATTCAAATATTCGACAAACCATACTGCTCTATCCCTTGAAAGTGTATTATAAAGTATATTTATAATGTATTGTTGTGTCCCAAGGAAGTGTTTCCCTATTCTCGAGTTCATCAAATGATTTTCCGCTGTTGTTTAATGCTACACATGCTAAAAAAGGAACCCTGCTACCCATACCTGGCATAGTATCAGTATTCCATAAGCATGGGGCAACTTTCAGAATATTTAAGTACACATAATGTACTTTCTTTTTAAATCACCCCTAACTTTTTAAAAATCAGATATTATATGCTTTTATTGTAAATTTTATGTGTATAGGTTAGGTAGGTACTAATTATGATTTATTTAAACAGAATCTGACCTCAACCGACCAAAGGAATAAACTATATTTTTTTATATATGTAAAATTTATAAATGATTGCACTATGTAGTTTCACTTTTTTTTTAATTAAGACAGTTTTTTTAATTTTGTGATAGTATTGAATTTTGAATAACATTACGTAGGTAATAAGGTACTAAATCAGATTAAGAAGAAAACAAGAACAGGTGTTATGTTAAATAGTATATAATATTATACCATTATAATTTTAACTAGTAAATAGATACAATAACAACTATTCTTCTCTTGGAGCTTTATGAGTATAAAATTTAATAGTATAATATTTTATTTTTCTTCCATTAGTTTAAGGCTATAATTACCACCACCAGACACCACATAAAACGTTGATTTATGCGATATACATGTCCTTTGAAAGTACTTCGATAAAAGTTTAACATTTTTTAATAAAATCTGAAAAAAAAAACGATTGTATCAGAATAGATTTATGAGCAATGACAAACTAAACATGTCCGTTTACCATTATCTCTGTACATACAAAATTTAAAAGCGAGGCACTTGTCCGTGGAGTAATCACCACCTCTCTCTGTCCATAGCCAGCTTCTTGACTTCCTGGTACGACATAACCTCAACTTTTTCCTTTACTTCATCTAAAAATGAACGTCTTAATCTTCTACGTCCTCTCCTGCCTGAAAAACATCTCTAAAGCTGCGACTAGCGCAGATTTTCTCAATTCAATACTATTTCTTCCTGGCGCTTTTTTATTATTGTTGAAATATTTAACAAAAAAATATTTATTGGTTATAAATAAATGTCATAAACCATGGACTTAGTAACATAGTTACTGTAACTATGGTAATTCGTCCAAGTCATAAACAACATTTGACAGACAAGAGGCTGAAAAGAGTTCCATTATTCCTCTTTTAATATGGGAGAACCTCCGCCACAGATGATTAAAATCAGGGATCCTTTCAACAATTAGTGAGAGCCAGATCATGATTACACTTGAAATCTTGTTTAGTTTATTAAACAACTAGCTTTTTTAATTGATGCAGATTAGGCACATACTTTGGTTCAAATAACAGCGAATGACAGTTTATAATTAATATAAAAGAAGAATTAAAAAAAATGGTTTGTCTAATTTTTTGTATGATATTGATACAATCTTCTTGTTGTCGTCGGGAGATACTTTGTTACGATATATTCCCAAATTAAACAGAACCATGTGTCTAAAACATAGATACGCAATTGACTCAAACTCTGAGTGTGTCTCTGCAGTCCTCTGAAATCTCCTGTCAGTGGCTGACAGGAGATTTAAGAGGGGGAGGACAAGGCCATGGACTAGTTTTTATATTTTTATATTTTTGAACCGGAAATCGACTGACAGAAGTTTGATGGAATTTATTCGATAATTCAGGCAAATTTTACAATAATACCTATACTGTTTTTAACTTATTTAAAACTTTGAACGGTACATTGACTTTTTTGTCTTTAATAAAATATTTATCGCAACATTTAAGTCCATAACAAGATGATTTAGAAATCAAACCTCCATATTGAAGATCTTAAATATAATTTCTGTGTCATAGATTATGATATAGCATCAACTGGCAGACAACGTCATACAATATTTATTTACTTTCTGATATAAAAACATAAATATTGAATTGATACTTTTAAGCCATAATTATAATTAAATTGCAATAATTGTTACACATAAGATTAATATAATCAAAAAGAATCACAATATGGGAAGTTCAAACTAAAAATAACAACAACAGCTGAAAAAAATAAAGCATTTCTAATGTCTTTGCTCAAAGCCTAAAGCGTTTGGAATTATATAAAATTATTTATTTATTTAACCATTATTGTACACAAAAAAGAAGAGGACACAACACGTACTGCTTATATCCAAGGAAATGTCTTACAGCAGACCAAGGAAGCAAGAGAAAAGTAATCACAGAAAAGCGAAACAGAGACGTGCACAATAAACTCGTCTACGGCTTAAAATAACTGATAGTTTCATACAAGGACGACGTTAAAATTGTAATTGATTTGATACGTATTGTTTGTTTTCCTGAAAGAAAGACTGTGTAAAACCTTACTTTAAATATATTTATATCACTAAATAGGTTTCGTATAGCTTTGTTATTGTAATTAAAGTACGAGTATTAATAAATCAGTCTCGTTTGCTTTACTTCACAAAATCTACGAAGGGTATTTTCATACTGTATGTAAGGAAAAAAAATATTTTTAAGATAATTCTCTAGACAGTTTATAAAGTAGGTAAAAATAGGCTAGGCCTTTTTCTTATGGATACATCTTTAAGAAAAATCATACTATATATATATATTATTATAAAGTAGAAAGATTTGTATTTGTGTGTGTGTGTGTGTGTGCTTGCGTGTGTGTGTGCGTGTATGCTTGTAATGTATAAACTCAAAAACTACTGAACCGATTTCGAAAATTCTTTCACCATTAGAAAGCTACATTCACCCTAAGTAACATAAGCTACCTTTTACCCCGGGAAAATGCCTCATTTCCACGGAAAAGATGTAAACGCGGGCGGAGCCGCGGCGGAAAGCTAGTTCATTAATAATGATTAAGATCTTTAGGAGAAGTCACGTATATTCAGTATATATAGTATCAAGTAAAATATTGCACGAAACCTAAATATTTTATGAGATATTAACATTTATAATGTCGTTGGTGGCACGGATTATGGCAGTTTGTAAGACTCATTTTCCTGCGGTCACGCTGCACATAATACTGGATTTTTTTATACAATATTCATTTTATACGTTAAATATATCCTCTATTTTCAAAAACAGTCATCACTTTTAAGTATTATTCATTTTTAAATTAAGGAGACTTATCTCTCGACACGGCTTATAGTGACAGTTTCGAAATCAGCTAAAATTTGCTAGGCCTTTTTCTTACAGATATATCTTCAAAACTACTTCATGAATTAGATCAAAATTTTAAAGAGATGTCACGTATATTTTTAAGGTTTAGTATCAAGTACAATATTACTTCAGACTTGAATAATTTTAAAGATATTAACATTATATGTCGATGGTGACACGGATTACAGTAGTTTGGTAGACTCGTTTTCTCTCGATCACGGTGCCAAAACTACAAAACTTTTAGATACAATTTTTGTTTACCACGTAAAATATATCCCGTATTTTTAATATCAGTCATTAGTTTTAGTATTATTTAAGTTTTTCAATGAAGGAGATGAATCTCTCGACACAGCTTGTGAAGTCTGCAGAGACAGAGGTTGAAATTTTCGAGACCTTTTTTCTAACGGATATTATGAGAAGACGGCTTTATAAATAGATCTATTTTTTTGTAAACATGTGTCATATATCCTGTAGTTTTAGTATCAGTCATCAATTTAAGGTAATATTATATATTTGAAGAGAAATCGGTCCCGACGACAAAGCCACGGCACCAATTGGTGCCGTGGGTTTGTCGTCCATTTTTTTTTAATTTAACTTCAAAATCAATTTGTCGATCGTGACATGAGACTTCAGAGGGGCAAAATTTGGGCGCGAAACAGAAAGAAGACCACCGGAAACCTCCTGAAATGTCGTTAAATAAGGACAGAAAAATGTATGACGTCAATATATCTCTAAAAGGTATAGTTTTTAAAACATTAAATCTCCACAGATTATCGAATCAACTGCTTTACCTTTTACACAACCACCCATCAACATATGACTAGAAGCAATGTTTCAGTGTAATAGTGTTATTGTGTCATTTTATATTGTCATGTCTTTTAGTGCATATTCCTTAGCAATGTTCGCTTTGGTCAGAGGGTGCGTGTCAAAGTTTATTTCAGAAAATGACATTGACATGTTTACAAAAAAGAAACCTCAGTAAACCTCATAAGATCCTCAATGAGCCTCTTCTGGCCCTCAGTTACCTCACAACTGGACCTCGCCCTCCGACAAACCTCTTGACAACGACACGGCCGTGTCGATGAAAGGATCGCGCTAGCCCCCCTGCTGTTGTTGTGTACTTATGTAAAGATTACAGTATATTAAGTATAAAAAACTTATTTCTCAGGTCACCTTTCCTTTCTCAGATTTTATTGGAACGTAAAGAAAAATACTTTGTATGTATTCCTTTGACACAAGTCTGAGAACTTCTTTTTGTAGCCAACTAAGCGCGTACACAACTCCATAATCATGTTAAGCTGAATGCTTTGAACTTTGCACCGTTCTTGTGTTAAAGAACCAGAGTAGCGGTGTTTTACCCTTCAGGTAACAGTGCCCGTACCCGCCGGCGGGGGCGCGGCCAGAACCAAAATCAAAATTGATAACCAGAGACGGAGCCCCTCAGGCGTCGTCTCCTTCACGATGTTTTTCAGTATCAACGCGCTAGGCCGAGGTCCGAGGCTCCCTTGAGCCGCCCCTAGACGCGTTGGTACATGACTTTTTTGGGGTAGAGTCTTCCGCTCCCCCGCAAATCTGGTGAAGCTTGATTGGTCGTACCTTTTCGACACAAGCATAGGTCAATAAAAAAAGATGTGTTCACTGTACTTGACCGTACTAATTTCACGATGTTCAAGGTAATTCGTCATTTTATCGAAACCTGAAGTAGAATAATCCGAATCCGAACCTAGATCTTACGTTTTTATTAGTCAAGTTTAATAATAAACCCAGCTCGACCTTGCTTATTAGTCGAGTTTTCCCGTGGGAATAACATATTTTCCCACAGTAAAGAGAAGCCTAAATCACTCGCCAGCCCTCTGTGCAAATCAATCCGTTGCTTAGTTTCAATGTGTGAAAGAAGCACAAACAAACACAATTTCGGATTTACAATATAACTATTGATTATTTGGCACTGTCTCTACAACTCGCTTCGCCTCTACAGTACAACTATTTTACTAAACTGAATCTCTGAACTGCGGCCGACTCGCCTCGTAGTAATCAACAGCTTACTTACAACTAAGAGCTGGCTCAACTATTATTACAAGCTTTTATTTAGTTTCACCTGTCCCGTTGTCTGTCTGTAATCAAATCTTGCAAATTAAATTTGATCCACTTCCCGATTTCCGATTGAGCTGAAATTTTGCATGCATGTATAAATCGGATGACAATACAATATTTTTATGACATGGAGCTGATCTGATGATGGAGCTGGAAGGTGGCCATAGGAACTTCGTAATTAAACGACGCAACCCCATCGAGTTTGGGCTTAGTTTTGGGGAAAATAATTTTATCGGTGTTATTAATTTGTTATATTAGTACTGTTTTCCTAAACGGATGCGCCGATTTTGGTCTAGTTTTTTTTGTTTGCAAGGTGTCACAATCGAGATTGTTCTTAGCTATGATCCAAGAAAATATCTTCAGCCATTTGAAGATTATCAGCTCTTTTCTAGTTTAATTTTATATACTTAGTTTAATTTTAGTCTTACCTTTTTATTACTGGCAATGCTCATAGATTTGTCCACATGATGTAATACATAAATAAATAGTATATAAGTATCTTTTCCCGCTGGGACCATGTAGCAATCTGGCTACACTAAATATTAAAAATAAGTATTTTTTGCTATTGGCAACATTGTAAAATTCTCTGCTCTGCACGCAATATTGTAATTTTGTTTGTGCTTGATTAAAAAGTATTTTCCACGCTAAAGTCAGTGTTTTCACTCATAACATCTCACGAGAAGCCAACCCAGCACCTCTTCCTTCAACAACATCTACAGTCCACCAACTTCGAGAGGAACATATTACAAGCTTTTATTTAGTTTCACCTGTCCCGTTGTCTGTCTGTAATCAAATCTTGCAAATTAAATTTGATCCACTTCCCGATTTCCGATTGAGCTGAAATTTTGCATGCATGTATAAATCGGATGACAATGCAATATTTTTATGACATGGAGCTGATCTGATGATGGAGCTGGAAGGTGGCCATAGGAACTTCGTAATTAAACGACGCAACCCCATCGAGTTTGGGCTTAGTTTTGGGGAAAATAATTTTATCGGTGTTATTAATTTGTTATATTAGTACTGTTTTCCTGTTTTGTTTATCCGCAACATGGTGGTAATACTCATGAAACTCAACAACTTTCCTTAAGGAACATAGGTTAAAATCTCAAAAAAATATACAACTTTTTATATAAGCTTTCACCCTGCATGATTCATAAATCGAACTCAGTCAGGCTGGCCCAGTGCGGGTGTTAGAGGCAAAGAAAGCGTATAATTTCAAATTAGTAAATTACTAATATTATTGGCAATACTAGTAGGTATAGCGCAGTCAAAGAATCGATATTGCAGATCGCAATCTTCAAGCTCCAGTGAAAACAAAGCGTGTTTAATCGAAATCTGATCAACCAATCACTGTAGCTAAATTGTCTATTGCTAACACAATGCGTCCGTCGAGTAGTAGCTTCCTGAAATTACCATACGTATAATATAAACATAGGTCTTTTTTTTTTTTTTTTTTTTTTTTTTCTATTACTAACTGTCTACTATTTGACAATGGTCGGTCAGAAGTTGTCTAAATTGCATACATACACTACACAGTGATACAGCCGCCGCCGTGGTCGAGTGGTCAAAAGCTCGCCTAACTTTACGGAGGTTACGGGTTCGAATCCCGTTGGGGACTCGTCTAACAAATATCACTTTGTAAGACTATCCTCAGTTTGGTTAGGACATTGCAGGCTGAATCACCTGATTATCAGAAAAGAAAGATAATACTTTTGTCCTGTATGAATGTACGAATAATTAGCCATTGTTTTCAGGACAAGGTTTGTAGGTATAAACATTTTGCAACGGGAAATTTTCTCACTCTTACAAGGAAAAATACTTTTGTAATATTCGGAACATTCTGAATTTGAATGGAAGATATATAATAACGGTGAGATAATATTGAGCAAAGCTCATACTAGCGGAAGAGATTATATTATGTCAGTCATAACGCAGAAAAATAAAATATACAATTTCATTTGCTTACAAGTGATTTCCTATTCACGTTCGTATCTTCAAACTTATTTGATAAACACTTTTTCTGGACACTTCTTTTTTCCAATAGTTTAAGCAAGTAGAGGTTCTATTTTGTATTGCTAAGAATCGAGTAAACCCAGATCTCATGCATGTCGTATGTAATGGGCAGCATGTGTCAAATATGCCTTACCGAAAGAAATTAAATGTTTACCAAAAAAATTAATTACACGTAAATTATTAGTGGTTAAAAGATAAGAATTTTTATAAGATTAGTGACATTTATAATAATAAGAAATAGAATAATTAATTATAAGTGCATGTTTTGACTGACATTTTATTTTAACAAAGATAATTTTCTGTTTGTATTTTTCTTACTGTCTTATTTACTATATACAAATATTTTAAATTGTGTAAGATTTCCATGCCGTAAAAGGTAAAATGTGAATTGTGAGGTCAAAAAAGCTCTTCAATACATGTTATATGAAAAAAATAAAAATATTCATTCATTCAGAATCTTCTTCTTCACCTGTGGAAATCCAGGGAATGTGGAGCAGCACTCCTCTATGTAAACAACCCATATCTATCTATACTATAATAAATATATAATAAGTTCCCACGAGTTCAAAGAGTTAAAAAAAATTATTTTGTACTTTTGGATATTACATCACTTAGTTAAGTCAAATTGACACTGAGCCCGATTCTACATAATATTACGTTTTAACTTGAATTTAAAAATCATATCTCCCTTTCACGTTCTTAAGAACGATAAGGGACAGGTGGTTGCCAACATAAATTTAGAGACGTCAAACATCGATTTTACGCGTAGTTCGCACTAATTTAGCAGGCATTTAAAAACATCCCGACTAAATTAAGCTGATTTTGACAGCTGTCTGCTTATTTTAAATATCATTAATTCAAAATTAAATTCATTCATCTCCCATCGTTATACGATTCCCATATGAATGAAAGAGAGCAACAACTTAAATTTAGAGATTTTAGCGGCCACGCCAGAATTGAGCCCATTATCTTTTAGCGGCCACGCCAGAATTGAGCTGTTATATCGATATTACAGGAACATCCATATAAAATAAAAATGCTGACGTTGTCTTACATCAACGTCAGTCATTGCAACAGACTTGAATCGTTACGTTTTACAAATCAGATTGACTTGGGCTTTCGTCGGGCGCGCACATAATTAATACCTAATTAAATTATAATTTAATAAACTTTTGTCTGGGGAAATTTCTTAGTTTTTTTTTAAAACTCAAATCCTGACCCGCCCCGTAATAGAGCCCATTATCTTTTAGCGGCCACGCCAGAATTGAGCCCATTATCTTTTAGCGGCCACGCCAGAATTGAGCCCATTATCTTTTAGCGGCCACGCCAGAATTGAGCCCATTATCTTTTAGCGCCACTGCAGAATTGAGCCCATTATCTTTTAGCGCCACTGCAGAATTGAGCCCATTATCTTTTAGCGCCACTGCAGAATTGAGCCCATTATCTTTTAGCGCCACTGCAGAATTGAGCCCATTATCTTTTAGCGCCACTGCAGAATTGAGCCCATTATCTTTTAGCGGCCACTGCAGAATTGAGCCCATTATCTTTTAGCGCCACTGCAGAATTGAGCCCATTATCTTTTAGCGCCACTGCAGAATTGAGCCCATTATCTTTTAGCGCCACTGCAGAATTGAGCCCATTATCTTTTAGCGCCACTGCAGAATTGAGCCCATTATCTTTTAGCGCCACTGCAGAATTGAGCCCATTATCTTTTAGCGGCCACTGCAGAATTGAGCCCATTATCTTTTAGCGCCACTGCAGAATTGAGCCCATTATCTTTTAGCGCCACTGCAGAATTGAGCCCATTATCTTTTAGCGGCCACGCCAGAATTGAGCCCATTATCTTTTAGCGCCACTGCAGAATTGAGCCCATTATCTTTTAGCGCCACTGCAGAATTGAGCCCATTATCTTTTAGCGCCACTGCAGAATTGAGCCCATTATCTTTTAGCGGCCACTGCAGAATTGAGCCCATTATCTTTTAGCGCCACTGCAGAATTGAGCCCATTATCTTTTCTGAGTGCCAAGTGCGAGTTTTTTACTCACGAAACGCGCTCGATAACTACAACGTAAACGAGCATTTAGTATGGAGAAATTTTAGTTCAGCGAACTGTCCACAGATGGCTTAGTTTCAATTCCATACAAAATCGCGTTTACGCTCTCGCTATCGAGCGCGTTTACTTTGGTTGCAAAACTCGCACTCGGCACTCTGGTGAGTTCAAAAACTAGGCTGTCTCTGTGGAGAAGAACTCGCCGAAGAATCTCCACAGGCGTTGCATCTTTTAAACATATTTTTACAATTATTATAATTACTAATAACACTGTTTTGTAAAGTGCGATTGAAAAAGCCTGTCACCCAAGCAACTGTTCCCATGGATATTTATCCTCTAAGTAATCTGTTATTTTATAATAGGCTTTCCTTATCAAAATCTCCTTAATAATAATTTTGAATTTCTCTAGTGTTAAATTTTGTATTATATAATATTTTGTATATATTTAATATCCGTTGGGACCGTATTGTAAAAGCGTATACGATGTGCTCAAGCCTACCCCGAATCAAGATTTATAGCCTTAGTCGACCACGCTGACCCAGTGCGGGTTAGTCAACTTCACTTCACACATAACCTTAAAACTTCGCAGATGTGTGCAGGTTTCCTCACCATGTTTTTAATATGTAAATCCGATCGAAAAATGGATTGGTACGTGCCAGGTAGTTAATATTCGAGATTGAACTGTTTTATCTAACCGAAAGTTCAGTAGATAAAATGGTTTAGTTAAAAGTGTGTTAAGATAACACAGAAAACTATACTGTAATAAATCTTAAGAATCGGCGCGTCTGTACATTGATTTGTTTTTCAAAAAACTGATTGTAGGTGATAAAGGGAGTGTAGCTGAACACAAAAATACAACCCTTGAAAAAAATGTCGGTCTGTCTGTCTGTATGTACACGCTAATCTCTGGAACTACTGGACGGATTTTAATGAAACTTTACTATAATATACCGTATAAAGTTTCCTGCGATGATCGGCTACATAAGCCATCTTCGGGTGCACCAGCAACCAAATGACTAGGAGTTGTTTGTAAATGTAATCACTACATAGTATAAAACAAAGTCGCTTTCTTTGTCCCTATGTCCCTATGTCCCTATGTATGCTTAAATCTTTAAAACTACGCAACGGATTTTGATGCGGTTTTTTTAATAGATAGAGTGATTCAAGAGGAAGGTTTATATGTATAATACATGCATAATATACTTAAGGATAACCCACAATAACCATTTTCCCTTGCGGAGCCGGGGCGGGTCGCTAGTAAAAATAAACCCAAAAACTACTGAACTGATCTTAATGGAATTTGATACAAAGATAGTGTATACCTTGGGGAGTAACATAGGCTACCTTTTACCGCGGGAAAAATCCTCATTCCCCCGGGAAAAAAAATTAAGCGGGCGGAGCCGCGGCGGAAGGCTAGTCATACTTCATACTAATGTTATAAAGAGTAAAGATTTGTATTTTGTGTGTGTGTGTGTGTATGTGTGTGTGTGTATGTTTGTAATGAATAAACTCAAAAACTACTGTACCAATTTCAAAAATTCTTTCACCATTAGAAAGCTACATTCAACCTGAGTAACATAAGCTACCGTTTACAGCAGGAAAATGAATGACTGTTAACGCGGGCGGAGCCGCGGCGGAAAGCCAGTATTTCTTATGAAGTGGTCGCCGCAGAAAAACGGTCGGAAGAGAGAGACAATTAAGTGCTTAATTAAATAATAAATATGTGGGGACATCTCACACACGGCCACGGGGCCGTCAAAACCGTATTTTTGTATTTATTTATTATGAGTATATCTTATCTTAAAAAATCATACTAGGTAGTAAGAAAAATATCTGAAGCATGTTAGAGTGTTATAACAACATACGCCCGACTCGCCATGTTAAATAATAAATACGTTTTATTATGGCCTCGTATTTTTACTAACTGCATGACAATTCGTTATTAAACCGAACCGCCCCGCCGCCGCGCCGCCGCCGTGCCGTACGTTTTCTTTTTGCGTGCAATAAAGTATTTGCATTGTTTCGTAAACCGCCAAAAATTAGAATCAATACCTATTAAAAAATAAATAGATTAGACAAAAATACCTATTAAAAATTAACGCGTATAAGACCCGTTAAAATACGTTATTCTATGCCAAAAATTCAATGGCAAGTAAGTAATTTTAGTGGTATTATGAATAAAATACATATAATGTTTTATAATGTTCTATGTACAAGATAATGCTTTTAACATTTCTCTTGCTCTTTACACCCACGATGGTATTAAATTGACTCTCTTGTTACTGGTGGGTGGCGAATAATGCTTTTGTTTTCACTAATAGGATTAAAACAGAAAATGCGCACCACTTGAATACAATTTTCGCCAAAGCACCTTGCGACTGCAAATATTTGCTCTGATTTAATAACTGAGCGGCCCTTCACCATTTTCCTTGAATCAGTTTTAAATATTATCGCTAGATGTTTCAAAAACATTTCGCGTTTGAGTGTTTCAAAGAAACTCATTTTCCATTCATATTGAAGACCCAGATCTAAGCACGACTTTGCGAAATAGAAACGAAATAAATGATGAAAACAAACTGCATTTCTATGGCTCCAACGGCGAGATGAAACTCAAACGCTTAAAGGTACGAAAATCTGAACGTTCAAAACAATATTAAGACACCGCTTTATTTAAATAATGAATTAAATGAATGAATGAAAATTAATTTATAGGGAGAACTTCTCTAAATAGTGTTGGTAAACTTGTAAAAAGAAGACTTCGTCACGTAGCTGAAATGAACAGCCAGCCGAGTTATACTTTGTTTTGCTGCAAGGCGTGATATTTCACGCGTGACAGACAGTTTTGTCGTGCGTATACTCTTATCCTATTGGAGGATATTTCAATATGGCGGGTTTCTCGCAGCTTTTTGGCGGTTAAATGTGAGATAAACTCTTCACATAGCACTTCATGCTACGGAGGCTACAATGACAATTTAAACTATGTAATGGGTGCGTATTTTCATTGATGAGACGCGTATGATTCGAATTTCTGTTTGTACGTTTGTATGTTTGTGCGTAAGAAATCCTGCGCAAAATCGGATTCGCTCTTCTAATTTATACTCCTGGATGCCTAGCTTTTGAAATGTAGGCTACTTTTTACCGCTGGAAAATATCTTATTCCCACGGAAAAAATCACAAACGCAAGTGGAGCCGCGGTAAGGCTGACAAATTTAATAAATAAATATTTAAATATACCTGTAGTTGTTTATCATTGCTGCGAATGAATCCCTCGCTTCTTGCAACGGTCATTCAGCTTGTCCGCATTTACCAGCGCCGATGTAAATGCTTTTCTATACTGCTGGGAACTTTGTCTTTTATGAACGTTTCTCTTTAAATGCTGTAGTGCTTTAATGAAGTGCGGGAAAAGTTGCCTTTGAGGACGTATTTTGTCTGCTTTTCGTGCAATTTGTACATTGATTGCATACAAAAGGCTTTTTGAATGACTGAAAGAATTAAATTTATTTAATTTTATGTATTTTTTAAGTTTATTACGAGTATATTATATTTCTTTTATTATTTGTTTATTTTTATGTTGATTTGACGATGTAATGTTTTACCTACAATGTTTTTGTTTTAACATGAATAAATATTTTAGAGAAGCCTTAAATAATGTATGATATCATGCGGCTCTGGTACAAGTAGTACCTTTTGTCGCAGGCCTAGGCCATAAAATGATTATTTTAATATTTGTCCAATTTGCACAAAATGGAAAAGACATTATTCATAATACTTAGTATTAAATGTAGTTCAGATAAGTTGAGTCCATAATTTTAATATCAAATAAAATTAGATTTACATTTCATACATTAATACATAAATTGAACTAAATTCATATTATGTATAAGTTAAGGTTCAGGCCGTGGACACTTAGCAGCAACAGAAAGCGGTTTGAAATTTTCCTCAAAAAAGAAAGTTCTTCTTTACTTATTCTATGAAAATTTTATAAAACACTGCGAGACATCAATGAAAATCAAAGAAAATAAGTGTTTAGTGCTTCATCGAGTACCACCGTCACCTTCTTTCTAGCTTCCAGCCGCGGCTCCGCGTTAATAATTTTTCCCGTGGGAATGAAGAATTTTTCCACGGTAAAAGTTAGCCTATGTTCTTCCGCATGGTCTATTCTATCTTTGTGCCAACTCCGCCTAGTTGGTAGTACGCACAGGGACGCAGATTCGAATCCCGCCGAGGGCAAACATTCGTGTGATGAGCACCATGTGTTTACATTGTGTCTGGGTGATGTATCTTTATATAAGTATATATTTTATCTATATATTGTATGTATATCAGCTGTCTGACGGTCATAGTACAGGCTCTGCCTAGTTTGGGGTCAGACGGCCGTGTGTGAGATGACGCCACATAATTATTATTTATTTAGATTTATATGCGTTATTGAATAATAGCCAAATCTGGCTATTTGATGAACGTCTAGGGATTTGTGAGACCCCAGCGGCGATTTGATCTATGATCGTTGCACCGACATGATTAATACGATGACAATAGTTTACCTGTCTGTGGGGTTACCATATTTTTATTACTTCAGAATTATGTAGGTAGATTATTATGGTGATATATTTTTTTCAAATCGTTTTTCTTTAAATAATTACTTTCAATAACAGCCATCTTTTTATAACTTAAAAATTAGCACTCCAATTTGTATGTGTGCGGTGGAGAAAAATGTATTCAACATACTCTACCTACTACATTTGGTTTTCTCGCTTATAAATAACTAGCTTTCCGCCCCGCGGCTGCGCCCGCGTTAGCAGTTTTTCCCGTGGGAATGAGGCATTTTCAATTTTGAATTTTGAATTTCAAATTTCAATGAGGTAAAAAGTAGCCTATGTGTTAACCCAGGGTGTCAGCTAACTACATACCAAATTTTATTAAAATCAGTCCAGCCGTTAGACGCGAAGAAGTAACAAATATACACACTCACAAACTTTCGCATTTATAATATTAATAATAGAGCCTCGGGGCGGAATTCTGATACAATAATAAACAAGCTTTTTGAACGATTTAGATTCAGTTGTTAAACACTTCTCGTAAAGGTTTTGGGAGAATAGAGCTAAGGAGTTTTATCTTGTGGTCACCCTTCGAAGTGAGGGGCTAACCTTCACACAGGCTTTCCATCAAACGTTGGCGCCGGCAGGCAGTTAATTGAATGCCGGCTTCCAATGAACAGCGGCCTAGGCGATCAACAAACGAGCTGATTTATGCACAGACGTCGACACGGCGCACGCTTCTCACATTCATGTAACTAGCTTGGCGTTGAGAAATGGGATCTAAAATGAGATAATGCAGCCCCTATATTGATCTGAGAATGTACACAAAATGGCTTCACAGTCTTCTGAGCTAAGGTAAAGCAATTTCGTGATTTGAACTATGTATATAATAAACAAAACGTGCTCTAGATCTTTGGTTAAAATAAACATTATTACTTTTAGTATTACATTATCTGCGATATTCTATTTTTAACACCCACTCCCAAAAAAATAAAAATAAATAAATATGTGGGGGCATATCACACACGGAAATTTGACCCCAAACAAGGCAGCGCCCGTACTATGGGTGACAGAGAGCTGATATACATAATTACAATATATAGATATAAAACGTCCAGCCAGACACGAGGCAACTACCAACTAGATTAGTCCCGACCGTCAATCTTTGAATAATAAAATTTTCTCTAAGTAGAGGAAGGAAGTGCAAGAGATGGAAAGTGTTAACGTTGATAATTTGGTTTTAGCGTGGGCCGCGATGCCGCGCTGCTATATGGTGAAAAAGGGGGCCCAGCGGCACGAGGGGCCCCCGCCGTGTAGTCCCACCGAGGCCAGCGTGGCCCCCCCTTGCTACAGCCCTGCCGACCAATCCGCCGTCACAGCCTCAGGTGAGCTAGAAAACAATACAAAATATTCCTTATATTGACACCAAAAGAGAAAATACTTCGGTAAGTACAGTACAAGTTAACAAGTGCAGCCATATCCGGTGCTTTTGTACTAAAAATAGCCTTTTCCTAAAGGTATTACTTATTTTTGTATACTTTAGTGTAAAGGACTGAATATTTCACTTCAAATTATATGTCCTGTCCTGAATGCTTTTCAAATACAATATGATTGGACATAAGTATGTGAACGTACATAAACAAAGTTGTGAACAATGCAGTGGCATCAGCGAGTGCGACCACAGCTATCCTTTGAAATTCACTATGAATACATACTAAATACAATAACTATATTTAATGTGAAAGATATGGACAAAAACATTTTGTACATATTAATTTCAGATGAGAATATTTTCTTGTTTTAATTTAGAGCGCAATTCTGCGTTGGTCGGGTTATTTTTGGACCTGATTGTTAATATTGTTCTCTGATGGTCATCGTAATTTCGAAAAATCGATATATTGTAATTATAAAAATTGTAATGTAGGGGCCTCTCATAAACGGCCATCTGAACCCAAACTATTATAACATAAACTAGGCAGAGCCTATACTTACAGCTGGTGTCAAGAGCTTTTGACACTAGCTGTAATTACGTGGTGGGCTATATTAGATTTCTTACTTGTCATGTGGGTTTTTAGGTTAACCTACCTCACAAACTCTGGTGTCAGATTTAGTTGAGAAATTATTTACTTATTTATTTTATTATTTGCATTCCACAATGGTAAAATATAGATATATAGTGATAAATAAGGTACAATACATTATGGACCCTGTTGGGCACAGCAAAACATGATGAATGAAGGAGCACGCCAATTGCAATTATAAATCGTAATACTTATTTATATTCCCTTAATTTTTGTTTCCATATTGAAAACAAAAGCAAAATTAAATAATGGGGATCGATCACAGTATTTTTTTTATTATTATTATTTAAAATTATTATTGTTTTAGTATTATTCGTTTATAATTATTTCCGTTGGTTGTAAGAGCGAAGCGCGACTTGTAAAATTAATTAATAATGGGTTCATTTCACGAGATGATCGTAGTTTTAAATTAGGTTTTGAAAATCTTCACGTAAAATATACATTTATTTTGCTTTGTTGAAATTCAATCGAAATTCCTTAATTTGACTGATTGCATTGCTGGCGAGTTAAATAAAACCGCAGATACATGATACAATCGCGCCACAGGCAGCGTTACCAAGTCAAAAAAACTCCGGAGTATATTTACAATTTATGTAAAATATCTGGAGTTTTAGTACAAAAAAAACTATGATTAAAAATTCCTTCCTTACTCTATGTGTGACATATTCTACAACATTAATATCAGTCTCGTAACTGCACTAAAAATACATTTCTGATTAAATATTAATCATCACTACATAGTATAAAACAAAGTCACTTTCTCTGTCCCTATATCCCTATGTATGCTTAAATCTTTAAAACTACGCAACGGATTTTGTTGCGGTTTTTTTAAATAGATAGAGTGATTCAAGAGGAAGGTTTATATGTATAATACATACATAATATATTTAAGGATAACCCACAATAACCACTTTCCCGTGCGGAGCCGGGACGGGTCGCTAGTAATAATAATTTAAGTACTGGATTTTGTAAGTGTAATGTTTGGTGAAATGAATGGGTTTAAATGGTTTAATATTTTACATATAGACTTTAAATGTAAAAAATATATATGATAGCTTAAAATTTCCCCACATGCCGTAGCTAGCATAACTTATAGGCAACAGTATATAATAGTAATACTCCCTTGACCGATTTCGGCTACGGCGACTGCTTCAACTCTGATCTGAAATATTGGGCGTTCATGTATGTGTATGTGACTTATGAAGCCTATTTTGTGTGCGAAAGACCTCGCATAATACGGGCACGTGACTACACCATTAAGGTAACTATAGTTGATCGCCGCAGGTGAACGGGCCTTCAACTGATTTTGTTTTAAGTCCAGGTCAGAGCGCCTCTGAGCATAAAAGTCAAGTAAGGCTCTAAATTCCGGTCGCCTGACAGCCAGCTGCTCCCACTGATCAGGTGCATTTAGGAGTGATAAAGCACCTGATAATATAATAGTACTACTCGTACAGAAGAAGTCAAGATACCCTGGAGCATAACATCGTTTGCTGTTGGAGTGACCGACCAGTGCCACCGCACTCTTATGTTTACGCAATACCGGAAAACTCCGGAAGTTTGGCAACACTTCGAACAGATTATTTCGTCAATTTTATTCACTCATGGTTTTAACGAATTCGGCGAACTCAAAAAGCCACTGGTTGTGTGAAATGTTATTTCATGGAACCACGTTAAAGTGCCAATTTTGTGAAACACTTTGTCTTTCATTGTTTTATTGTAGTCAGTGTTATTCATTCATGCATTTTATTTATTTGAATTAAGTCACCTATCAGTTTCTACTTATAGTACATGTAAATTGTATAAAGGCGATTGCATTATTATTTATTAGTAATACAACTCTTTTTTGTTTTGATTTGGTTGTTTTTGGCGAGTTTCGGGCGGAACCCGGCAACATTTTTTTTATTTCAAAATGTGTGATGGAGCTAGGATAGGAATGATATTTGCGTCTGGCGTACATTGTGCTCTGAAGGAAGATTTTGTACACACATAATTAATGACTCATACGCAAGTTGAATGAGAACGTGTTTTCATAGATTTGAACTGTCAAACGCAATTTATTATAGGCAAGTAACATACCTCTTGTATGTTACTGGTGGCAAATATTTGGAAAAATTCATATTGAATGACGCACCTGCAGGAAAGGTATATTAGTAGATGCACTATGTAACGCCGCAATATTAAATTCTAACGTAAAATATTCCTGTTCACAAGTGCTCGGATATTAAACATAAAAAACGTCGTTTCAAAAGGAATTGTTTAGTGGAACACCGTTCAATGAAACGTTATTCGTTTAACATTTCAATAACCCGCAACTGTTATCCAAATCAAAATATAAATTTTTATTAAAAAAAACTAGTAAATGATAACTTTATAACACCAACAAAAAAGATAATAACCATAATATTTTAATAATAATATGTTGACGCATCGCAAAACAATTTTTTATAACTAAAGGCAAAAATATTACTTAAGATCCTTTTAAGCATACCGTATTGTGCAATAATTTGCATTGTGCACAAGGCATGTGCCTTTTTTTCTATTTATACTCTAAGGCATGTGCCTTGCTATTTACCATCCATAGACAGCGCGGGTGCTTACCATTCATTGGTTTTGACGCCAAAAATGTTTTTTGTTTAAAATTACCACACATTACTACCTGCTTCCCTTTACTTCTTTATCTTCTTATATAATATACGAGTATTTTGGCATTTCATGAAAAATGGCGCTCATTTGACTCACCAGAGCACATTTCTATTGTGGAATATGCTACTGACTGGCGACAGGACCAATTTTGGCGAAATAATTGCCTATATACGCGAAAAGTACCAATCACGAATAGCGCAGACCGGCCCAACGCTGCCAACGCCATGCAATAATTGCACTGCCAACAGAGCTATACAACATGTACTCGAACTTGCATCTATCCACAATTTGCACGTGGTAAAACTTGGGTAATGCATGTCTTTCGTGTTAAATTTTATTGTACTTCAGGATAAACATTAGAGAGGAATGAAAACGTGACGGTGGCCAAATGGCTAGGGCTGTTGACTTCCATTCGGAAGTTTGCGGATTCGGAGCGGATGGCTTTATCCCAGAGTAGACACGTACCAACACTTCTAGAGGTGGCTCGAGGGAGCCTCGGATCACGGCCTAGCGCGTTGATACGGAAAACATCGTGCTCTCTGTCTAGCTAGCCTCTGTCTCTTTGGGCTCTGCCTCTATTCCTATTACATAGTCCTAGTCTCAACGGCATAGGTATGTAGTGAAGAACTTACGAATAATAAGAGAATAAATAGTTCCTGTTACTGAATCAACAATTTCACGAGAATTCGTTGGCAAACAGACAGACATGCCAGACATACGAAAGGATTTGTGCTTAAGTTGAAACGCAAACTTTTCGCACTGACCGTAAAATTTATCTCAATTCGTTCAGTACTCGTAGTTTCATAATCCTCATTGCAATTTTTCCACATTTTCTCCTATCCAGTCTCCAGTTCCTCCCTTTCTATTCTCGATAAAGCAAAAACTAGTCAAGTGAGATTTTCTACCAGTCAATTACCTACCTACTACCTACCTATGTTGATATTAACTACAAAAATATCTCAAAAGAATTTTGCCATAGTCTAACAAAACATGGTCTTCTCTTCCCAGAGTGATAGAAGCCTACGTCACGACATTGAGCGAGAAGGAAATTACAATTAACACGCATTCGACAAGCAAGGCTTGTGTCGTTCACGTGGTCGGAAGAGAGTACCAGGCGGAGTATTTATTATTATACCATGGTTTTATCCATATCCATTCAGGTGTTTATGCGTGAAAACGAAATAAACGATCTTCGATCTTAACACGTTTATATTTCTGTGATTTTTATTAAAACATGCTACCAAATTTTAATTTCTTAAGGATTTTCAGATCGAGTTAATTTTTAGTTTTTAATGACGTACGTACAGTATCTGTATAATAGTATCTCAATGTTACTCGATAAGTTTTTTTTTCTGGAGCATTCTTCCCGTTAAACCCTATCACAATAAAATTGAGTAATACCTTATTTATACCTATAGTAATACTGTAATACTGTATTTGTACCTTTTGTTGAATTCCATCGTTACGTAATTTTAGATCTTTACCAAAATCCGGTGAAAAACTGGAATTTAAAAAAGATATATATCTCCGAAAGTCCACCATTTTAACGAACGGTTTTTTTATGTGGTAGTAGTCCATGCATGTATCTATGTTTTAAAGTATAAAGAAATTACTCATACTGAAGAATTTAGTCAGAAAAAAATGAATAAGTTTTAGTCATATTTGCGATTATCTTACCACTGCGAAGTCGTAGCATCCCCGTACATGGTTTATAATTTGGTCCTATGGTATATCTTAACAGTCACAGTGTTGGATTAAGTGTCACGTTTATAGAAATCATAAATAAAATTTATTTAACAAAAAATCATAAATTTCCGGAACTTTTACTCGGATCGCATTTTCTCAAAAACTATGAGAGCGAGGCTCGTGGGAGGTTTTGTCTTGAATCGGTAATATAATATTCTATTAGATCAATAAATAAAATAAGGGTGAAAAAATACTGTGATCCAGGCTGCCAGTTTCATATACTTACTAGTTCCGCCTCGCGGTTTCACCCGCTTTAGCAGATTTTACAGTAGGAATGAGGTATTTTCCTACGGTAAATGGTAGCTTATGTCCTTTCCCAAGGTAGACCTTACATAGATAGAATAGATAGAATAGAATAGATTCTATTTATGTACCAAGTTTCATCAAAATCGGTTCAGTGGTTTTGCCGAGACAGAAATACAGAGTTACTTTCACATTTATAATATTAGTAAGGATAGAATTATAGTAGGGTTAATAGAAATTTACAAGGGTAGTAATTTCATGCCTGTAAATCAATTGCTAATTTCAGAGGTACGCGTTTTCCTAACACGTTTTTAGATTGTGTAACGAATTAAAAATATAAGACTATTTTTCAATGGAATTGATTTCAGGCGTGAAATTACTCAACAACAGCGGGGCGGGGTGCGGGGTGGTATTAACCGACAGCAATCAGTGATACAACCAACGTCACTGAGCTGCGCAGTTCGCACAAACAGACGAGCCGAAGTTGCAATTAATTATACAGTTTCGGTTCCGCCTGAACGCCACGAACGAACGAACGACCATCAATACAGTAGCAATACTGTAATTATTAAATAAAATACACACACCAATTGATATCGAGCTCCTCTTTAGGTACAGTTCAAGTTCATAAGAGTAGTTACGAGTATATCACTCGCAACTATTTTTTAAAAGAACTATTTTCCTAAAAGCATGTTTTTCTTATTTTAGTGTGTTATAAATACAGACTACGGAAATCAAACTTTTACTTCATATTATATTGCCTGAATGGTTTTAGAAAAAACTAATTTTAAGTATAAAAGCAGGAATTATATTAATTATAATTATATGGCATGACAGAAATTACATACTTGACCGTACATCTAATGCATTGCATCAAGATTTACACTGTTAAATTTAATTGTAAAAGCTGTGTCTTTGGAAAGCTTCCATTAATGGCCATAGCATATAAAGTAATGTAGTGATCAAGTGTAGTGTCCAATTATTGCATTTGACTAAGGCGTAAATTGAGATGCAACTAAGCGGGATTATTCAAACATGACTATATTCGGTTTCCATAGGGAGCCGACGTTCGGGATCGTAACCGATCGGTATTGACACACGACTAAGGTGCTTTACTAGCTAACCGACTGGCCATAAACAATGCTCTGATACACAAAGGCACTAACTAAGCCATAGGCTAGCCAATCTAACCTAATTATGGCGACTAAAAGCAGAAAATTGGCATTTTCGTTCACCTGTGTAACTAATGACTCGCCCGCCATATTGCTTTCTGCCTTCGAAGCAAAGGGTAGGTCGGGTTCGAAGTTGAACTTCTGCCAAGGCGCAAGGGCAAACATTCGTGTGGTGAGCACTTGTGTTTGCTTTCTAGTTAGATCGGGGTCAAGTGAGATATCCCTACCTAACCTAATAACAATAGACTCCTTTTGCCTTCGCTGTAGTCCTGTAAAAATTATACAATATAATTAATATGAATATTAAGTCAAGAAACAATAATATGTTTATCGGATCCCTTAAATGTGGGTCTTGGCTTTAGGGGTATCTATAACTGATTGTGTGTTAACGATAGTGAGATTGTAATGTAAACCTAAGATAGGGAAGGGTGTGTGTTGCTAAACTAGTTTAGGAAATCTAGAGAGGTGTCAAATAAAAGTTTTTGATAATTTTTATTGGTACCAAACAATTCCTTTTATCTGAAAACATTTCCAATTTAAGAGATAATTTCGTTATTTCCTCCTAAATTATTTAAATTATTTTAGAAATAAAAATTACTTGTCCGTTCGGAATGCAAGTATTTTCATAAAAGTCGGAAACTGACACATAGTAGTTGACCAAGTTTACTGGCATTCAAACCCATATAGGAAGAAACAATTTTTTTTGGGTAGTAATATCTCGTAACTCTCAATGATTTATGATTGATAACTCTCAATGGTTCTAAAAATATAGTGCTTAAATTATTACTTTCAGGTGCCCTGCTTTCTAAAAAGCGTTATACCGTAGCTGGACCACTGAACTTTGATACCTTGTCTTGTCCAATATGCTACTCCATAATGCGGTTAGTCAATAGACCTGGCTTGCTTAAGACGGCCAGGAACTGTTGCTTGTCGATTACAAGATAATCCGTGGGATTACTGCACCTGACAGCTGGCGCTGCAACTGCATTGTTAAATGCTGTCTAGGTGGGGTCACTACCGACCAACGTTATAGGTATCTATCTATACATGATCAAATGTCTGTCTGTGTTTGTTATCGCATCACGCAAAAACTACTGCACTACATTGGATGCGTTTTTAATTATATAATATTTCTGGATGTTCCACTTAAAAGATAGGCTACTTTTAATCTTTTGTCAAGGCTGAAATAATGGGTCCTCAATCTTCACACATAGATTTAAGGGTTCACCTGTACGTGACAAACTATGTATACCTACTATAAAAGAAGTGAAATAAAACATACAGATATAAAGATTTAGGGACGTTACACACACGACACGACAGCTTTGTATTATGGGTGTCAGAAAACTGATATACATACATACAAGTGCTCTTCACACGAATCTTTCCCCTGGGCGGGATTTGAACCTGCGACCCTGTACCACAGAAGAAAATAATAGTACTAACCCGTACAGAAAGGACACTCACCCCCCCCGCGCCAAAATGAGTCCCCGCCCGATATAGCGCCCCACGCCCCGCACCCCGCAGGCACCGCGGGACTCCGCCGGTGGTGTTCGGGGGTGTTTTATATAGCGCCTAGTGCCATTGAATTGTAGCGGATATTCAGTTGTTAGTAGGTTGTCAAAATGCGTTTTCTGTATGGAGTGATCGCCCAGTGCCTGTACTTCGAAAGCAGGCGTGCACTAGGCTGCGGGCCCGTCTCTAATGATGCGTGTTTGTTTGTGCAGAAGCAGAGCATGGTGAGGCGGGCAGCCGCGGCGCATGCGCGGTGGGCGAGCGCTCGGCCGCCGACACGGAGGCGGCGCACGAGCTGCTGTCGCTGGCCCAGAGCGCGCCCCTCCCGCCGCCGCCCCCCACCGTGCTCACCGTCATCGCCGAGCCCGCGCCCCAGCTCCTGCCCGTCTACACTTACACCATACAACCCACCAACATCTTCATCCTCGCCGAGGACCCTCCAGAGCCAGTGTACACCACCGTGCAAACCGTCACACCCATGCAGGCAGTCCAAACCGTAGAATACATCGAACCACAGGTAAACTATGTCGCTTACCAATCCACGGAGGAGACTCAGACTGAGTTCGTGGAGTACGCCGAAGAGATCACAGAGTATACGGTTCAAGAGCTGACGGAGGAGCCGGTACCAGAGCCAGAGCCGGAGCCAGGGCCTGAGCCAGAGCTGGAGCCAGAGCCGGAACTGAAGCTTAAACCAACGCCCTCTGCGCCCACTCGCAAGAGGCGTGCGAAGTACGACTGCGACGAGTGTGGCAAGCGATACGCGACCTCCTCCAACCTGTCGCGGCACAAGCAGACGCACCGCAGCCTGGACTCGCAGTCGGCCAAGAAGTGCGGCGAGTGCGGCAAGGCGTACGTGTCGATGCCGGCGCTCGCGATGCACGTGCTGACGCATCGCATGGGCCACGTGTGCGGCGTGTGCGGGAAGCAATTCTCGCGGCCGTGGCTGCTGCGAGGGCATTTGCGCTCGCACACCGGCGAGAAGCCCTACAGTTGCGCGGAGTGCCATAAAGCGTTCGCGGACCGGTCCAACCTGCGCGCGCACCTGCAGACACACTCCGCCGACAAGAAGTATGAGTGCGACCGCTGCAGGAAGAGCTTCGCGCTCAAGAGCTACCTCAACAAGCACCAGGAGGCGACGTGCGTGCGCTCCGACGACGAATAGCCGCCCCCGCCCCGCCCCGCCCGCGCTCATCATCGATTGCAACGAACAATTTCTCTATGAACTTCTTTACACCTTTATAAGAAAAGAATATTTTATAGTAAAACACCTCGCCGTAAGTCGGAAAAATCAAAGCAATATGACGTACCTAATAGAATATCATTATGGTTCTTTCCATAATTCTAAAGTTTTAAATCAAAAATTTAAATTGTATTTTTTCAATTATTAGTCCGGTATCGACGGAGGGAATCGTGTCAATTTATGGCAATAGCCTGCAATGTTACAGCGTAGCGTAATATTATTTAGAGTACTTTATAGATAAGTTAGCGTTGCACGTCGTGTGGTGGCGTTTAGATAGTAGTTACGGTGATACGTAGAGACTTAATGAAACCGTCGAGCTGTGGTACAAGGAGAGCAATAAAAGTACGAGCGTAGAGTGACAGTTAGGAGCACGAGTAGCGTGCGAAGTGTAGGACTAGTTTAGCGGGCAGCGCGGCCGGAGGACCAAACTGTTGGCCGGCCGCTCCCCGGCCGCTCCCCGGCCGCTCCCCGGCCGCTCCCCGGCCGCTCCCCGGCCGCTCCCCGGGCGGCCCTCGCACCGCCCCGCTCTACGTACCACTTGAACCATTGCAGCTGCAACGCTCTTCATAACCGCACCTCACCGCATCCCAAACCCGTCCGCAACGTACAAGCCCGTCAAGCGCAAAACTAGCTAAATAATCCAAGTGACTTACTTAATTAAATCTGGCATTTGACAAACATGAAAAACTTTGTAGTTCAAATATCAAATCTATCACGAAACGCGCATTGAATTGATGAATAAATTCTAGACGATACAAAAATATGATTTTCGGTGTACTACAATTATTCGATCGCCAATATGATCGACGATATGATAGATCTACAGATTTTTTTATCACATAGCTATTGTGAAATGTAGACTTTTTCAACTGGGGAATATCGAATTACACAAATGCTCTTTACGTATTGAAATCGGAGTTGGTGTCAGTCGGTATGATCATCCGGTGAGAATATTGAATTCAGCAGATCTCGAGAACTGGGCAAGTTTCTCCTTACCTTTGGTATGAAATTGAAATGAGTACCTAGTATTTACTACACCCAAAATTCGGAATAGTTTTCGATAGCATTCAATTTATTAAATAAACGTGTATCGCAACAAACCAACAGTAATGCGACAATACAAAAGAATACACAGATTTGTATTACAAAGTTGTATTTGCTGACGCACTACGTTTACAATATAAAGAATGTTCTATAAGCGAAAATGAAATTATTGTCAGTAATTTATTTGAAAATTTTTATGTTTATCAATGTAATTCATTATGTGCTAGTTCCAGCTGCTAGTATTGTTAACAAACTGTATAGGATATACAGCTGTATTCAAAACTTGTCATATGCAAGTCTAATGGATTGTACTCAACTCAGGCTTTGTTACATTCGCTTAGAAAACTCATTCAGTCATTCATTCTTACTACAGTGGTGGTTGAAGCGAAATGGGCGCGGAGCGGGCACGGGGCGGGGCATGCGTTATGCAGTGAACTGCCAGCTAGGTATCTGACAGATCTATCAGACTATTCATGAAGGTAGTGACTCTTCGACGATAAAGCGCTGTATGCAAGGCTCGCTTAGTTAGCGCCGTCCATGCTGCACGATCATTAGTTATGCATTGCCGCTGCAAAGCCAATTGCGGAGCGTGAGCTGGTCATCTACCATCCAACAAGTGGTCAGGAAAATGATGCCGCTATGTGAGTTATTGAGCTGCACTATTTTGTATTTGTTGAGAAGTACACTTCAATGAGTGAGCTTGTTCCGGTAATTGCAGTAATTTTTCACACATTGTTCATCGGTAAACGGTTGCTGCATAAATTGTTTCCAAAATGAACCGATTATTTTGTTTGCAGAAACTAAAAGATTTTAAATTCCTTTTATTCAAAATTGTGAGTTCTCGAACAAAATGGGAGTACATAACGAGGGCCATTCTTGTTTATCCAACCTGACCGAAATGTTTAAAAGACGTAAATGCAATACTTTGAGCAATTCTATCTTAAAAAGGTGCATCGAGTGTGTACTCCCAGCGACGGCTAATAAAGCTGCAGTACCTACTGCAAACTGTGGGACTCCAATCACAAAGTATCTACTTATAACAGACCCAACTGAATTCATCGCGAGTTCAAACAAAAGAGATTTCGAACCTTAAATTAATTTTATTCCTATAAGAGCAAACATATCACGCGTTTACTATGAATTGCTGTCAGGAGGTGCTTAGATTAGTTTAACACACGTAGCATAGATAAATAGACACGCATCAAACAGCTAGAAATCGCAAGTAGAATCCTGCAAGCTGAGGCTATAGCATGGGCAGGCCCCCACAGGGTGGACCGATGATTTGATGAGAGTCGCGATTTGATGGGGTCCAAGCAGAATTAATCGTTGCGCAAATCTAAGGAGATCCTTTGTCTAGCTGTGATGATGATGATGGATGATACTCGTAATTGATAAGGCTATTACTCTAGCAGGGAAGTAGAATAAAAAGCTGGCTTATGTCCGAATTAGCGAGAATCGATCTCAAAGGTGCGGCTTTTACCTGCGCGTGACCGTTTTAATGAAATAATTCGTACGTCAGCGCATAATTTACCCATACATAAATAAGTGTTTTTGTTAGCATACATGCATTTCTTCTGTGATCGATTTATCACAGGCGGTATGTATTTTAATATTCAAGGTTACTGGAAGTTTCCTGAAATGCAAAATTGCAAGAATAAGCTGCCTCTAGGTATAGTGGTCAGTGCGCGGTGACATCAGCGCCAAATGAAATTCATGTAGGTAGGTATCAAGAGTGTTGGCGAGCGCTCGAACGGTCGCTTAGAATATTGTTTTGTTGCAATTTGATCAAAAACAGGGCTACCTTTTTTATATTTTTTAAGAGATCCGTCTGTTAGCGTATTGTTTAGGAGGTGCAGGTTCAAGTCCCTGCCCAAGTTCAATTATTTTAATTTTTCGCTTCCATTTATGAATATTAAATTCCAAAAAAGACTTGCAAAATTGAAGCACATAATAGCAGTAGATTTTATGAGGATCATCATCATCATTTCCATTTCAGACGTCCACTGTTGGAGAAAGCCATCCAAAGATCTCCACTTGAATAAAAGCGCAATGTGAATTTATATACACATTAACCCCCGTCGAAAAAGAGGGGTGTTATAAGTTTGACGTGTCTGTCTGTCTGTCTGTCTGTGGCATCGCAGCTCCTAAACGGATGCGCCGTATTTGATCTAGTTTTTTTTGTTTGCAAGATTTCACAATCGAGTGTTCTTAGCTATGATCCAAGAAAATATCTTCAGCCATTTGAAGATTATCAGCTCTTTTCTAGTTGTTGAAAGGATCAAGTAACGGTTGTGTGTGGGGTTTATTATTTTTTTAAATTTAGTGTTATACATGTCGCTTTGTTTTCGGCATGTAAAAGTTTAGGTATATGTTAAATGCAAGCAGCGGAACTCGAATTCTTTGTATGATGATGGATGAGCGATAATTATTATTGCTGCTCGTGAAACTGCTGATTGCCAGATAGCCTCAGCTTGCAGTATTTACCTCAGCAAGTAAATCATCATGATTAAGCTATCTAGCACGTATGAACGGTAAATCAGTTAAACTGTTGGAACTGTAGAAGATACTGTTTAATATTACCAAAATTGATACAATTAAAAATTAAGTACGATTCTTATATTTATAATGTATTTTATCTAGTCATTTTGATTAAAAATATTGTTTGTTAGGAAATTCGTATAGGGTAGTAGATAGGAGTTTTAGGTATATAATTGCTTCTAAACTAATTTATTTGCACTCATGTCTTTGTCTGACATTACTATAAAGAATCTCATAGATTTTATAGAAATTATTTTTATGAATAACCTAATTACTAGTGTTATTTATTTAAAAAACAGTTCAAAATAGTTTTAGTTATTAAACGACATGCCTGTTTACGGCTGTTTACAGTAATCCAACAGCGCTGTGTATTTCTAAACTACTCTGGCCGTGTAAAGAAAAGAGTCCAGTTAAATGTATAACTTACTAGCTTTCCGCCGCGGCTCCGCCCGCGTTAACAGTTTTTCCCGTCGGAATGAGGCATTTTCCTGCGGTAAAAGGTAGCCTATGTTACTTAGGGTGAATGTAGCTTTCTAATGGTGAAATAATTTTTGAAATCGGTTCAGTAGTTTTTGAGTTTATTAATTAAAAACATACACACACACACAAATATAAAAATCTTCCCTCTTTATATATTAGTATGATGTGATGGCTGTCAAGGGTATTTGGAAAGAGTGATGGTGACAGTAAGTACTTGGATCTGAGTTTTTTTGAGTTGCACAGCCTTGCAGGATCATTTCGGTTTGAGCCCCAGTCCCACAGCGAGCGAACGGTCTAGAATTCTGAGTTTTGTTTCCTCTTATTGTCAGTTAGACCGTATTTATTACTTTGGCTAACTTTGACCCGCTATTATGAATAATATCCGGATGAAGTGATTAATTTATCATATTGTCTAGTCAATTTTGGTATTATATATAATGACCAGTCATTATATATAATATCTATTTAATCACTATGACTGTAACATAGACATACGTACCAGTTTTCGACTTTATGGGAATTCATTTCTGATTCCATAACCATTCTCCGTCTTCTAAAAAACTGTCTTCGCTTCCAATATGGACACGACTATCAGGGGTTTCCCATTCTACGGATTTTTTAGGCCAGTTCGTGTAAAAACTACTTTCAATATCGTTGTCCATCCATATAATTATGTAGTTAAAAATATGACCTGTAAAACAAGTTACCTACCGCGATAGTGCTGTAACTAGGTAAGCTGAGTTGATTTCAGCCGATTTTTTTAACAGTGTATAATTGAAATAGAGTCAACGTCATTAATCCTTATTAATAAATATACGAACCTTCATTTACCCATGTCTCGTCCGTATAGTAAATTTTCATTCTGTGCCTCCTGAAATCTTTGGTTTTTAACAAGTAGTTCTTTCTCCATGTCATCAGGTCAGGTCTGTCTAATAAAATGTTCCTTCTCGTTCTTTTACAATATATGAAATACCTCGTTTGGTTTGCGGTGAAAGTTGTGTCTAACAATTTTCTCAATTCAGGTATAGTCAACTTACCCAATTTCATTTTCATTCTCAGGAATGAACAGAATGTCTCCTTCAAATGATTCTATGCGCAGATTTTAGTGACTACCAAATGAATGTATTAGCGTAAAGTGGACGACTAGGTTTGGACTGCTGTCAGGCGTTTCCCTTACTGCGGATTTTTAGGCCAGTTGGCAATTCGTGTAAAAACGCTTGCCTACTACTTTCAATATCGTTGTCCATCCATATAATTATGTAGTTAAAAGTATGACCTGTATAACAAGCTACCGCGATAGTGCTGCAACTAATCACCCGCGAAGGGGATTTTAGGAATTACTGTCCAGCAATTCAAAAAATAAGGGGATTTTTTGCAAAAGTTTCAAGAATATCCTTGTCTTAATAATTAATTATACAACTAAATTTAATATTAAATTGTTCTTACGTAAATTTAATACTGACCGCGCGACTAGTAATAATACAGTTTAATTTTATTAGTATTTATTTAACGATGAACAATTCAATAATAAATTCCGGATATTTTGTTAAAAAATCCCCTTATTTTATGTAACGGCAGGGGGATTTTAGGATAAAATATCAAAATATCCCATTCACAAAGGTTTTTGGCAGGTCATTACTTGAATAACCCTTTGCGTCTTTTTGTTCAATGTTCAATGGAACAAAGCTGTCACAGAATTTGCGTTCTCTTTGACTGCTTCGCTTCGTCCAGAACGCATGACGCTGAACTTATAATGCAGACGCTTGCTGTGGAACAGGGCCTTGCATTTGACGTCTCAAAAACCCTCATTGATTTGATATTTTAAGTGAAAAATGTAAATATTCGCAATTACCACTAGTTGTAAGTGAACCCAAATTAAGCAATATTACTCGTATTGGACACCAATACATTAAGTAGTTGTTAGTACTTATTATAAAAAATAACATAAGGCTAGTTTGTATCGGAATTTTTTGTCTACAATGTATTGGTTGGAACACGCGCTTTTATTCTGTCTATGTGAAATTGTAGAGAAATTAACTCATTTCAAGGGATGAGGTTTGAGGTAAGTCAGTGGAAATACATGATATGGAAATAATAGTATTTTTGTAATAAGGCGTACTTATAGATGTATGTAAGGATCTTTCTCATGTTCGACTTTGTTTAATCAAATGCTTAAGTTTATGAAAATGTAAACATTTGATGATTGTGCCTGCGTTTCAACACCTCTTGTGGCCATTGAATAAGAAAGTCATCTTGACCTGCCTTCGACAGTACACCTGCTCTGCACTAAACTATAGTCTCAGAGTTGAGTCGCACTTGAGTTACAATTAATAAACGTGATTTAGGCATCACCTCATTAATAAATCGTTAGTCACATTAGCTGTTATTTGAATTTTCAAAGCCAGGAGTTGTACTGTTAGTACCTACTTACAAGACAAACCTAGGATTTAACCATTCAATTATAAAGCTTAAAGATAAAATAATAAAGTTGAGCTTCAAACCTGAACCAGGTTTATTAGTTACAGTATACTCAAGATCAATATCAAACGGTGTAAGCGACCTCTGTATGATTTATTAATTGAACTTAAATAGCTCTCTTCTAAGTAATTAACTTCGATAAGTGACTGCTTCATTGGTGGGCTGACAGAACTTTTAAACGACAATACAAATAGGGCTTATTTGCAGCACTTATAAAAATATCGCCCATGAGACAGATTACATGATGAAGTACCACAGATAATTAAGGTAATATACGTATAATTTGCGTTATTATATAGTGTCTCAATATATTGAACAAGTGAAAGTTTTGTTTAGAGATGACAATCGATGTGAACTTATAATATTGTACGTAACATACCAAATGCATAGCAAGGACCGTATCAAGGCCAGTGTCAGTGTCATAGTTTGAGATGCTGTAGTACTACGTGTTTGACAAAGTAACTATCTTAAAGAAACTGGTGATCTTTGGTTGCTATTTGTATACAGATGATAACTGCAAGAATATTGACCATTTTGACTCCGCTGTTATTTTTGTACAGTTTACAGGAAAGTGGAGGTCCCCAGCACATAAATAAAACTTTTAAAGAATCTTAAACTGTTTGTGATACCTATAAGAGCGTCGTCGGCCAAGTGGCTAGGGCCGTTGACTGCCATTCGGAAGATCTCGGGTACAAGCCTCGGCACGTACCATTTTCGTATTCGAATTCATAATATGTACGTTTATTCGACGCTCTTACGAGGAAGGAAAACATTGTGAGAAAAGCTGCAAACACCTACAAAGTAATTCAAAAGTGTGTGAAGTTGACTAGCGTGGTTAACTGGGCTGCCGTGGTCGACTAAGGCCTATTCACTCTGATTTTAGGGTAGGCTCGAGCCCCTCGGTGGGGGCATATTATTATATGTGCTGTGAACAATGAACGACGAGCCTTCTAACAGACCTACATACAGCGTCACGAAAGGCGGCACGCGATACGGGCGCGAATAATTTCTGTTAGAAAATGAATTAACTATACTGAGCCATTACAAACGTGCGAACTGCGACAAACCGTTTTTTAAGACCTCTCGCTTACACTTATAAGCATATCAGAACGGCATATTGTTGTGTGTAATAATAATAATAATTTATTAACTCATTAAATATAATAACAATATGTTTGAAACTTATAAGAGCCCTGTTCCCAATAAACTAATAGCAACTGTATCCTAAGAGAACAGTGGTCGGTCAAAAGAAGTGCTGAGAGCAGGAGAAAATTAGATAAAAATTTGTAATAATAATTTTTAGTTTCAGAAACAGACAGACAGAAGACTAAGAATTAACTATGCCTTTGACGTAATGATTTCAGTTCGCACGTTTTTAATGGCTCAAGTATAGTTGAGCACGGGCTCAAAGAGCACAATAATTTTCACACGCGACTTGTGTCGTACACAGAACGCTGTGAAACGCTCAAGAGGATTGTTAACTTGTATGTTTTCATACAAGAGAAAACGTTTTGTTTCCCGTAAACCACGAAGGATAAAATTTACGCGCCCATAATTTTTTTCTTCCTTCATGCCGTAAACATTGTGCAATTTTCTTATCCTTTGGAAATGTTTAAACGAAAAACTATGCTCGCACGATTTAATTTTAAAGAAATGTTATGTTGAACACGGTATTAGTTAGGTATCAGCATTTAAAATCTACTATGGACATTTATTTCTTTATAAGAGAAACGTTCAAATTTAGTCTGAAACACTTCAAAAACGTATGAGTAAGAATAGGACCATGTCTTTTTTACTTTACAGGGATCAAAACGTTTTCTTCTTTATACAGCAAAAACGTCAGCGTTTTGTATGCAATCCTCTAAAATACACTGCATCATCCTAATATCTCATTGATACCTTAACTTTTACACATAATATTTAGGAAAATTATGAATTGGAACCCATTGATACTACGTTGATTGTACAAGTGAGAGTTTATTGTTCCTAAAATTTACAGCCACGCAATTATTTTTGTTTGAAAATAATTACCGCGACGACACGCCGACAACAGAAAAAAAGTTCTTGATGTTAACAAATTAAATTTTAATAAAAATCTTCTATATAATAAATATAGGCATACAAATCTATAAAATTCATTTAAAAATTATTTGATACCAATATAGTACGACGACTCAACGAAAAATAAGAACACATTCCGAATTTATAATCACGTTATAAAATTGTAAATGACAGATATAGATTTATTTAAAAAATATCCAAAAACAATATGTATATTTATAACTTAAAACGCAAGAATAATCTACCTATAACAATACTTACTGTATATGTGTGATTCTATAGATGATTGAAGTGTTGAAATAACCCATGTACTTACCTCATATCCGGGGCCCTATTTCTATCGAATATTGTGAGTAACGCTGATGATTTGACAATATTCCATTGTGTGTCTATACACCAGATCACCAGATCTATCATTTTTACCTAACTTCCATCTTGCACCGCAATGTATGCGGATGTATGTATGTGTGGTGAATATTTGTATTGTATTGTATTTAGGGTTTGCAGTACCGGAACTGAACTGGATTTTCGAATTCCCGGTACTGGAGCCAACCCAGTACCGGGAATTCCCGGGAAATTTCGAGACTTCGGTACTGGGAAAAAGTAATTTAAATTCGTAATTATTTTATGAGTATGATGAAATTAAGCACCAAAACACTTTTTAAAATATATAATTAAATTAGTAATTCACTAATTATAACATAAATTCAGTAATTGAGATCTTTAGAAGAGAATACTTTGAACTCAATGCTCGCAGCAAATCAAATATTTATGAACGTAATTAAATTCAAGCGTAGGTACACTCAGTTCAATCTATCATCATCGCCGAAAGACGTCCACAGCTGGACAAAGACCTCCCCCAAGGATCTCCATAATGATTAGTTCTGCACTGCCCACATCCAGCGGCTTCCTGGGACCCTCACCAGATCGTTGGTTCACCTCGTGGGGGCCTGGCCTCACTACGCCTCTCGGCGCCCGGCCGCAATTCAAGAACCTTTCTGTCCTAAGGCCGTTGGTTCTAAGCGCAATGTGCCCAGCCGACTACCACATAAGTTTAGCGATTCTTCGTGCTATGTTGGTGACTCTGGTTTAAACTTGAGACACTGCGGTATTTGGGACAAAGAAATATATTGCGCAAATTCCAAATGCTGCCCATCCAAGTTGGATTCAACGATTGACCTCCTTCTCGAAGTTAGATCTACCTAACTGGACTGTTTGTCCTAGCTAGGTAGACGTAATGGTCTACAACATCAAGAGCAGAGTCCCCAACTTGTATTGCAGTGGGTACTACATGGGCGTTCGACATGACTTTTGTCTTCTCCATGTTCATCTTCAAACCCACTTATTGAGGTCATCGAACATTGTGCCGAGGTTCTCCAAGGTCTCAGATAGCTGAGACCTTGGAGAACCCCCCCCCCCTTCCTCCTTGGAGTCATAGGACTACGATATCGTCGGCAAAACGAAGATGAGTGATGTAGTCGCCATTAATGTTGATACCATGTCCTTCCTAGTCCAGAAGGTTAAAGACATCCTCCAGTGCAGCGGTGAACAATTTCGGAGAAATAACGTATCCGTCTTACACCTCGCTGCAGCTAGATTGGTCTAGAGTTCTGATCCTGGAGTCGGACTGACATAGTGGCGTTCTCGAACAAACACTTCAGCACCTTGATATACCGGTAGTCAATTTGGCACGTCTGAAGAGACTGCAGCACTGCCCAAGTTCGAAGGCTTTTTCATTGTCCACGAACGCTAAGCATATTTGCTGGTACTCCTATACTCTTCTGACTTTTCTGGTCTGGTTCTTCTGGTTATAGTCTTCTGTATAACCTGTCGCAGCGTGTAGATGTTTTCTAATAGTACTAACTATGGTCCTTTCGGAAACTGGCTTGTTCGGGGGGTTGGAAGTCTTTGAACCTGCGCGGAAACGATTTGTGATGACTCTCGAAAACAATTTGTAAATAAAATAGTCCAATCGACGGATCAACCTTCACCGGACTAGTCTTAACAAAACCCTCGCTACTTGTCATAGTACTAAGTTTGGTGCGGTACTGTGGCGGACGAGCCGAGTGGCAGGAAAGATGCGACCAGAGAACCAAAAATTGCCGAATGGTACCGATTACTCTCGAAACGATTTGCGTTCACGTACTTCTGTCGTGGTTGCGTTCGCGCGGCTCACTTGCAGTTTTGAAAATCAAAATTTCGTACTAGAATATTAGTGTTCGTGCAGTACCGGGAATTCCCGGGACATAGTTTAGATTTCCCGGTACTACATTTTTTCAAATATCCCGGGAATTCTCGGTTATTTCAGTACCGAGAATTCCCGGGAGCAAACCCTAATTGTATTGTATGCTAAAACGTCCTTGTAATTAAAAATCATCTCGTTAGGAAAATAGGGCTCAATTCTTCTCTCCATGCCTTTTCCCATTATTTGGGGTCGGCCCTCCTCGTTCTCATGCGCCAGGTCTGTCGATCCTGGGTTGTCTCCTCGTTCAGTTGGGCTTGCTTCAAATCCCTTGATACAGTGGACCACCATGTAGCAGCCGGGCGACCTCTGCCTCTCTTGTGGTCTGGTAGTGCAAGGGCTTTCCTCACGACGTGGTTTTCGTCGCGTCTCATGATATGCCCATACCACCTCAAGCGGGATTCCTTGACCTTGTCGGTGATGGGGGCGACCTTGTAGCTTCCTCTGACGTGTTCATTACGCACTTTATCAAGTCTCGTTACGCCAGCCGCCCACCTCAACATCTTCATCTCATTGGTATGGAGTTTTTGCTCGTGCACTTTTTTGATTGCCCAACATTCAGCACCGTACACCATAGCAGGTCTCACAGCTGTTTTATATACCCTGCCTTTAGTCCTTATCGGCATACGGCGATCGCAAAGAACTCCCGTTAGTGCCCTCCACCTCTGCCATGCCGCATTGACTCTGTGTGTCACGTCCATATCCACATTTGCGTCTGCGGACAGGACCGAGCCTAGGTATTTGAACTGGCTTACTTTCGGTAATGGTTGCCCATCTATGCTAATGGTTTGCGTTGTCTGCTCTGTATGGCTGTAGTGGCATGGCATGTATTCAGTTTTGCTTCTACTGATCCTTAAACCGTTGGATTCCAGGGCATGCCTCCAAAGCCCCAGCGTATGCTGCAGTTGTTTCGCGCATTTATCGATAAGGACAACGTCGTCTGCATATAGTAAACACCATGGCAGAGGGGACTGGACGTCTCTGGTAAGGTAGTCCATAGCAAGGTTGAATAGTAGCGGGCTAAGAGCAGACCCTTGGTGTACGCCAACTTTGACCTCGAAAGCATTACTTGTACCAGCTAAGCTTCTCACACGCGTGCTCACGCTGTCATACATATCCTGTACTAATGATATGTAGCATTCAGGTATTCCTTGCGACCGTAGAGCTTGCCATACTAGCTTGCGGGGCACCCTGTCGAATGCTTTCTCCAAGTCTATGAATACTAAGTGTAGATCTTCATGGTTACTGCGGCTTTTTTCCATGAGTATTCGTACTGTCTGTATTGCGTCTGTAGTTGATCTTTTGGCGGTAAATCCATACTGGTTCTCCGATATGACCACATGATTCAGGAAACGGTTGTGAAGAATCCTTTCCCATATTTTTAGGGTATGCGATGTGAGTTTAATACCCCTATAGTTACCGCAGTCGCTGACGTCTCCCTTGTTCTTGTAGAAGGGAAGCAGGTAACTATGGCGCCAAGCCTCTGGAATCTTGTTGCTGTTGAGGATGGTGTTAAACAGTAGTGTAAGCCACTCGACACCTATAGGTCCTAATTTTTTCCACATATCAGCGGGTATTCCATCGGGACCTGTAGATTTATGGTTCTTCATTTTACTCACTGCAAGTTTGACTTCACTCACTGTAATGCCTTCTGCTGGCCCTTCAACAGCGTTGATCATTGGTAGAGGTTGGCTTGGGAATTCCTCGTTTAGCAGTTCCCGGTAATATTGGCACTATCTGGCATTGATCTTATCACTTGACGTTAGGAGCTTTCCATCTTTGTCTCTGATGTATTTGTTTGCCTTTACATCTAATGTGGACCGGTGCCGCTGTTTAGCAATCTTAAAGATTTCGCTTTCTGTTTGGGCTTGTTCCAGTCTGGTATAAAAGTTCTCCTTAGATTCCGCCATTGACTGTGCCACTTTTCTTTTGGCTATTTTCTTTGCGTTCTTGTATTCCATACGATCTTCTTCGAGCCGTGTCATCTGCCAGAGTTTAAAAAGGTCTCTCTTTTCCTTCAAAAGTTGTTTTACTTCATCTGTCCACCATGTGGGATCTTTATTGTTGCTAATCCCACCCTTTGACATTCCTAAGATGTTTGCTGCTTCCTCAGTGCACTTTTTCTCGAAGTTGGACCACATAGTGTTTGCATTGCCATTATACTCATTTGTCATATCTCGATCCAGGTATGTCTTCATCTGCTTTGTAAGTTCGTCGCCCTTTTCGCTATACAATTGTCGCCATTTGATTCTTGGGGTCCTGTCCGCCACTATTTTTATGGGTTTGGGCAAATTAAAGGTAGAGACTAATATTCGGTGTTGCGTTGTGAGTGCTTCACCTGGTATGACTTTGCAGTCTCTGCAATGTTTTAATTGCTTTCTATCCGCTAGTATGTAATCTATTTGGGTGCACTTTCCGCCACTCTTATACGTTATTAGATGTTCATGCTTCTTCTGGAAATAGGTGTTGACTATTGCTAGGTTATGACGTGCACCAAAATCCAGGATATAAAAAATCCAGAAAATAGGGCTCAATGAATAAATAATTTGTGTGCCCGATAAATAAATATGTATCATATCGTTTATGGAATCTATATTAAACTGTGAAAGAGAGCAACTAACTGTCTTGCCTTTTACCTACTTAGCGAATGTCAAAAACGTTAATGTTGAGCTTCCTAATTTTCACGCTAAGTCAATTGTTGCCTGGTCAATTCTTAGATTTCTACGAAGATTTCGTTTAAAAAAGCTGAATGCCGTGTCATATGGCAAGAGAATTTTACTATTTTATTTTATCAAAAATATCAGTCCTGTGGTTTTATTACCCAAATGGTTTTTCGTTAGTTGAATTGCCAGTTAACGGAATTAAAACAAACCTGAAAAATGTACATGAGGAGTTTATAAACCGTGGCAGAGCCCAGTCACATGCTAATTGTCACGGTCTAGTAATCAATGTAATCGTTTTACCTTTGTATGGCGGAAATGATACTAAATGTTACTTGGCTAGAGTTATTGAATTGAGTTAAACATAATAAATAAAGCGTACACAATCTACGGATATATCCTCACCGATGTTCCATACTGGGTAGGTACTTCATATTATATAGCTCAAGATTTAAGCGACAGTTCCTTGGGAACTGCTCAGAATAAGACTGATAGAAGGAATACAGCTAAAGTCGGAATAGCATCGATATAAGTCTTCCAAAGTTCAGAAATAGAAAAACCTTAATGAAAATTAATTGGTCAAAACAAATAAGATTCGCCATACCACATAAACAGTGGCGTAACTTTTAGTTTAAAGGAATGTATCAAAATTGTTACGTATAAACTAAACCGCCAGTTCACTCGATAAATAAATAAGTACGTAATATATGTTTATAAAAAACGTACAGGGTTGAACAAGCTGTAAGCAGTAAGAGCTGGATTTTTTATTATAAAGGACATATGAATTGTCAAAGTCTTTGACGTTTTTATCACATGGAAATAATTTCGCGTGATTTGTTCAATAGTAATGGCGAGTAATGTAATAAGGCTAAAACATAGTTTAAACTAATTTGTAGCAAAGTGAAGCTAATCATAATTTAAAAAAAACGGATTGTAAGACAAGCGTTGGCTCTAGTTTGAATTGTAACGCTCTAATCATAATTTAAGTATCTATTGTTCACGTTTTATTTCGAAAAAAGGTATTTAGTGCCGTCAAGTATCGTTTTTGAACCCTATAAAGATAGACCACAGATGTAAAGTACTAATTGTAAAAGAGTACTTTTACCGAGTCAAACTTAAAAATTATCTTAAATTGACAGGTGTAGAACCTAGGATTACATTACGCCTTGAAATACAATAATTAACTCCAAGTCCATTATGTTGTCTGGTTTTTTTAAGGGTTAAGAGCGTGATTCTTCAATCACGCTCTTATCCCTTAAAATCCTTCGAGTTGAGGCCACTTTTCTTGAAAGTCAAACCTTTAGTGTTGGAGGGGAATATTTTTTATCTAAAAGTGTTACAGTGTTAACTAGCCGTAACCTTAATAATTTATGTTACATTAGCAAGTAAAGAGGTAATAGTGATTTATTAATAATTAAAAAAAGTATAACTTTAATATAATCTCTGTTTACTGATAAGTGTAGGATTAGTTAAAGTTAATCAAAACATACAACTATGGCCAAAAAGCAATAAATTTTCGTACAATTACCGTTAAAAATATTAGGAAATGTTAAAATTAGCTTTTTGCACTTTATGCAGAACCTATCTATAAAACAACATATTAAAATAGAAATTTTACATAATATTCATGAATTTTATTAAGCTATACTATAGATAAGTCTTTGAGAAGTAAACGATATACTTATTTATTACTTAGTACTTGTAGGACTATACTATATACTAAAATATATTTTATTGAAAAGTTGAAACCGGTATGGATGTGAACAGCTGTGAGTCGAAAGTTTTAGAGAAATAATAAAAGATGCCTGTACGAGTAATAAATGACAGGCCAACCAGTTTTTTTAAATAATATTTTTAAGGCAACAGGGACAAAATCGTGGGTGGTTTAAAATTAAATACGTTTGTCAGAAGCGAAAGGATTTTAATTATGTTTAAAGAGGTCAAAGCATTCCAGGGAATTTTCAGTGATGAAGCGGACAAAGCGTTTTGTAACAATTTTCCCACGCAGACAGATTCAGAGAAACAATAAATAAATATACGGCGTAAAATTTTGATATAACAAGTATTATGTTTGACATTGTAACCTCTTCTTCTATTGAGTGGATTATAAAGCCAACATACCCTTTTCACTAAATACAAGTAGCTGTACAATAATAATTGTTGTTTATTATGTATCAGTTTTATAGGATTTATACCATATTAACTTTTAATTGTAGAGCGTTGGTGGCGTAGTGGTTAAGGACTGTTGTCTCTCATTCATGAGGCTTGGGTTCGAATCTTAATACTTACCAACAATTAAATCCGAGACCTTTTAGCTTAACTTGTTTTTCAAGATAATGAAACATTACTTTTCGGACGATCGGATGAATCAGTTTGCAACCACTCACTGAAAGTATCGTAAATAGGTACCTTTTCATTGTTCATTGTTTGTTTGAAACTCACAATGTTAATTAAGGACTTGATAATAAATGCATTTTTTTTTTCTGACAGCCATTCTATTTACCACCCGTACCAGCTACGGAAATGTACTGCCACGCTCAAAAGCGGCGGCATACCGACCGTACTTGTTTCTTTCTATAAAACAAAAAATATATTAGTTTTTGTGCTGCGTATGACATTTAATATTTTTGTTAAATTATTGTATCTAGGCTCGAGCCCCTCGGTGGGTACGTATATGAGCTGTGAACGTACGTATTGTATCTATATTGAAAAAAAAAATCGCATATCGAAACTTATGTACTCGTACCCATCAAAGATCAGCTACACCGATATAAATAATTATCCTCCTTTTCTGTTCATTATTGCAAATATTGGCTTGTATAAACTTTATGCAGCAAGAAAGTATCTCAATTCCACAGGATAAACTAAAAAGAAAATCTTGTTTGGAATAAGAGCGTTGTCTTCAGTTTTGAATGTGACCGTGCAAGCAATAATAATGAGCTGTATGTACAAAACACTGTTCTCAGATTTCTTCACCTAATTGCGTAATTAATTAGAATTAACAGGTTGATTCGGTCACTTCGTTTCGCTTTATCCTGTAATTCTAGGAAACAATTATCTGAAAACAAGAGAGGCGATGCTGATAATTAATTTTAGGAAATCAAGGAACTCGACTCCTTAAGGAAAGAAATAGAGATAAAAAATAATTATATTGATTTTCTTTTAGTTACGACAATCGAAAATATAACATCCTACCACTACCACCACCACCTGGTCTAACATTGTAGACTATTTTATATTTTCGATTTAACAATAGATTGTATTGCATACAAGCATACAATGCACGACGTTTAAATGTGCGGCCTTATTGTATTTTTTTAGAATGTTCAATAAGGGAAGGGGGTATACCATAATTAATAAATTACTGATGAGAAAACACCCTTTACTAGAACAAGAGGTACAGTGATATTTTTTTTTATAAATAGAACTATAGGTATATTTTAAATAATAATGAAAGATACGTAAATACTAGTCAGACCTAGCATTTTAAATAGGTATTGGACGAATGAGAATATATAAGTAGATAGGCAAAACAATTGATTAACTCCGGTCTATGACATAAACTTTATATTTCAACCTAAGTGAAAAATTAACACAAGATGCGCAATAATTACTTTATCATTTATTCATGTATAAAAGTAATTAAGAAAACCTGTAATTGCCTGTAAAATACTAATTCTCAAGAGTTCGTCTACACGGAGTCAGTGGCCGCTTAGCAAATAATATAAAGACATACTGAGTTAATGGTTTTGAACAAATATCCCAGGGAAACTATTAGCGGAAATGAAAAAAAAAAAGAAACGACACTTCCACACAAAATTTCCAACTTATTTACTCAACTTGTACCAGTAAGCCTGACACAGATTCAGCTCTGTAAATTGGCTGACGTACTACATAGGGCACTACTTAGAACCAACAACGGTTTCATCTATTTAAAATTAAGTTATGTCTGGCGGCTTTGGCATTTCGGACGGCTTGAATGGAGAAGTTTTTTTTTTCGTTTCCGTTAAAAGTTTTAGCGGAAAAGCTGATGAAATCATTACCTTAGAATGTCCTCCCAGTTTTTGCTAAGTGGGCACCCTGATGCACCAGAAAATTAATGACCTCGAGTAATTTATTCAGTTTTCTTACAAAAATTATTATAAGTTTCTTATTAAATATATAAACGTGGTGTTAGTTTTAGTCCTTAATAGGTAATAATTTATATATCCAAGTTGTAATTATAGCATACTATACTAGTATGGTCGACCAAGAAAGCGCCTTTACATTTCAAGGACGTAATGTAAAATTTCGGTAAAATGTATTACTAGAATAAGTAACTATTGGTTGGCAGGTTTAAATGAACGTTATATTGTATTATGTACAAAATATACTAACCGGTCTTAGGGCGCCAATGGCAACCGATTTCTTGGTCGACTTTACATTATTTACTTTAATCTTTGTTGTTATCAATCAGTAATATTTAGTCAATTATCCCTCGACATGTCTACTGTAATCCCGGTCAATTTCTAAAAGAAATGTAAAACCAACCAAATTATAACAAAATTATAAAGATTATAATCTAAAATAAAAAGTACATTGAAATTGTATATATTTTTGTATCAACAACATTACAACGAAACAAAAATTAAATAAAAATTAAGTTAAACATTTAATGAATTATTTTTATATTAGATCAGATTATTTGATGAAAACACCCCGAATTTGTCACAACGATCTCAATACTCGTAATAAATATTATAAAGATTTAATACAGTGCTATCAGTACGGAACACGCTTCACATGTATTATGTCAAAGATTTTTGTATTGGAAAACATTATTCATACATAATATAAGTAATAGGAAACTTTTCTATTCATCCATCTCTCCGATTTCAGATTATAATAGAGTGTGAAGGTTATCTTAATAGTGTCAATGCAAAAAAGAGTGTATTCTTCATTCGATTTACCATGTTTTTTAACGTAAGCTTTCGACTTTTGTAATAAATATTTATGTGTTATTATTTATTATACCTAGTACTAACTAATGTAGTTATATTCGTGAAACCATTTTGTTTGACTCATATTTTCTTTATTAAGATAAAAGACTGCAAGTAAGGGAAAGTTCGTTTGTACTTTTAAACAACAGGATGGGAAAATAAGGTAGTGTACATTAATTAAAGGTGCGTCCTCACTGGGGCAGTAATCGTTTGCGAGCTAAGTTTGGTCGAGCCAGTAAAGCCTCAGTCAAAAGATAGATAACCGCTTCACTGGCAGAAAGCGAGCCTTATTATGACAATGTGCAGTAACCAACAAATCAATCTCGGCATTTGTCACGTAAAAACTGTATTTTATAGAAGGAAAAAAGCAAGCTTCTCATTCTGGGCAAGTGTAACTGTCCACTGCTCAAGTTTGTCTATCAGCGATGGTCTATCTTTTGCTTGCATGGTCCTAATATGTCATGTCATGTCGGTCTATTATAGGTATATTTGAAATAATTAGGTTTGAAGTAATATGAGTATGAAATACCATAATATTTGTACAGGAGCTGGCACATGCGGCTGGACAATGTTGATCTTGAGATCGCCTTTATTCCGAACCAGTAGCGGCGAAACTCGTAGTGCAAGTATCCACACATATACAATTAAATACATTATATACCGGATTTTTGATCTCGCATTAAAATTTGTTTATTTATTTATAATAAGGGATCGTTCAACAATTACGTGATCATTTTTGGCCGTTTTTTTAACCCCCCCCCCCCTCTATGTGATCACAGCGTAATCTTTTGTTTTTAACCCCCCCCCTCGCCTTGATTACGTAATCTTCGGCCGTGCTTAATTTTTTTGCTGTTTATTAGCATTGATACGTATGTCATGTTTCTATGGGTCTTAAATGACCTAAATTTTGGAAGAGGGTGTGGCATTTTGTCAAAATGCATAAGGTAAGGACTATAAAGTTAAATCAAAGAAAGGAGAATGGGTAAGAGCGTACCCAGACACAAAGTTAATTGTAGCATTATGAAATATGTCGGTATTTATTGCCCGTATGGAGAACTTTAATATCATTGATCTCAACTACAATCCTTATTTCTAAAACACACCCTGATTTAAATCAATGCGCATTAAGAATTCATGGAAAAATAAATAAATAACAATAAAAAATCAGTTTTTCTAATGAACATATCTTTTTTCTCCAATTGGATTCAGACATTCTGTCTTGGGTTAGTTAAATTACTCCATTAGGGCTACAAAACCCAACATATCTCATAATGCTACAGTAATTTTTGGTTTTTGGGTACGGGGCCCTAACAAAATTACCCATTATCCTTTAATATAATTTATTTTCGGAAACGAAGCGCTGATGACGTAATCATGGATTCTTCCCCCTCCCCCCCTCAATAATCCGATGCATATACAAGCACCCGACCCCCCCCCCCCCTTCCGGTGATCACGTAATTGTTGAATGATCCCTAAGAGGACCATAATATGACGTCATTATGCCCTTTCTCTTTCTGGCAAGTGACGTTACAGTGCTGTTAGTAAGGGATGAATATGTTAAGATCGTATAATGTGAGATTTTCTGCAGCGTGAAAAAATAAAACAAGCGTTCTTTAAGATTTTCATAGATGACGCTAGTGAAGTAATGAGAACAGTGAGTTTTATTGTAGACATTTAGACTTTTTTTGGTCGGATTGTTACATGGTTCTGACTAAAATTAATTTTAGGATAATTAATTCGTTAATTTGAATGTTTTTTTATAATCCAATACTTCTTTCTGTATTTATTACCTCACTATTTACTAGAGCCATCTGTTGGGCCGTTTTGTAAGGATTTTTTTTTTATTTGCTACTGGAAAACTTCCCATTGTCAGTACTGAAACTGTGCTCGCGAACGTTTGTTCGAGTTAGACACGAGTGATCATGACAACGCGAACTGTGCTAGAGACGAGTGTAGGCGCAACCTGGGAAAGTGCGAAAACAGCTGATACACGCATTACTTTACATTTACATTTTGATGTATTTATTTCATGTAAGGAATAAACACGTGATTAATATTAGGAAGCACTTAGGATAAGTCACAATTTGTACAATTGGAAAAAATCAGCAATAAATAATAAGAACTGCTTAATTATACGACATATTATTATTGTAAATTAGAAGTTCGGTAATAAAATTGTAGTTACACTTATTATTAGTTGTTTTATTTACACTCTCACAATTCCTTAGCTGTATGATACCAGTGATATATAGTGCATCCATGTATCAGTTTTACAGGGTGTAAATGGCGGCACATGGCAGTAGTTAAGATATTTAATTAAAAATAATCAATTTCGGCCGAAGTTATTTCCTGAGATTATGAATTTGAAAATAAAATAAAAAACATCCCGTAAAATTTTCCATAGGGTGAGCATTACCATCATAAAAAAAGTTTTCTTCTATCCATTCAGCCAACCCATATAACTTCCCCTTCCCATTTAAACACAATCAGTCGGTGTTGCCAGCTTACATATCCGAATATAAGCGGATAAGATTGAATACAGGGTGACGTGTACCGATAGCCACATTGGTCTGGGGAGCGTCCTTAGTGGTCTCCCGTGAGATCTCTTAGTGAGATCCCTACAGGGATCGCGCCGCGGGTGTGACATGCATGAGTCGCGTACAGCCAGCCGCACGCTAAGTGTAACACATTGGATATACAGATTATACTGTACTGAGTGACAAGTAGAGCTGCGACTGCTGTGGAGTTTCTTCTGCGATTTCTTCTAATATTTTATATTTTACTTTGAAAAAAATCATTCATTCATTCATTCATTAACAGCTCATATATGTCCCCACCGAGGGGCTCGAGCCTACCCTGAAACCAGGGTGAATAGGCCTTAGTCGACCACGCTGGCCCAATGCGGGTTGGTCAACTTCACACACAACCCTTGAATTACTTCGCAGGTGTGTGCAGGTTTCTTCACGATGTTTTCCTTCACCGTAAGAGCGTCGAATAAACGTACACATGAATTCGAAAATCGAAAACACATTGGTACGTGCGGAGGTTCGAACCCGCGAACTTCTGAATGGAAGTCAACGGCCCTAGCCACTAGGCCACCGACGACGCTCAAAAAAATCATATAAGCTCGAAACTAATGTACCCATTAATTTAATGTACCTTAAGAATTACATCGTTCCAAATTGTGAAAACGCGACATCTCCAAAAGTTATTTTTGCGACTAGCCACGTTTTTTCCCTGTACCTACTCTTCATAATATATTCGTTTAAGGCGGAGAACACACGGTGGCGCTCGTCATGACATTTATTAAAATTTATCTACGCTGGTGTCTTTATAAAATTCGATATATCAAGTTTCACCGGACTTGCGGGGAAAGTACTCATTTAAATCTGAAGTTAAATAAAAGATAAATAAAAGTTGGTTGGTTTATCCTCAAACTACTGGTACTCGCAGTACTCATGAAATTGAACAAATTTCTTAAAATTCAACTTGTCTTACAAAGTGACCGGTCACGTGACTGAAGTATACATACTCGTTTCTCATCCTTGTCGAATGCGTGTAATAGACAATGATGAACAGCGCAAAATGACGTAGGCTTGTGTCAGTCACGTGGTCTCATTGTAAGACCAGGACCATTCAATAAACCGAGCCGTATGATTTATGCCTAGTGCCTAATAAGGTCCGTAAAATGTAAACAAATATTTTAGGGACTGCAGAGTACGCGTATGGTACGGGTGCAGACCCGTAACATGCAGTGCTATGGCAAAAGTTTGTCGCGTGAGAAACCCGCCATATTGAAATATCCTCCAATAGGATAAGAGAATACGCACGACAAAATTATGTCTGTCACGCGTGGACCGGGCATGTTAGAGGGGCTTTGTCGCGACAAAAGCCTTGAGATGGGGTAAAAATAAATAACTAAACAGGTAAGTATTAGCCAACTGGGACTGACTCAAGTCATTTGATAATTGAATTAATTAAATTATAATGTTAAGGTAAGCCAAAAAATAACTTAAAGCTTCTTTTCGGTGAGTGGTTTGTTGACATTATAATATAAACCCACAGACTATTCAATACAGCAGATAATCTCCACAGCAGCGCATACATTGCGCGAACCTGCCAGTTATGTTCAAAATTATATTGCATCGCAACACTTAGGTTGTGATTGGGAATTGTGTGTTCCCTTTTTTGTTGATTAGACTTGTACATTCGTTTGAGACGAGACCCGGTCTTGAATTAAGCAAAGCTTTTTATCTTCTTATATGACGTCATTAAGTGTTCTGAGGAAGCATAATATAAAGAATAAAAAAATAGGGAAATTTTGAAAATTGGCTGGTCAGCCGAATCTGGCGCCAGTGTAACATCAACCTACATACAGAAAAAAATATAAGAAGATATCCCCATTTTTTAAGAAAACTAAAAAATATAATTATGGCCGTCTAACATTACCTACGTAAATTTTTGGGCTAATAATACTGTTTTTTTTTTATATTAGGTACGTATATTCAATACGTAAAACAATTTAATTTCTGATAAAAAGTGTCACAATACCATTAGCAAGAAATAAAATGTGCAAATAGAAATGATAGAATTTTTATCTTTGTTTGTATTCGTAAATTGAGTTTCATTGGAAAAGCTTCCAAATTCAAAGTGTTTGTGACATACACGAAAAACAGAAAAACATTTAACAAGATCCCCAACAACTTTATGCAAACAATTGTTTGAGTCGTGATGTACTACAGTCGTAGCCGTAGCAACCTACTACGAGCTACGGGCTACGAGCCACGATTCGTAGAGCATATACCGTAGAGGTAACAGGGCTCTTACACTCTCGGAAAATTGTTGCATATATTATGCCAATTGCCAAGGTAGTGTGACAAACGTATCGATATTATAATTTAAGTGAAATTTTTGTCAATTTAAAATAACGGCTCTTAGGTATATTGGTGAAAAATGTATTCGTTCTTTTGTGACAATAATAAACCGAAAAAATGTATATGTCAACCGCAACTATGATCTTCTACGTGTGAAAACCTGTTTTTGTTTGTTCAAGTCTTGTGGGTTATTTAGTGAGACGTATGACATTCTTTTTATAAAATGTGTTTGACAATGAAAAATACGTCTATATCTACAGAAAAACCTCAGTCAATTATTTCATTTTGTTTATCGAAAAGCGTAATTATAGGATAATAAAAATCTGGGGGCGCCACATGTCTTTCAATTTCTGGCAACAATCACTATTAGAAAATTTTTTCCGCAATATGGCGAGGATTAAATTTTTTTTGTTTGGACTTTATGAACATGCCCTAAGAGAGTGTTATTATATGTAAGGTATAACTTAACCACTAGTACAAGATGATATAATAAAATTATGTTTCAAAATTTAAATAAATAAAAAAATAAAAAAATATATTGGTTGTTTGTACAACCACCATAATAAGCGTCGTAAGTGGGTTCGACAAGTGTGCGAGGCGATCGAGGCGGGCGGGGCGGGCGAGGCGGGCGGGGGCGGCGCGGGGCTCGCGGCCCACTGGTTGCTCGGCCGGCGCATCGACCCGCTGCGCGCGCACCGGCCCGAGGTTATAAAGGCGCCCTCACCCCGCCGCGCGTCACAACGCACCAGCCGCGACCGCGACCGCCGCTCGCCCGGGGCGCCGCTCTTTCTCTTCTCTCTCTCTTTCTATTCGTCTGTCTCTTGATGCGGCCGTGCTAGGCTGATGCGGGCGCCGCCATGCCGCGTTGCCTCATGGCCAAGAAGTGGAAGGCCCCGGGAGCGGAGCTGGGAGAGGAGTCCGACGAAGAGATCGACGTGGTGGGCGAAGGGCGAGGCCGGAGCCCTGCGCCCGCTGCCACCGCCCCCGGGCCTCCGCCCCGCGATCCTGAGCCCACGCTCCTCTACAACGGTAAGCACTTGTTCCTCTATCCCACTGCCCACCTGCTAGATGTAACTTCCTCTTTATAGCGCACCTTAAACCGACCCTGAGCTAATGTTTACTTGCAATAACAACGAGGTCATCTGAACATCATCGAGTGGGGTTTTCCTCTGCTCTTTGCCATTTGACACAAGGTTGTATTTAGCTACAGTGATCACCCCGCAACTGCCGATAGTCTTCGTTTGAACGGTACGTAAACATAGTTTTTTTTTTTATTACAGCCCACCTGAAGATCGCGCCATGACGTTTTGTGTTCTGGAAATCATACATTTTACACGTTGTGAATTAAGTAAAGATATGCTGAAATGCGACTGCCTCATGTTTTGCGAATTGGATTAAATCAATTGACGTTATGCTATGCGCATGCGAGGTTTTTTTTTACATTATCATCATTATATTTTTCACATATAAGAATATATTTATTTAAAAACAGTTTTATTTGTTTTTTTTTTGTTTTTTGTAAAATCATATTTATTTATGCTCGACGGTATTCCTACAATGGACCTAAACGAAATTCGGAATGGCAATAATGCTTTAGCATTTTGAAAAAGAAAGAATTCTTTATATTATATACTAATACTAACTAACTACAGAATAGAAAACAACTGAAGTATCAAAGATTTTAATATAGTTATTGACAGATTAAAATACAAAATATTGTTTTCACTTTATCAATTAATAGCATTAATTGCATTTGATAAAATTTATCAACATTAAAATAAATTTAACATTTTCAGCCACTAATATAAATTAATCGCCAATAATTATGTACCGCATCCCTACAGAAAAGCTGAACCAAATCGGATATTTTTGGTTGTGTTTGTTTTCGTCAGTTAAAAAAATTGTATACTTTACAGCGTTATATAAAGTTATATAAAATTTTCATATTTTTATAATTATTATAAAATGATTAAAAAAAATTAACAACATTATTTTTAGTTTGGGAACCGAAACATTCCTTAAAAAGCCTTTTTTTGTTACTGCTATTATATAGAGAGAGCTTAGGCTCTCTACGCACTAAGCGGTTAGCCTTAACTTAGTCTAAGTTTTAAAAATATGTATGAAAAACTAGTTTTCTATGCTGCGGCTTCTGACGGCTAGGTACCGCGTCACTGCAACCGCCTCCTGCGGCCAGCCACGCGGTCAGCCGCTAACCGTTACCGCTAAGTGCGCACAGAGCCTCGAAAAATTAGATAACCGCACGTTCAGCCACTAGATTACAAGATTATGATGACTTAAGATTACAGGACCCTCTAAAGTTGGCGGCGGGGGGGGGCGTCTTCGTCTAACTTAACTATGTGATGTCTATGGTACTGCTTTATACTGCTCGACATGACCTTAAAATGTCACGTTAATGCATGCGTCAGCCATCGGATCGGAGCGCCCTGCGCCATTTTTCCAATTTACGGCTATAGGTAAGTACATACCCTATTCTGAGTGAATGCATTTTATCCTAGTTTTTTAGGGTTTTTAACTGAGGACTCATAAAGAACTTAACGTTTATCGGGGATATATTTTACAATCTGAAAAACCATCAATTCACACATTAACCGTATTTCAAGTAGAGAGCGTAGTGCAGTTTTCCCACCTCTCTGCAAGACAATATGTCCCGCTGTTTGTTATTTGACAATCAAGGAATGTCACATTTTTTGCGTTGCGAGATTGAATAACAAACATCTTTCTAAACTTTCACGTATTTTATAACATCATTATGATTTATTATTTTCTACATACTTCTGCGTCTATTCCTTTTAGTATTTCCTCCCTCTGTATAAAAAACATCTCAAAAATTTTATGAAAAGGATCAAGGTTGGTATACTTATTTATTTAACTTTAATTTTATCATTTTGGTAAATTCTCTAACACAATTTGCTATCTTCGATATGGTCTACAAAGGCCTGTTCAGTCCATTTCGGGATCCATCACCTCGAGCCCTTCGGTGGAAACCTCATAAATAGGTACATGTACGACGAAAATCGAGGATGTTTTATATGCACCAGCACTAAGATAAAACTGTAACGACACTGCTTTACTACCACCTATTAATACTTTACAGCATGTAATACGTGATCTCGTTCGTATAGGCTTACGACTTTAGCTTTAAGGTTCTTAATATCGTGTCGATGACAAATCAGTTAATTGCGGCCCAAAACTAATCCACTTCAACATTATCTCATCCATTACAAATATTAATATGTGGGACATCTCACACACGGCTATCTGACCCCAAACTAGGCAAACAGCCTTGGTCGTGCCACGAAGAACAACACAGAGGTCAGACAGCCCTTCAGGTAACAATGCTCGCACCCGCCGGCGGGGACGCGGCCGAAACCAAAATCAAAACCAATAATCAGAAACGGAGCCCCTCAGGCGTCGTCTCCTTCACGATGTTTTTCCGTATCTACGCGCTAGGGCTAGGTTCGAGGCGCCTTGGCCCTTGAGCTTAATTCGTCGTACTTTTTCGACCTCAGAATAGGTCAAATAAAAAAAAAGAGACAGAAGCCGGCGACCTACGCCAACTGGTGCGATTGTGGATTTGACAACCGTTGCGATTCGCGAAAATCCCGGCTTGTCTTTTGAATAGTTAAATATAGTAAAAATTCGATTTTGAAAATTATCTCCTTCTGTCAGACAGCTGATATATACATTTAGACACAAGGTAAACACAAGTGCTTATCACACGAATGTTTACCCTGGGCGAGATTTGAACCCGCGACCTTGTGCTTCGAAGGCGTTAGGTAGGTAGGTGTTAAGAGTAGTGTTGTGTGGTTGCATCGGTAATGCCAGGCCATCTTTAGTCACTGGTTGTAACCGCGTTCTTAATTTAATTTGTTTTCGTAACATATATAATTTCCTCGGTTCTGTGATTTCGATTTGTCACAGTCGTGAATTTCCCCTTCTTCTGAGAAGGGGCTGTTTCAAATGAGGTTTGAGGACTCGTTCCCTCCCCTCCTCTAGTGAAGTTAATGTGTTATGTCGAAAATACGCGTTCCGAAATTTGACCAGTAGGCCTACTATGTAAGTAGCGACAGGCTCGAGTAGCTGTCACACGCGACATATTGACAGAACTACTATGGCTCTAATGTCACTATGTCGAGTTTGACAGCTTCTCGCGCCTGTCGCTACTTACATAGTAGGCTTACAGTGAGATTACTTGTTAGAGCTATTTGGTCGTTATTGTACAGCTGTGGCCAAAAAACGGAAGTGTAACATTAAATAAATTATGTTAAACAGAGGTCACTTTTGAGCGGTTACTTAGATTTTGAGAACAAAAATGTTGTATAAAAAAAACATAATAAATATAGTAACTATAAGAAAAATAGGCGTTACATTTTCGTTGTTTATTTAATAAGTACACATTTTAACTAAGCTGTTGATGCAAAATCCTCTAGTAGATACATTCTAAGAACATCATGGTTCGGTAGGTAAGATTAATATATATGAAACAGCTGACTTTTTTCGCAATTCCAAAGTTAATCCTGTAGTAAAAGTTGATCATATTTATGATTAGATTAGAATCACAATCATCAAGGATGATCAACCAGTTGAATTTCACTTTGTGTATTCTAGAACTACATTTAAATAAAAAGAGCCCCAGACCTGCCACCATTACTATTTCTGTTATCCGTGATAAATACCTATATATAGAGACATATATGTACATAAATACACATACCTGCTTTATTCACAAACTCTCATATACCCACACTTACACACACAGAGATATTCACAAATACACATACTCACACATAGGCTTTGATAACAATATGTTCATGAATTTTATTTTATTACTTTTCTTTACATAGGATTGAAAATGTAACTTGTCATTAGGAAGAGCAGGGTCTCCTAACACAAGTTTACCTTAACAGGAGACCCTGACAACTAATAATTGTAATCCTTATTTTGAACAAAATAAAGATTATTATTATTACATTATTATTATATACATAATATTGTAAGCAAGTACTATCTGACGATCACTCATGAAGAATACTTTCATCTTTACAAGCTTGGTAAAGAAAGCTATAAATAATAATTGAAATAACATTTGCGACGTTCCAAATCCCCCGACACCGTCGCGAACTTTCCCTCATGTAAAATATCTGCCAACACCGAAGCGGTAACTTTTTTTATTCCCGTGTGAGTTTACCACCGATGAGATTTGTTGTCGGGAAGTCCTCAATATAGCCTAAATAAAAATATAATATTATTATATAAAAACACTAACAACAGACGATAAAGGGATAAATAGAATTACAAATGTTTTACAAGAAACTAAGATACTAAAACGCACGACAAAAAAGAAATAAATATAATATAAAATATTACAAGAATATTTAAAAATTGAAAAGGGATAAATATAATATATAAGTATTACAATAAACTAAGACATTAAAAACACACAAGACAGTAAAGGAATCAATTGATGTAATTATAATATACTAGCTTTTCGTCCGCGTTAACAGTTTTTCCAGTGGGAATGAGGAATTTTCTCGCGGTAAAAAGTATCCTATGTTCTTCCCCAAGATCTATCCCATCTTTGTACCAAGTTTCATCAAAATCAGTTCAGTAGTTCCGGAACCTATTCAATGCAAACTAACAAACAAAAATATATAAAATATATTATATCCTTTAAAATATTAAGTAAAGATTACAGAAACTAAGACACACAAGAGAATAAACGGATAAATTGAATTATAATATTTTACAATAAAGTGAGACACTAAACATACAAGACAATAAAGAGATAAATAATTAGAATTATAATATTTTACAAGAAATTCAAAACACACAAGACAATAAAGGTTTAAATACAGTATAAAATAAATAAGTATTACAATAAACTAAGGCACTAAAACCACACAAGACAATAAAGGGATAAATAGAATTATAAATATTTTACAAGAAAATAAAACGCTAAAAACACATAAGACAATAAAAGGATAAATATAATATTTTACAAGAAAGTAAGACACTAAAAACACACCAGACAATAAAGGGATAAATACAGTATAAAATAAGTATTATAATAAACGAAGGCACTAAAATACACAAGACAATAAAGGTACACAAGAAATGCGGCACGTTAGTGTGATGGGAGATAATAATGAGATGACCGACTATTTCATCTAAAATAACATTTATCATCGTTATTTAAACAAAGCTGTTTTAAAGACACAAAGTTATGAAACACGGCCGGCTACTCAATGATATTTATTCAAACAGAGAAAATGTTTTAGGAAAATAGTTAATAGAAAATATCAAATATTTACTGAGGTATAAATGGATACAACAGTGATATCCGATAGCAGTACACTGTTACAGTCGAAATGGCAAGCCTGGTCTTAACAGTTTCAATCTCCTTATCATTATTTCAAATTATATTTGTTCAGTGTTACAATGAAACGACGACTTTATCTAGCAATGTGACTCAATCAGTAAATCATACGAACCCAATATCCAACCAAACAAAACTACCCAACAATCCCCTCCCAACACAACCTTTCAATCCATTCTTCACACTAGCTCATTTAAAAACTATGGAAAATGATATTTATTTTAACCGAAGTGTTTCCAAAAATACGACTATTAATTCATACCACTACAAGCCTGAAGACATGAGTTACAAGGATATTATAAGGGACCACCACCGCTACTGCTCGACATTCACTTCGTGCTTCGCATGCTTTATGTCAGCTATAGTGCCCTGTGTTTGGTGCCCCCATTTCGGCTGTGTGCACGCACCTGAATTATTCTGCCCCCAAAGAATAAAAATAAACAATCTAGACTGTCCGCGTATTTCATACAAAACCAGTCTAATCTTCCAGTCTGGTAAAATTGTCTTGAAACTTAACGTCTCGTTTCCTGAAAACGTGGTTTTTAAGAACAGGATATTCTGCATGATTAAGTTTCCAAACGCTAAACTTATCACCAAAGGACGCTTTGACAAACACCTAGTCACTTGTGAGTTTAACTACTCAGTAACGCAAGTGACCCATGGAACGGTGCAGTTGATATGGGGGGGAGTGGAGCCAGTGTCGAACAGTTTGTCCCTGGTGGTGTACAACTGCCGTGCGCAGGCGCAGACCTGTGAGGCGTGCAAGAAGCAGCCCAGTGAGTTTCCCTGCGGCTGGTGTGCGGCCAGCAAGAAGTGCACTTCGCGGGACAAATGCCCCAACCCCGCCAAAACGTGGACCAGAAAAGAAAAAATAAAGTGCTAATAATAATAATATAGAGTGGTATAAAGCTAAGAGAAGTAAACGAGGAATAAGATTGTTTTATAATGATATTTTTTATGTTTTCTTTTTCAAATAATTATGTATTTTTTCTGAATTTACATACCTACCTATTATTGTTTTCGCGTTCTTAGTTGTAAGTATTATTTTTTTGGTGTAAGCAGCGTTGAGTTAATTCATGATGGTATTTAATAAAATACTGGAAAATGTATTTTATATGTTTTCAATCGTACGTTTTAGTAATGTTTATTTAGACGTGCCTTTCGTTTATACAGTAAGCGCAGTGTATTACGTTTACCTTCCATATGAGAAAACAAACACATGAAACAACGGGTTTAGAAACATGTCACGACATGAAGGAAAAAAAAATTCCACGCCCATTTTTGGGCGCGTAAAATTTTTTCTTCTTTCATGTGTCACGAGGCTGACGCACAAACGAAAGTCACGTAGTATTGTAACATTTTACGTTATTCTTGAGCACTTTGCATTACACGACTCAAAACGTTACTTTTGCGTATTTTAAATCTTATTTGTGCTACATAATAGTGTTGAAGTAGTTTTCTAAGTAAAATAAGATTAACGTTACTTTCTGCATGAAAATTGTTCTTTTTTGGCAAAAGTTCGGTAATTTGATGGCCCCGTAGCCTAGTTGGTAGTATATCTGCCTACAAAGCACACGGTTGCGGGTTCGAATCCCGCCCAGGGCAAACATTCGTGTGATTAACGCTTGTGTTGTAACTGCACCTTACTCGTCTTAAAAATATAAATAAAATCCCTTTGCAGGGATTTTTCACTATTTACATTTTATCTAATTTGATTGGCCATGATCATCTAGCGGGGTATCCATTCCGCGTTGTGCGAGTAACCTTTGTTCTTTTAGATAAATCAGTGTGAATATTTTTGTTGCTTTGGAATCTAACTACGAAATAAAAACAAATGTGCGTGAACAAAAGTCATGTATTTCCTAGCTATCTTCCCACCCCATGCTCGTTATTTGGAGTGTTGAAGATCGTCAAACCAAACTTTCTTCTTTGAAGATCGTCAAACCAAACTTTCTTCGTATTAGCTCCGCAATCCTGAAAAGGTCAGCAAAAGTTAATTTCATCGTGGGGAAATCCCCTATTATAACAGCGGGATAAGTTCTGTATTTCACTCCTGAACATTACGATCCTAAGAAGGACAGACAACGTCAGTTGTAAAATATATGCAAGTTTATAAAATGGTATATGGAACCTATATCCCTAAAAGGATAACATTCAACGAACATACAACAATCTCCAGTTGGCTAATATTATGCTATTGCTCGGTTGGCCTACAACAACCGACAATTAGCATTTCGTTCTGCGTCCACGAGATTTCGCTTTCCTCGACCTTAGGCCTCTCTAAATTGAGTGAAAGAAAAGGGCAGGCCGTAGCCCGCCCTTACGAAGATCTCTATCCCATAGGACAATGCCATCTGATCTCCCGGTGCGACCGTAGTCGATTGGTGCGGAGTGTGAGTCCGATTGTTGCAGGACTTGCATGATGTAATCAAAGCCTGTTCGTTGCGACCGTAGTCGACAAGCTAACCCACCGAAGCGGGCGCTTGTAATGGTAGTGAACCATAGATGCAGGACTAACATAGCGGACTAAAGCCTGACGTTCGAGTTGACCGAAGTCGTCGAGCTAACCCACCTAAGCAGGCACTCGTATATGGCGGGGAACACCATTGTCTCAGGACTTATAACTGACGCGAAGTCAATGCCTGGTGTATATGACCGAAGTCGACAAACTAACCCACCGAAGCGGGCGCTTGTAATGGCGGAAAACCATGATATGAGGATAATACGAATAGACCTAAGTCAAATCCATATGTTATGTTGCAGGCTCAAGACCGAAGTCGAGCCTGTTTGTGGAAGCTAAGACATCGTCCGCGACACGGAGACTATCCCATATCTAGGACAAGCGACTACCACCTGTCACCTGGACAAGTGATTCCTCATCTACCAGACTAGGACTCGTTCTCGTCGCTAGGGACAAGTGACGGCCAACTTGTCCTCTGAACGAGCAGAACTCCCCACAGCCACACACCAGGCGCAGCGATTGAACAGGCCTAGACCGAGGTCCCAGCCACGAACAATCCAGGGGACTTCACATTTCTGTGCTGGAACACCCCATCTCAGTTTACACTGAAAATCACTAATCACAGAACGAAGTTCTACGATCAGCCCTCGAGGAATTACTTATCGCGTAGATAATAGAGACCTCGGTGTCTTATCACTTTATAGACCAGTAGTCTTCGCCAATCAAAGACCAGCCCCAGGAACGCTATTCATCACGAGGACAAACCGCATTCCCTATCTGTGTCACCACAGTGTTTGAGGAATTGCTTCCTCCATAGAGACCACACCACAAACCCATAAGAAGTTCAATATCGTGCAGAAATATTATTATGAATTATGTTCTAAGTTCCGAAGGTGCTCTCTTCACCTTTTATAATAGAACTTTATCTTTATAGTGGTTCTAACACCGTGTTGTTAGCCACTCTCTATCCACGCGGGATTTATAACTCAAATCATGTGTTTCTAAGTTTCTTCAGCATGCGCCCGGCAAGCCTCCAATACTTACAACCACACTATCTAGACGTTATTAGTAAATACCAATCAGAGATACCGTGATATCAAAGATAAATATTTACTTTCACTTGTGCCCAAGCTACACAAGTCATAGAACAATATTCATACCATATGACGCTCAGATATAGCGATGCTCTATGTCTCTCCTTAGAAGTTGCTACCCAACCAATGGAGGTTGTTCGTTGGTCACCCTCAACCGTCCCCGCCTCAGTGGTACGGATCAAGAAATTGAGGCTTTCCAACAACTCGAAGAAATAACCACATCTTCAAACGTCAGACATGGGTGAGTCGGTTAGACTCGCTATATAATCCAATATGGTACCGGTGAACTGAGATTCTTAATGTGGCTCGGGCTTAGCTCACATGTATTCGAGGTTCCCATCGGAACTTAATCACATGGCAGAGGTCTGGCTATGTGTCTAACGACATATAACACGACTCTTAGACTTGCGCTAACAGCGGATAATGAATCTCAATAGACCCTGCTCCCGTGTCAACCTATCAGGCATCATCCACGTTCAACATCCAAATTAAATTACATAACCCAGAAAATAGAGTCGTGTATGTGGTATTCTCGGATCTGTCATTCAAGAGGTTTCGGAACTCGACCTTTCCATCCAACTAACTCAGACAAGCACTTCGCTCAATACAGCGGAGCTGTATTGACGGGGGAGTGAAAAAGTGCCTGTGACAGGAAATATAGCAAATTTACTACATTTCCACATAGATGGTAACTATGTTTTTCGATCCACCACAATTCATGCTTTTTGAGAATAAATAGTTTTTACTATTGCTCAACACATAATATCGGGCCGACGGTCCATCTACCCGTCGGTCCTCCTCGCCCATACATATATTTTTCTCACGAAACGGAGGTGCGCGGAAAATGGTGAAATCAGATGAAATCGCTCAAACTCATAATATAGATAGTGTCCCTTATCACAATTACAACGCACCAATTGTAACTGTGCTATCTCTTCTAGTTTAGAAGTTATTAAGGTTTCGGCTGATTTCATTACAGGAACGTATAAAGTTGCTGGCAGATTCGTCCGTTTGCAATACAGGAACGTATAAAGTAAAATGTAAATTTTACATATGGCAAAAACCATTATTATAGATAGTGTTCCACATCACAATTCCAACGCAGCAATCAGAATCGTGCTATCTATTTTAGTTTTGAAGTTATTAAGAAATCGGCTGATTCCATTACAGGAACGTATAAAGCTGCTGGCAGAATTGTCCGTTTGCAATACAAGAACGTATAAAGTGAAAAGGTAAATTTCCAAAAGGTTTTCTATTTCTTATAATGAACTTGTCTCGCCCATAACAAGTTCTTATAAGCTATTTGCAACATTCTTTAGCGTATTGTAACTTTAATTTTCCCTTTATTAGGATTTTTAGAAAAATTTTATTATTACGCTTTTTGCATCAAGGGAAAGACCTTCCAAATATTTCATTGTCTTTTTAGGCTAGGGCCGGGTCGGTACATCCAGCCCCCAAAATTTGTCGAAATTTACTGAAGATAAATTTTTAAATGCTGAACTCCTATTAGTCATATCTTTATTGTTCATATAATTCAAATGCTTTTATTTCACCCTTCATACATATTAATTGCACTCATTTATAATTCATGTTTAACTCCTGCTCTTCGATATATCATCTGATAATTCCAACTTCAAAAAATACTACTACAGCTTCCCTTGCTCAAGGTACTCGTAGGTAGTTTCTCAATTCTCTTTGTCCTCATTATCTCTCCATCTGCAATGATTAAAAACCATTAATCTTTTGCTCGGTCAATACTCTCCATATTGTTTGTTTCAAAATAAAACAAATCGAAGATAGAATAAAATCATTCATCATCATCATTTCAGCCGAAAGACGTCCACTGCTGGACAAAGGCCTCCCCCAAAGATCTCCACGACGATCGGTCCTGCGCTGCCCGCATCCAGCGGCTTCCCGCGACCCTCACCAGATCGTCGGTCCACCTTGTGGGGGGCCTGCCCACGCTACGTCTTCCGGCGCGCGGTCGCCATTCGAGAACCTTTTTGCCCCAACGGCCGTCGGTTCTACGCGCAATGTGCCCAGCCCACTGCCACTTAAGCTTAGCGATTTTTCGGGCTATGTCGGTGACTCTGGTTCGCCTACGGATCTCATCATTTCTGATTCGATTTAGAATAAAATAAAACAAAGTAAAACACTTGTTCATTTTTCTCAAATAATATTTAATATTCTCTTTAAAACCATAAATAGAATAAAAATTATTTTCTCCACATATAAGATTCCAATACCAAAATAAAACAAAGTAAAAAACTTGTTCACTTTTTCAAATAATATTTATTATTCTCTTTAAAACCATAAATAGAATAAAAATTATTTTCTCCACATCTAAGATATATCCCTCTCTATATCTTATATTAGCTAAAAAGCCTTAAATGAAATAAAATTCATTTTCTTCCACATATGAGAGCCACCACTCTCTATATCTTATATTAGCTAAAAAGCCTTAAATGAAAATAAAATTCATTTAACTTCCACATCTAAGATATACCACTCTATATATCTTTCTTTCATTCGCTAAAAAGCCTTAAATGAAATAAAAATCGCTTTTCCAACCCTACAAGATATATCCCTCTACTATATCTTGTATTCTCTTCCCTGGTATTTAACCCCCCCGGAATAATGGCCGCCTCCATCCCCAACATTCATATTCATTGTTCACAACTTTAGTTGTCTCAAAATCTTTTAATGTGATTCACCATCAAATCACTAATTACTAGATATGCTATTGAGATTTCAATCTCTATTAAAATAAAAACTTTAACACAACTGCCATCTTCGCAATCAATATGCTTGTGCCATTCCCTTGCGCCATCGACTATGCTCATTTTTGTTTTTCCCATTTTATTTTCTTTTCATATTCATTTATTTTTCTTTCATTATAATTTTTATTAAAATTATTACAAGCACTTAATGTTAGGCAGTTTAACATTTCAAATTAACTCTATTGAGTTTATATAATACTTCACAGATCAAAATGTTGAGTTTAAACAATTTCAACTTTGTTCAGTGCACTTGTTATCTCATGTAACACAGAACTTGCATCTGAACTAGACTATTTACAATGTTTTTATTAAACCAAATAATATACATTGACTCCTCAGAGTTTTTAAAGTCTACACACATTAAAGAGTTGAATCCACACTTTCAACTCGATTTAGTGCACTTGTGAGTTCTGTGCAACACAGAATTCACAAGTGAACTTAACCAATTATAATGTTTCTTTGCAAAAGAGAACATTCTTTGAATCTACGGATTCTCAATCATCATTAGCATTAACTACTATTTTATATACATTTTCGATTTGTTCTTACAAATCCAGGCAATAATAATTTTAAACAACAAGACATAAATTGTTTTTATATAATCCAAAATAATCAAGAGTATGAACCATTTCAAATAATCAGGCAATAAAATCAGGCATCATAATGCACAATATTTACAATTTATTTGTAATAATTCGTCAAGTGTATAGTATTAAACTTTCCTCTTATCTTTCCAGTCTCTGGGTCTTCTAGTACGTAGACGTTGTCGAAAGGAATAGCAACAACTTTGTACGGTCCTTCATATAGTAAATCAAACTTACTAATATGCTTTTCCCATTTGTTTGACAACGTCGAACGTCGTACTTTCACCAGGTCTCCAAGCTCAAACCTTTTCAATCTATGACTTCTGTCATATTTGGTTCGTCGATAAATGCTTTGCTTCATCAAGTTCTTATGAACTTCTTTGCGTATCTCTTCCACATTTAAATCTGCTTCTTTTTGTTCAATGTATTGATCGAATGAAAATGAAATTGATCTTCCATACAGCACTTCACAAGGTGTATATCCTGTGCTGTCATGTCTAGTGTTATTATATAACACTTCAATTGCCGGCAGCTTCGTTGCCCAGCTAGCATGGTTGTCATGACAATAAGTCCTGAACATCCTGCCCAGTTCCTTATTTACCCTTTCGGTTGTGTTAGGCCGAGGGTTTCTCACAGTTGTATAGACAGTATTTACACCTATCTCTTTCAACTTCTCTTTCCATATCCGACTTATGAACTGTCTTCCATTGTCGGTCATAACAGCTTTCGGTTTGACTATTTCTGCAAATCGCAACATTTTCGCTATGCATCCTTGTGCTGTCGCTCGCCTAAGAGGATAAAGCTTCACAAATTTGCTGAACGCATCCTGAATCACGAGTATATGCTGATATCCAAATACTCCAGACGGTAGCGGTCCATACAAATCTGCCATCACTAAATCCCCAAGGTTTCTCGTGACAATAGATTGACAAGGTCCAACATATTTAAAATTGTTGCTTTTCGCGAGCTGACACACATGACATTTTCCCACCTCAGCTTTCACTATTCTTGATAAATTTGGCCAATGAAATCGAGTTCTTAGGTATTTGATAATTTTGTAAGCACCTTGATGTCCCATCTCCTCATGCACTTGCTGTATTATATCAGCCCTCAATATTTCCGGTAATACAATTACCTCTCTTTCTCCAAACCTTAGTTTGAGAATTTCCCCTTTGATGAAATATCGCATCTCGTCAGAGTCTTTTCTTGTTGGATCTTCCAACACATCCTTTATGCTTTTACAAAATTGATCCTCATCTTGCAGCTTCCCCAACTGCTTCAACTTTTCGCTAAGCTCCGGATTTAACTCCGTGCTCATATAAGCGATTTCTGGGCATCTCAATTTCTCCTCTTGTACAAACTCACTGTTTGGCAAATATCGTGAAAGTACATCTGCTGCGGTGTTCAAACGTCCAGCGACATGCTCAATTGTATAGTCGAATTGTTCCAAGAACAAAATCCAGCGTGTTACTCGACTGTTATACAGTTTCATATTTTGAATGAATAGAAGAGCTTTGTGGTCGGTAAGTATATGAAACTTCGCACCTCGAAGATAAGTCTCAAACTTCTTGATAGTACTGATAATTGCGTAAAATTCCTGTTCTGTGGTTGTCCAGTTTAATTCTGCGCCTTTCAGAGACTTGCTGTGAAATCCGAGAATCTTTGGATTTCCTTCCTTGTCTTTCTGATACAACACACCTGCTAATCCTATTCCCGAACAATCCGTCTGGACATAATAGGGCTCGGAAAAGTCAGGGTGACGTAACATGATTGTTTGTATGAATCTTTCTTTGAGATTCTCAAAGGCGCCTTGTTCCTTTTCTGTCCATTCCCATTTTCGTCCTTTCTTTAAGACGTCACATAGTGCCATTATATTTCGGTTATAATCGGGAATGAATCTTCTGTAGAAGTTGCATAAGCCAAGGAAGGCACGAACTTGCTTAACCTTTTTAGGAACAGGAAATTCGCGTATCGAACGTATCTTTTCAGAATCAGTCCTTATCCCCTCAGTGGAAATAATAAAACCCAACATCTTTACCTCCTTGCATATGAATTCACATTTCTGCAAATTGCATGTAAGTCCAGCCATCATCAATTTCTGCAAGACTGTTTCAATATGCTCCAGATGTGTGTCTAAGGACCCTGTCGTTATAACAGCTAAGTCGTCAAGATAATTGACGCAAAACTCTCTAACATCGGGCCCCAATATCACATCCATCGCACGTGAAAAGCTTCCCACAGATGTTTTCAAGCCCATAGGTAAGACATTGTACACATAGCTTTTCCCATCAAACGTAAAGCCAGTATACTGTTTTCCATGTTCGTCAATTGGTATTTGGAAATATGCATTATTCAAATCGATTGTGGTAATGAACTTCGCTCCGTGAAACGAATTCAATACATCCAATTGCATTGGCGGTTTCTCTGTTTCCGCAACCATATGAAGGTTGATTCCTCGAGCATCCAGCAAAACTCGTACAGAGCCATCCTTCTTCATGGTAAAGGTTAATGGACTGCTGTAAGGCGTTGATCGCCTTGAGATGATCCCCATTTCTTCCATCTCTTTCAATTTTTCAGCTACCTTAGCTTTGTATGCATAGGGTACTGGATACGATTGTTTAACAATAGGTGCATCGTTCTTCATAATAATTTTGTGTTCATAGCAATTCGCTCTGCCCAACTTGGTTGAAAACAAGGAGCCGTACTTGTCCAACAGGGCTTTAAGTCTCTCCATTCCTTCCGTGTCCAACTCCATCCCAATCTGGATTTTTGAATGATCAAAATCAACATTTAAATTACAAATCAAGTAATCAACTTTGTTATTTCCAATCAAACTTTTATAATTTTTAAATGGAATAAAAATTGGTTCTGCGCCAAAGTTGATGTACATCCCAACAACTGTATCCAACTGGATTCGGACTCGATACTGGCACATGAAGTCAAAGCCCAAAATCATCGGCCTCGTCAAACCCGGCACTATCAGAAATGAAATTTCCTTGGCAATTTCTTTTGTCAATTGAACTTTTAGAATTACTTGAGCGTTCACTTTAGATGAACGAGGCCCCACAGCCCCCTTTATTTGGAACCCTTTGACAGGTATTAACGGAATGCGTACGTTAAATGCTTCCAATTCTTTATAAAAGTTCTCTGATATGCATGTAATTTCTGAGCCGGTGTCCAACAAAGCTAAGACTCTGAGCCCTTCACATTCTATCAAAATATCGGGTCTCAATCCTTCCACCAGTTCCTTATTCCTCTGATCATCCTGAAAGACAGTATTTGTTGATCCATAACAAACTGTTTTTTCAGCTGAAAGCAACTCAAAACGGGTTTTGATTAACCCGGATAGTAACTCTTTACTATCTTTATATCCAAGTCCAGCTAAACTTGTTTGACCATTAGCCTGAATAGGCTTTAATATCCCTTGCATGGTTTTTCCCAAGGGTAGACCTGCTTTCCACCCTTGTTTCTTCATGATTTTATAGCCAATTGAAAATGAGTTCAAGTCCGACAGCATATCCGACAGCCCCCCATCGCTTATTGTACTCGCCACTTGTACTGGGGCTACACAAGCAGCTGGACCTAGTTTAAATTCGGAATGTCCTGAGCGCTCTCCTGGTCGATCGCAGCTAGGGTGGCTACGGCGGCCGGCCCCTCCGTGTTCGCCTTGCTCCGATCTTGCAGTGTCGCCTGTGGTCGCATCCAAGATGTAAATTTCGGTCTCTGCATGTGATGTGGCACTGCGCCCAGTGCCTTCTTCGGTGGAAATGCTATCTTCGATGATTCGTCTTCAGATTGATTTATCATGTCCAAATTTTTCAAAAATTCGGTCGCCGCAAGTATTGTTTCTTGTCTGGCGATGGTCCACATTTGCTGTACATTACGTGGGTAATGCATCATTATGTCCTCAACGAGTTGTCTCTCAGGAATCTTAAAGGTCAAAAGATTCACTTGGCCTGCCAAAGCCAAGAAGTGGCCCAACATAGTTGGGTGCTTCTTTTTATCCCATTTATTGCTCACAATCTCTCTTCGAATTCGATTCTGTTCCACCTCTCCCCAATAGGTGCTGAGGAAATCTGCTTTAAAGTCTTGGAAATTATTCCATCGACTTTTGTAGATTCTCGCCCAGTCCTTGGCCTCCCCCTCTAGGCATTCAAGAACTATCTCCAAGTCCTCTCCTTGGGTAGGCATCTTTTTAAGATAGACAATCATGTCTTCTATGAATGAGACCGGGTGTTTGGTCTTTCCATTCTTGTCCTTCATATTTAAGCCAGTAAACTTTGGTTTCGTGGAGTTAAGGTTTGTAATATTATACATAATCCTTCTGGTATCTCCAAATGGTGATGAACTTCCACTGCCATTTTCATGTTCCTTCTGAACTTGCACTTCCAAATCTTTTTGCGCTTTATTAGCCTTTTTGAGATCGCCCTGAAGTTCAGTTATTTTATTTGCAAGCTCTGCGTTAGCTTGTTTAAATAACTTGTACAACAGTCGAAACTCTTTGCTATTTTTCTCGACCTCTTCGGTCTTTTCTTTGGAATGCTCATTGTCTTTCGCCTCTCTGGCTTTTGCATGTCCATTTGTCTCTTTAGGCCTTCGTGTCTTTGCCCTCTTTCTCGGTGGTTCCAACACCTCAACTTCATCCTCCACATCAGTGTTCATGTCCATCCTTTCTTCTTCCATCTTGCCCTACCTAAACTAACCTAATAATAAGAAATATGAAATAGAAAATTGAAAATTGAAAAATTAAAAAATTAAAACGTACAAAAACCAAAGTTAAAAAAATAAATAAAACGAAGTCTAACAACTAAAGCGTCCTATCACTATTATCGTCCGTTTTCGATCGTATCCGTCACTTTCACTAATTCGTCCGTATCCGCACCGCCGTAATTTCTCTCCGTGTTATCGCCGCAACCGCTCCTACGCTTCCGTGTTGAATTTACTCCGCTTAATCACCGCCGGTCCGTCAGTTTACTCATTCAATGAGCTCCAGCTATCTGCAACAAAAGAAACCCTATCGTTAGTCTCTTTTTATCAGATAACCTAAAATTCAGTCTTCAACGTATTACCCTCTATGTTACGTTAGATGGTAATACCTCCAAAACTAAAAGTGTTAAGGTTGAGTAAATATTCACACTAATAATTATCTTTCCATTTCACAAGCAACAAATTGTGGCTTTCGCCACGTTACAATTATAACCCCGATCTCCAAGACAGTGCATACAATAATGAAACGCATGAATCTACGAAACTCAATTCAGCTATCACGACAATCTTGGCTTGAGGGCACCCCACGAAACTTCGTCTTATAGTAAGCAGCTCTGGTACCTCTATAAACCCTAGGTAAAGTCCGGGTGCCGTCTATGTCTGTAACCCAAACATCTCCTGGAGTTTAACACTGTTACAGCATATCTACTGAAATCCTTTTAACTGTAGAAGATTTCAACTTCTAGCTCGTAAAAGATTTAAAAGCCAAAACGAAGTGGACATTCTTTACCGTTCTCAACACAAAACGCTACACCATTGCTGCTCATATCCTGGCACTAAGGCACCAAATTGTAACTGCACCTTACTCGTCTTAAAAATATAAATAAAATCCCTTTGCAGGGATTTTTCACTATTTACATTTTATCTAATTTGATTGGCCATGATCATCTAGCGGGGTATCCATTCCGCGTTGTGCGAGTAACCTTTGTTCTTTTAGATAAATCAGTGTGAATATTTTTGTTGCTTTGGAATCTAACTACGAAATAAAAACAAATGTGCGTGAACAAAAGTCATGTATTTCCTAGCTATCTTCCCACCCCATGCTCGTTATTTGGAGTGTTGAAGATCGTCAAACCAAACTTTCTTCTTTGAAGATCGTCAAACCAAACTTTCTTCGTATTAGCTCCGCAATCCTGAAAAGGTCAGCAAAAGTTAATTTCATCGTGGGGAAATCCCCTATTATAACAGCGGGATAAGTTCTGTATTTCACTCCTGAACATTACGATCCTAAGAAGGACAGACAACGTCAGTTGTAAAATATATGCAAGTTTATAAAATGGTATATGGAACCTATATCCCTAAAAGGATAACATTCAACGAACATACAACAATCTCCAGTTGGCTAATATTATGCTATTGCTCGGTTGGCCTACAACAACCGACAATTAGCATTTCGTTCTGCGTCCACGAGATTTCGCTTTCCTCGACCTTAGGCCTCTCTAAATTGAGTGAAAGAAAAGGGCAGGCCGTAGCCCGCCCTTACGAAGATCTCTATCCCATAGGACAATGCCATCTGATCTCCCGGTGCGACCGTAGTCGATTGGTGCGGAGTGTGAGTCCGATTGTTGCAGGACCTGCATGATGTAATCAAAGCCTGTTCGTTGCGACCGTAGTCGACAAGCTAACCCACCGAAGCGGGCGCTTGTAATGGTAGTGAACCATAGATGCAGGACTAACATAGCGGACTAAAGCCTGACGTTCGAGTTGACCGAAGTCGTCGAGCTAACCCACCTAAGCAGGCACTCGTATATGGCGGGGAACACCATTGTCTCAGGACTTATAACTGACGCGAAGTCAATGCCTGGTGTATATGACCGAAGTCGACAAACTAACCCACCGAAGCGGGCGCTTGTAATGGCGGAAAACCATGATATGAGGATAATACGAATAGACCTAAGTCAAATCCATAATGTTATGTTGCAGGCTCAAGACCGAAGTCGAGCCTGTTTGTGGAAGCTAAGACATCGTCCGCGACACGGAGACTATCCCATATCTAGGACAAGCGACTACCACCTGTCACCTGGACAAGTGATTCCTCATCTACCAGACTAGGACTCGTTCTCGTCGCTAGGGACAAGTGACGGCCAACTTGTCCTCTGAACGAGCAGAACTCCCCACAGCCACACACCAGGCGCAGCGATTGAACAGGCCTAGACCGAGGTCCCAGCCACGAACAATCCAGGGGACTTCACATTTCTGTGCTGGAACACCCCATCTCAGTTTACACTGAAAATCACTAATCACAGAACGAAGTTCTACGATCAGCCCTCGAGGAATTACTTATCGCGTAGATAATAGAGACCTCGGTGTCTTATCACTTTATAGACCAGTAGTCTTCGCCAATCAAAGACCAGCCCCAGGAACGCTATTCATCACGAGGACAAACCGCATTCCCTATCTGTGTCACCACAGTGTTTGAGGAATTGCTTCCTCCATAGAGACCACACCACAAACCCATAAGAAGTTCAATATCGTGCAGAAATATTATTATGAATTATGTTCTAAGTTCCGATGGTGCTCTCTTCACCTTTTATAATAGAACTTTATCTTTATAGTGGTTCTAACACCGTGTTGTTAGCCACTCTCTATCCACGCGGGATTTATAACTCAAATCATGTGTTTCTAAGTTTCTTCAGCATGCGCCCGGCAAGCCTCCAATACTTACAACCACACTATCTAGACGTTATTAGTAAATACCAATCAGAGATACCGTGATATCAAAGATAAATATTTACTTTCACTTGTGCCCAAGCTACACAAGTCATAGAACAATATTCATACCATATGACGCTCAGATATAGCGATGCTCTATGTCTCTCCTTAGAAGTTGCTACCCAACCAATGGAGGTTGTTCGTTGGTCACCCTCAACCGTCCCCGCCTCAGTGGTACGGATCAAGAAATTGAGGCTTTCCAACAACTCGAAGAAATAACCACATCTTCAAACGTCAGACATGGGTGAGTCGGTTAGACTCGCTATATAATCCAATATGGTACCGGTGAACTGAGATTCTTAATGTGGCTCGGGCTTAGCTCACATGTATTCGAGGTTCCCATCGGAACTTAATCACATGGCAGAGGTCTGGCTATGTGTCTAACGACATAGAACACGACTCTTAGACTTGCGCTAACAGCGGATAATGAATCTCAATAGACCCTGCTCCCGTGTCAACCTATCAGGCATCATCCACGTTCAACATCCAAATTAAATTACATAACCCAGAAAATAGAGTCGTGTATGTGGTATTCTCGGATCTGTCATTCAAGAGGTTTCGGAACTCGACCTTTCCATCCAACTAACTCAGACAAGCACTTCGCTCAATACAGCGGAGCTGTATTGACGGGGGAGTGAAAAAGTGCCTGTGACAGGAAATATAGCAAATTTACTACATTTCCACATAGATGGTAACTATGTTTTTCGATCCACCACAATTCATGCTTTTTGAGAATAAATAGTTTTTACTATTGCTCAACACATAATATCGGGCCGACGGTCCATCTACCCGTCGGTCCTCCTCGCCCATACATATATTTTTCTCACGAAACGGAGGTGCGCGGAAAATGGTGAAATCAGATGAAATCGCTCAAACTCATAATATAGATAGTGTCCCTTATCACAATTACAACGCACCAATTGTAACTGTGCTATCTCTTCTAGTTTAGAAGTTATTAAGGTTTCGGCTGATTTCATTACAGGAACGTATAAAGTTGCTGGCAGATTCGTCCGTTTGCAATACAGGAACGTATAAAGTAAAATGTAAATTTTACATATGGCAAAAACCATTATTATAGATAGTGTTCCACATCACAATTCCAACGCAGCAATCAGAATCGTGCTATCTATTTTAGTTTTGAAGTTATTAAGAAATCGGCTGATTCCATTACAGGAACGTATAAAGCTGCTGGCAGAATCGTCCGTTTGCAATACAAGAACGTATAAAGTGAAAAGGTAAATTTCCAAAAGGTTTTCTATTTCTTATAATGAACTTGTCTCGCCCATAACAAGTTCTTATAAGCTATTTGCAACATTCTTTAGCGTATTGTAACTTTAATTTTCCCTTTATTAGGATTTTTAGAAAAATTTTATTATTACGCTTTTTGCATCAAGGGAAAGACCTTCCAAATATTTCATTGTCTTTTTAGGCTAGGGCCGGGTCGGTACAGTGTTAATCTTGTGTCTGGATATTGTATCTTTATATATATATTATGTATGTATATCAGCTGTATGACACCCATAGTAGGTACAGGCTCTGCCTAGTTTGGGGTCAGATGGCCGTGTGTGAGGTGCTCCCACATATTATTATTATATTAGTAATTTCCCGCCTTTAAATCAATTTCTTAATTTCGGTGCTACAATTTTCTAGCAGGTTTTTAAAAATGAAAAGAAAAATTTTGTTCTCTCATGTTAATTTTGACTATGAGTCACTGGCAACATTCCGCTGGTCGCAGGTCGCGCCGTGCGTCGCTCGGCTTTATACGCGTCAAGCGGTTAGCCGCAGGAGGCGGTTGCAGTGGCGGTTATAGCCGCGCGGCGCCTAGCGCCTAGCCGTCGTCAGTCGGACTGGAGCAACCGCAGCGGTCCACCGCATCACAGTGCGTAGGGAAACTAGTTTTTCATACATATTTTTGATTGCGGCTAACCGCTTAGTGCGTAGAGAGCTTTAGAATCCCTAAACTCGGAATGTAAAAAGTGAAAAGTCTCAAGCACTAATAATTTTGCTTTAGGTACTCGACGACGACAAGTCTTCGTTTTTTTGAGATTTGCCCACAGCAATAAAAAAGAGTCATCGTAACCCTTGTAAATATTAAATAGCAATACCATCGTTATTATAAAATTCACCGATTTCGAGCCTCACACGGCTATCGAGCACATTGGAAATATGTGAAAATTTCGTTCTGACTTTTAGCGGATCTTCTTTGTTTTAGGCTCAAATTGTAGCTGACTGAATTGTCCAGAGGAAATTTTGCTCAAAATTTTGATACCATTTCCTAAATATCGAGCGCCAAAAGCAAAATTGGGAAAGATGTTTTGGCCATAACTATTTTAGTTTTTGACTTTTTGTGAATACGCAATTTTGTACCTTTTTTTAATATCATATTATGACAACTCTACGAAATATAAGAAATTGGAATTTTTCGTGGAATTGGGGCTTATACTAGAGCGAATGAAAAGACTTTAATTTCCAATGTCAAAAAAATATTAATAAAAAGTAATTATGTAAACAAAAACTCCACATGTCGTTTCACGCTTATAGTTTATTCATCTTCTTCTAAAATTCCCCATACAATCCGAATCCCCCCTACAATAGTTCCATCGAGGAAGTAATAGTCTGGGTACATCGATTTTATGACACAAGCATATTATTATGCCAATTTATAAAATAGCCATAGTATCAAAAAGTTCGACGGTCTTTTTGAAAGCGAGAATGTTCGGTTGCGAGACTTTGAATCCAGCTAAGGTAAGGGCTGATCGCAGTGAACATCGCCTCGAAGTGTAAGTCTGTCTGCTTGACCGTGCACGCTACTCCCACGATCTTTCCTTTGAACAGTAGCGGCCCGCCGGAATCCCCATTCTGCACCCTCTGATACCTGTTGGAGCATTTGGGCCGGAGACACATCAGCGCCGCGTTGGTTTTCACCTCATCAGAGTCGTCTAGTGGACACGTCGTAATGACGGCTTGCCCGATCTGCCGCCTTCTACGCTGATCCTTAGAATTCTCCACCAGAAACGTATATTGATCGTTTTTAACTATAGAATCTGGAATGGTGGAACCAGTCCCTATGTAACGCACTGCCCGACCGATAAGGCTCTTAAAATCTATTGCGGAAATCTTCCCTATGTTTACTGTATCCAGAGTCCGAATTCGCAAAACAGCAACATCATTAACTAACGGCATTTCAACGAGCTTCGCCAATTTGAACTCTTTAACTTTCTTGAAGTTAGGTGCAATAAAAACTTTGAGTACTTCTCTGTATGTTGCAAATCTCTTCATTGTTGTTAAATTTCCGTAACGTACGATGAACTGTTTCTCAATGCGTTTGTCTTGAATGTTCTGGAAGCAGTGAGCGGCAGTTAAGACCAAGTTTGGGGAGACGAGGGAACCGGTGCAGAACCTGTACAGGTAAGGGACCTGAGTGAGGGTCACCACGAAGGGGTATTGGTTGTCCACGTCGTCCGAACCAGCTATGACGCGCATTTGTTTTCGAGCGAAACTTCCATTGGCGCGAATTGGCAACAAAATCAACAAACTAACGATTTTACCAAGAAATTTCGACTTCACGGTCATTTTACTTGCATGTCATAAAGGCATGCTGTTCTTTTTAAAATACTATGCCTCCATCTTTTTTTCTAGACTTTGCTTCTTAGCCTCCATATTGCTTTATCAATACGAGTATTATACCTACTACACTATATAGTTGAGTTCTGAAACATTCATAACATTTTATGTGTTTATCGTCAGAAATACGATTTGAACGATATAATTTTATTTGAATTACTTAGTTTACAAATTGTTTTACTTGTTTGTTTGTTCCTAACTGCATATTTTATGGTTGACTATTTTCACGATGCTATATTATGTCGTTTTATTTGGGTACTAGCTTCCCGCCGCGGCTCAGCCCGCGGTAATAGTTTTTCCCGTGGGAATAAGAAAATTTCGAGTGGTAATAGTTAGTATATGTTCTACCGCAAGATCAATTCTATCTTAGTGCCAAATTCGCCCGCTTTAACAATTTTCCCCGTGGGAATGAGAAAATTTCCCGCGGTAAATTGTAGCGTTTGTTCTTTCCCAAGGTCTATTCTATTTTCGTGCCAAGTTTCACCATAATCGGTTCAGTAGTTTCGGAGCCTATTCAATTATTAGGAATATTTTAGGTATTAATTTTACACCTTGGGTTACATTATTGAAGTTTTGGTAAGGATCCCTAATTTCTTTGAAAATAAAAATATATCCTATGTTAATCAGGGATCATGTAGCTTCTCAAAAGTGAAAGAATTTTTAAATTCGGTTCAGTACTTTCGGAGGCTATTCGATGCAAACATACAAACAATCAAACCTTTTCTCTTTATAATATTAGTATAGATAGTCAAAGTCTCATTGTGATCGGTTTTATAAATATATCCATACTACGAGTATTACAATACTTTGATATACTTAATTAATATGCATATTCATACTCGTACATAATATTTACTGTGATAATATATTATGCATATATGTACACACATACTTTCTACCATTTTTATACACTTGATTAAATTTTCTCTTATTGAGATAACACTCAGAGCAGATAGATACAAAATACGCATACTTAAAAAAGAGAAACAAATTAAAAAGCTTTTATACTGCTGCTTAAAAATAAAATTACCACCTGTTCAGCAAAAAAGGCTCCGCCAAAATTCTCGACATTTAACAAGCGCTTACATATTTTAACAAAGTAAGCACTTCAAACTGAGGGTAGGGCGGAATTTTGCATAGCATTAAAGAAGGGCACGTAGGGGCCCGGGCGCGGCGAGAGGCTTGGAATTACGGGCGAGCCGGCGGCGGCCACTGAAAAAGAGCTCAGTAGAAAAGGCTAGGCTTGATTGTGACAGTTTTGTGCGACAAACTGTTGCCCGACGGACATAACTTTTGACCGACACATCAATTGTTCGACATTACTTTGGTCCGACGAAAGTCCGACTTGTATGGACGTGGCTGTGGGTTCTTGTGAACAGTCAAACCCGCGGCGCGACCACAGGTTCGAAGACAGACATAGGTACTACAAACTAGGCTACGGGGCCATCAAATAATAAATATACAAGCAAGTCCGTATGTACAAGTTGTAGTATGTCGTGGCATAATGTAAAAATAAAATAAAAGCGTTAGAAATTCCAATAAAATTGTTTTAGTACACATGTTTTATGGCATCGTATGAGTTATATACCGTAGCCATCTTATCACTGGAGTGTAATGGCTAATTATTTGGTTGGCGCATACTGCACGTCTTACTTCAAAGAATTTTCTTTTTCCGTTTTAATATTAGGTGTATTGTGTTATCTGTATCAATATACAGTTTTCGGGTCAAAGGCTTGTTTTTTTTATCGGAACTCATATTGCCACGAATGGTTTTTCTTTTCGTGAATAGTAATTAAAGTTCAAAGTAGTTATTTTTAACTTTAGTACATTTACATCACTTAGTTAAGTCGAGACGAGTTTACTTTTTGGCTGTCTTCTGTGGAGAAGAACTCGCCGGAAGAATCTCCACAGGCGTTGCACATTTTATGACTATTCTTAAAATTCTTACTTAATATGATTATAAATGAAGTATTAGAATAAAAGTTCTAGTAAGTGAAATGAAACACCCCCTTGAGTAATACCGTTTATAATCTCTTATAACATAATTTATAGTAATTATTACTATAATCTTGGCTATAATGGAAGTATATAATTCCGAAATAGATAATTAGTAGGTATGTATTAATAAATAAATCAGAATTAACTTCATAAATCATAGTCATTCATAATCATAATAAATCATAAATATTACAAACAAATCAATTCAAAATATGTATAGAAAATAGAGGGTAGATTGTTTTATTTTGAGTTGAGTAGTGGGTCGAGCGTTCATCGGGTTAGTAGATCCGCCGCAGTCGTAGCAGTCGGTTGTGTGTCAATGTGATAGTACTTCTCGGTGGATGTTCCAGAATGAAGTGTGTAAAAGTGAGCATGAAAGTGTGTCATATCATAACTTGTGTGTGTTATAAACTGTCGATGTTCAGGGTTTCCATGCCAGTTTTCTCTTATGGCATATTGAGAGTACTCCGATTTACATGAAACCCTCCTTTAGAGATTGATTCAGCCCCGATCGATATCAACTGACTTGTCTTTTAATTAAAATCCTTCCTTATGTCCTAAACTAAGGAGCCGACAATTTTTTTTAATATAAATGATGGATCTTTAAGTACTCTAAAATGGTTCTGTTATACGCGACCAAGTGAATCAATTCATACCCGTTCATACTTGCCTGGTTGCGAATCGGTCCGTGGGCGAACAAATAGAGGTGTCAAACACGTGCAACTCGTGGAAATTGAGTGGGCGAGACAGTTCCTTCTCTGAATGTTTTATAAGATACCACTCGCCGAACAGCGATCGCTGCTTGCTTCGCTCCATTTTAATAATGCCTGGATATTTAATGAAATGACAGACTGAAAATATTTGGCGCAGAGCTATTGTTTGTGGCGTCGGCATTCTTTTTTTAGCTTGCATTTTCAGGCATTGTTATATAAGCGAACTTGCCTTGAAAATGAAAATCAAAACAGTATTCAAATTCAGTGACGGTAATTAATGTTCTTAAATTTTTAATTTTTAAATTACGTGTTATTTATCACGTAACCAATATTGGTTTATTATATAATAATGAAATATCTCGTTGATATTGAAGTGGGTAAATTCGAGTATCGAATAAATATCGCAACAAAAAGCATTTTTAATAAAAAATAATAAATTAACCTTTTCGGTCAATCAGGTAATTCAGTAGCAGTTAATATGCTAGCCGAACCAGAGAAAATCTTATTATAAAGTGATATTTTGTTTGACAAGCGCGGGGATTCAAATAATCTTTACTTACTTACATACTCGGTTATGGAGGCTGTTACTTTTACTCGTAGTATATTATGAATCAAGGTTTTCTGTGCTTAATCCGATTAAAAGAGTACCTAGGAGGCTGCATTAATGTGACCCACATTGAAGAGGCCTAATTCACTTCGGGCCCCTGCGTCCAGTGGGATTTACTGACAGACTCCAAGCCAACTGGGTCTTTTAGAAGTGCTATTAACAATTTAGCTAGAATCGCAATAAACCCAGTGTTCTACCCAATTACGTTGTATGACGTGTGTGTTGTAGTGAATGATACATTAGAGATATAACCATTTTAATTGGGTTTGCGATTCTAGCTGACGAGATTATTTATATAGAAGTTGAACAAGCAAAGGCAAACTTAATGGACTGTATTTCAATTGATTTGATGAAGGTTTACAAATTTTTTTTCTCGAAACTGTATTTCTATTCACAAAAGAAATATAAAAATATTTAAAACATTTTACTTTTTATTTTATGCAGCACATAATATGTATGCCAGTCGATTCAGCAGCTTTTATTAAATTACATGTTTATTACAATTATTACAGTATGTGTATTATAATAATGTTAACAACAACATAGTCCCTATACGCACAGCACAATATTTTACCTCATTAAAATGTTAGTATAGTTGAATGAATGAGATACTTTTTTTTTTCAATTGACATGCTTGTGTCGAAAAAGTACGACCAATCAAGCTTCACCGGACCTGCGGGGGAGCGGAAGACTCTACCCCAAAAAATAGTCATTTACCAACGCGATTAGGGGCGGCGCGAGGGATCTAGGCCTAGCGCGTTGATACTGAAAAACATCGTGAAGGAGACGAAATTAATATTATCATACCTATTATTGTATTAGAAAATTATTTTTAAAGATAAAAAGTTATATTTATTTTTAGAAAGATTATCCCTGATTTCAAATTGTCCGTCAGGAATTTTTCAATTTTATAGTAATATTTTTGCATTCAATTATTCGTAGTTCCTTTAGTTTTTAGATAATAGTAATCTCTCTATTTATTTCACTTTTTATTGCTTCAAGTATTTTATTTGTAAATTGTAGATTATTAAAACGGAAAGAATAATTATTAGGTAAGTCGCCATGTTAGTAAAGAACGATTCATCCTTCCTCACAAATTGTTTTTTAGTAGACTTTTTTATCTAGGGAAAAATGTCATTATTTTTTGTATTTGAAAAATGTGTTTCGAAGTTATTAGGTGGTCGTTTAGCTATCTTACAGTTTTGTTTAAAATTCAATAAAATAGGTTTTATTTCGATTATTATCTACACGTGTCGTTAGAATCATTGGCGAATAAGACACAGGTTTCCTCGAATTCCCTCGATAGATCCGGCTAAGAGACGCTGCCTCGTGGAAGCCCACGCGCGTTGAGTCGCTCCTGACATCCTTTATTTCACCTGTAGCTCAGATAAAATGTTCCATTGCTACGAATTGTTCTATAACCTTCAGGTATTATTGAAAACAGCAGTGCACACACTGCGCGAACCTGCCAGTTCCGTTCTAACTAATATCGCATCGCCTCGTTAAATTTTAAGAGTTTAATTTTCATTATAGTGTGAGACGAGCAAAATTTAAAAAAAGCGGCCAAGTGCGAGTCGGACTCGCCCATGCAGGGTTCCGAATCAACAAGTAACATAATATAAAAGTTCTTGTAGTTCGTTCTAACTTTGATCGATGTTTTAGTAATAGTGAAAGGGAAATTGCGGTTTACGATTTATGACGTATTAAAAAAAACTACTTACTAGATCCCGTTCAAACCAATTTTCGTTGGTAGTTTGCATGGTAATGTACATCATATATTTTTTTTAGTTTTATCGTTCCCTTATTTTAGAAGTTAGAGGGGGGGGGACACACATTTTACCACTTTGGAAGTGTCTCTCGCGCAAACTATTCAGTTTAGAAAAAAATGATATTAGAAACCTCAATATTATTTTTAAACACCTATCCATAGATACCCTACACGTATGGGTTTGACGAAAAAATTTTTTTTAGTTTCAGTTCTAAGTATGGGGGACCCCCCAAAATTTACTGTTTCCTTTCTAATTTTTTGTGAAAATCTTAATGCGGTTCACAAAATACATCTACTTACCAAGTTTCAACAGTATAGCTCTTATAGTTTCGGAAAAAAGTGGCTGTGACATACGGACGGATGGACGGACGGACGGACGGACGGACAGACAGACATGACGAATCTATAAGGGTTCCGTTTTTTGCCATTTGGCTACGGAACCCTAAAAACGGTACTACGGTAGTATTTATAATGTCCTTGGGGACGAGAGCAAGCCTTGGTTTGAGCAAAACTTAGTAACTTCATTAAAATTTGACGTCGAAAAGTGATTTGTGTAATCTTATTTCAAATAAAACATTTTAAATTTTGAAATGTTTTTTTTTGAGATTTACATTTAGGTAGTAGTTTTTTTAAGAAATTCAAATTATCCGAAGTATCGTTACACGTGTCATGTCTTCGGCGTATTAGACTCGGTTTCTCGAATTCCTTCGGTAGATAATTTGATTCACAGAAATATTGTCGTTTTCTGTGTTGTGATGTCCTACAAATAAATGTTTTTTGATTTCTGAAATAAAAGATATCCGTCTTCTCTGCCTCGTGGAAGCCCACGCGCGTTTATTCCCTTATTGTTTGTTTCACCTGTAGCCCTGATAAAATGTTCCATTTCTAATAAATGTTCTCTATCCTTCAAGTATTATTGAAACTATGAGGATTTTATATAATACGAGTAATTAGCATTAATATTCAGTAAAATCACGGCAAAGACTCTGAACACTATAGAGTCAAGTAGTCTGTTTATTTATTTCTCTATTTTACCACACGCTTAATTATTGTTCCTTTTTTTTTATTTAATTTAATTTACTTTGCAAGACTTCAACATTTATTTTTAAGAAAGACATGCTAAGAGTTTAATATATGCATTGGGTTGAATGAGTCTTAGAACTCAAGGATACGACGACGCCCCGCCGCGAGCTAACTGGAGGATCTTGATTTTATTGTTCGCTGTTATCTGCAGACAAAGACTTATTAGCAGAAAGGACTCCGCTTTTCAGACCCTGACAACTCTTAAGTACCCCGACGATTAAGTAGCTACAGTTAGTGACGAGTCAATAAATATACCGCACGTGCATAGGCGAACGCGGCAAACCAAAAATTTTTTATGTACTGTAAAATACCTAAAATTTTTCTTATTTTTCGGTAGTACTATTTATTTTTCTGTGACCATACTTTTCTTTACGCAGGTGTAATTTCGGAATACAACTAAAGCCGTTGGTCCCGGCTACTATATACGGATGTACTACTTATTATACAGAAGTCTTAAGCGGCTTATTAATTTTGACATCAGGGTTTGTGAGATATATTAACCTCGAAACCCACACGCTAAGCAAGAAATGAAATTTCACTCCCGATAAGCCTCTATACGTTTGTACGTACTATCCAAAATTTCGAATACGCATTGCGTGAATAAGTCTCTGCGATTGAGATTGTCACTGCGCCAGAAACAGCCAAGAGGGTCTTTCTAGTTATATTGTCTGCGGATTTTACAGCTAGAGGGAGCGAATCGTTTCGTCATTACCATAATTCAAGGACTACAAGCCCCGACTCAGAGACAATCTGTTTGTTCAAGAGATTTGCAAATGAAAAATTTAGGATTGTCAATTTTGTGATAGCAGCGAGGAGATAAAATAGAAGCTAAATAAGTAAGACTTATTCAAAAGGAATAAAAAGAGTAAAGAAAATAGAAGGCGCATAAAGTTAACGTTCCGTTCAATAATTTTATACCTATATATTCGTTCTCTTCATTATAATTTTTTCAGAAATTCAATAATAATCTTTTATTTCAATAAAAAGACGAAGTACGCGGGGCTTACCTAATACCCTGTATAATAACATGTGTTACCTTTCAATATAAAACATATACCAGCATCTTGTATCAAAAATAAGCTTTTGTACCCTGCCGAGTGTAAAAGATAAAACATATACCAGCATCTTGTATCAAAAATATGCTTTTGTACCCTGGCGAGTGTAAAAGAACACATCTCAAAGGCGTGTTGATACTTCCTCTTTCATTTTTTAGGTTTTGGATAATCTGATACACAAAGAACAGATAAACCTACTTATCTTTTAAGGTGGCTTCTCACTGCGCGTGCTACTACGCGCCGCGCCGCTCCACGCGCATGGACGCGCCACGCGACACTCCGCGCCACCCAACGGACCTGGCGCGGCGCGGCGCGTGCCTTCTAGCTTCAAACCTCAGTTTGATTCAGTCTGTTGAGCGCATATGTCTTGTGAGTCGAATTGCCACCTCCAGCCATGGAACGAGTTCAATAGGCAGGTATACGCCGCGCCGCGCGCGCCCGCGCCGACACGCGCGAGCCTTATATGAAGACCCTTTTGATCTGTTTATAGGCACAATAGACACGGAACCGGGGTAACCGCAAAAGGAACTGTAAGTGGGCTGCTAGATATTATTTGTTACGCCTTGTGGGTGTAAGGTTCATAGCCTAAGAAAAGGGTAGCAATGTTTAAAGAATTATACTCCCTGTGTGTACTGTTCCATTTCTTTTTTACTTCATTCTCCAGTCAGTTATATTGTAAGCACGATATAATGGATACAATTATGGGACATAGTACCTACAGGGCATGTCCAATCAATAGTTTTAGGCAATTTTCCCAAAGCTTTCCTCCCATATCGTTTTAATCACACTAACACACTAATACTCGTATTATAAAGGCGAAAATTTGTGAGTGTGTGAATTTGTATGTTTGTTACTTCTTCACATCTAAACGGCTGGAGCGATTTTAATAAAATTTGGTATAGAGTTAGCTGACACCCTAGATTAACACATAGTCTACTTATTACCGCGGGAAAATACCTCATTCCTACGGGAAAACTTGTAAACGCAGGCGGAGCCGCGGGGCGGGAAGAAGAAGGAAGGAAGTACACTATAAATAGTGGTTCCAGTTGAGAGAGTCTCATTAATTTTAAAGATTTTCGTGCCCCATTTGTTTTATGATTGTCTGTGATTGTTTCAAGACTAGGTCTCATAAACGCATCACGTCTCTGAACATCAAACATAATACAAGGAAACACAACGAAACGGGGCTACCTAAAAACATCGCATTACCAATGTCGATAAAGCTGTAGCGAGACGACGCGATTTGTCGCCACGCGGCTGTATACGCCAGTGCTTCCCAAACTGTGCGAGGGCGCTATATAGCTTCAGGGGCGGTAAAATAAATAAAGCATAATCTCGGCCACAGCTGCGCTGTGTTAAACAAGGAAAGCAGACGGCTGGGGGCTTCGTGACCCTGTTTTTAGGTGACATATTAGTACTACTTATTTTTACTAACCAAAAGATATTAGAGTAAATAAGTGGTTCTGTTTCAATTTTACTTCAGAGTTTTATTAAAGAAATGACGAGACACTGAACATTGATTTTGTGATTTACGATTACGATGTGGTAAAGAAAAATAAGGCAAACGAAATTAGTTAAAATCTATACAGAAATCACTATCTATTCTTGTTTTATTTGTGCCCAATAAGATATTATTAAACAACAAACAATATATAAATACTTTAATTCTGCAACTTAAAAACGCAAAGATTTACCGCATCACTAGGCCAAAGTTTTCGATTATCACCTCACCTCACTTGAGCTTACAGAATACTAAAAATCGTACATGCGAGTTTGCGCTCGAAGTGACTGTGAAAATCGAAATGAAAAGTGAGATGAGTTTTAAATTTTACAGAATAGCTCTCCAGATATGTAGATCAAAAAGTTTATGCGCGAGACAATAATTTATTTCAAAGTGGGTGGTAGTTTGGGAAACTCTGCTAGAGGGCAATCCAAATGTACAGCTACATCTGTATAGCTGCGATTGCGCTAAGTATCTATAGACGTAATGGAGGGCCCGTGTAGAGCTGCGGATTTGCCGGGACTATTTTACGGGACAGTTGCTTTCCGGAACAGCCGGCGTAAGTTTGGACTCGTGAACTGTTGAGCTTATGTTAATGCTATTATTTTATTTGTGTACTTGCTTTAATGGTTGAGCACTAAAATATATTTTGTTGGTTTGGTTCAAAGTGGATTGTGAAAAAGTGAGCTGAGAATGGTTTTGGTTTGAGTTAGATGTTTTACACAGATGAATGTTAGTTCTTTAGTTTTCACACCGTCCTTATTTTACCTCTACACCTACAAGTCTATTCAGTGGTGTTGGAAGTGGAACCAACAAAATAACAAAATGAATATTCCATAACATTAATAAAAACTTAAATGTCTTTTGTCTCACAAATTGTATGCTAGCAATAGCAATACCTATAATATGTGTATCATATTTTGACGCTCGTGTGAGAATGTGTTGTGTTCTTACAAGATGACGCAAAATTTTTGATAATTTTTATTTTCGGGTTCAATCAAGTGTACATCTTACTGATACCGGAAAAAATCGGTTCCGGCGCGTCCCTACCCGTTCTATCCGGGCGCAATTTATCAGGTTCTCTTTCCTCTCCCCCCGCAACCCGCCTAACCCACTTATCCCGTTTATGTAATCCACACAACGGCAAACACTTCAATTTAGATTTTTTCAGATATGATTCTTTACGCGGGCATATAATGGTCTTTTTGTGAATGTGCACGAATATAGACACTAGAATAAATACTTAGTTAGTTTACAATAGTTTATTGCACAAACGACAAGATAATATTAAAACTACATCCTATAAGAGTCCACTGTTGGACAAAAACGTTTCCTTTGGAAGGGAAGTGTTGCTAGAGCCCCTAGCCTAGGAAGGGGGGGAGAGGAGATTCGCAACTGGGCAAGCTGTTACCATGTATGAAATATTAAGTTCTTTCAGGTACCCAACCTTAATTCAAACATTTTGCTAAACGGAGGTTTCAGTTTACCCTGTGACCTAGGTAAAAGTGTGTTCGTCTCTTTAGGGAAAAGTCGTCTTTACGCATGATACTTAAATTCAAAAATCGGCTGAATAGTTCGAGAGTTTTCGCAAGACATCAATATTTTTCCGGCTCTTACATGTCTAAATTTCTTTTAAGCGTGGGTGTATAGATGCTGATGCTCATGTGAGCGAAACTAGTTGGGTTTCAAAATAAAAATATATAAGTGAAACTAGTACAAGTGTTTTTCAAAAAACTATGAATACAATGGAGTCTCACCAAGCGCCAACAATCGCAAGTATAAAAAAAATGGGTGTATAGAGATTCCTTTTCTCGTGTCTATTAGATATTCAGCTGTATGGTTTCTTTTCAATTTGATCCACCTACGGTTTTCTACAAAATCGACGTAATAACTCAAACGATATCATATGTGATTTATTTTCTTTCTTGTGGGTTCTCTATTGCTGATGGGATATCTAACTTCGAGGAATAGCCAACATACGATCGTGTCAACATATCGTGAAAACTATGAATAATGGAATAGGAAAATGGAATAGGTACAGGATTCGTGGTACAAACAGCGCGCAACACAATACTGCTACAATTTTCGGATATACGTAGTGACATGACATATGACAACATGTTCTAGTCCTGTGTAGATTTGTGGTAACTGACAAAGACACTAAGTAAAATGTTTTGTTGGTAAAATATTGTAATAAGTCTACTTAATAGCAATGAATGATCTCAAAATAATATACCATACCCTATTCAATGGATTATTTGAAACAAAAATTATCGTCCTAAGAACTAGCTATATGAGCAATAATTAATAAGGTATGACAGAAGTAGAATTGCTGTGGGCCAAGTTATACAGATTTCAAGATTTACAATAATTTTATCGTTACAATTCAATGTAGTTCACTCACTCAGTGAACTACATTGTAGCTGCTGTACGCTGGGAGCTGCACCGTAGGTCACTTTTAAAAGTAGCCCAAAATTATCTCCTTTTATTGTAAAGCTACTATCTGCAGCTTTGTTTTACAATTACAAGCAAACAATGAAGTTTATTGTCTATCTTTCATTACAAATCTACGAATAAGAATGTACGTGAACATACTCCTGTAGTCAAACACAGCGAAAATTTAAATATTTGGGGTAATAAGGTTTAATTTCGCTCAAGGTGGATTTGATCTAATAATTAATATTTTAGATCTAAGTTCAGTGGTGCATTCGAAGCCTTTGTGAAAGCAATTCGCGTTAACTAACAGGGAATACCGAAATGGAAGTGACGGTTAGACACAATTCAGATTATCTAAACTAGTGACTAGAACGAGTAATTGGATAGTTCGCTGTGCTCAAAATGGATAATTTCCAACTAGCTTGTTAATAGAGAGCTGAAATTATTAAATCATACCTAGCTTTCTATAATAATACACAGTTTTTTCCGTAGAAATTAAGGTATTTTTCCGAGATAGCATATGTTCTTCCCAAAAATCTATTCTGACTTTGTACCAAGTTTCATTAATCGGTTCTGTAGTTTGGCGTGAAAGCGTAACAAACAGACAGACAGACAAAGCTACTTCCGCATTTATGATAATATAATATACCCTAGCTAGATAGTAACGTGTACCCGCTTTCCTTATTATTGGTCATAAAGTTTCTTTTTGAGACATTGCGGTATTTGGATCATAAATATAATGAAGCTTTTTTAAAATATTTTTATTAAGTTACAAACAGTCACATCACAATATATGGTAATTTTTATATACTATTGTTATGGAACAGACCTATAGTTTCCTTAAAGTAACTAATCTTAGTAAACATTGGGCATGTGCATATAAATATGAATAAACTTTAAAAATAGTAAAACTCAACTGAAAGCATAAACAGAAGGAACAGCAATTAATTACAAATATGTTACTTGAAAAACTTAGCCAACTAAAAATAATGATGGTTTAAATATTTTTATGATCCACAATTATCATTTAGATTTTACTAAACAAATGTAAGATTTAATGAGCTTTCTTCTTGAAGTGAGATAGTAGTCGCTGCACATCACGACAAATGAATCGCGTTTTGCGTTTGAATCTTCCAAGTAACAGTTTTTAAAGAAAAAAAATATTAAAAAGACAACTAATACCTACTTAAATTATACAACAATATACATTATACCGTATTACAAAAATAAAAATGTTTTGAACAGGTATGTTATTTTTTGTATGGTTTTTTGTTCAGTATAATATGATTTTATTTTACGTTTCATGTTGTCATTATCTCAAATTGAACTACGGGTTACCGTTTTGCACACCCGCCGTTTCTGTTTCTATTACTTCTCTCTCACTTAAGAGATGAATCTGAAAATATTTTCGTTTCATCCAAATGCCATATTTATTTACTTTTGAGGGAAGTGGGCGAAAGTTCGTGTTTCTTCAAATAAATTATATTTGACCTGCGGGGTCTGTAAACAACTTGTTTATGTAATTTTAATACCTACAGTATCATTATCCAATCTTACGACTTGTTTACTACAAGACTCATTGGAGCCGTCAAGGAGTGTAGTAGGCTATTACGCTGCTTGACATCTTAGCTTTCAATGCCCTAATTTCCCGCTGGTTCAAATCAACTTATTCAAATAGTGAAATTGGACTTGAATCGTTGCAACGTTGGCAGTTTGAAAATCAATCCCCGGATAGCGGAGTCGCCTCGCATCCAGAATGTGGCTGTATGAACGAGTCAACAAGTACCTAGGGAGGGGAGCGTGCCACGGGGTGGCCTGGGCTGCCAGACACTGCACATTTTGTTATTATTGTAGTAGTTTTTGGTCCATTTCTAACTGAGATAATAATTTTAATTTTATGGCGATTTTTGGTATTAATATAAATTGGTTAAATTACACTACACATCACATAAAATGCAAGAGGACAGTGTTTTAATAAGATTAGGTAACATGGACGGACACTATAAACGAGTTAGGACAAAAAGCATTTTATAAGTTTTATTACGTCGGTTGTTTTAGGAAAATTGTGAGAAAATTTTAGCTCACCAGTTTGTATAAGATTAAGTAGTAACGGTTTGTTTTTATAAAAATCTTTGAAGAAATCTGATCTAGATAGGTGGTAGAAGTGAAGAAAAAAAGTTGTATTAATCTATATATAATATAAAAATGAAACCCGTTTTCCGTTGTCACGACATAACATGAAAACGGCTTGACCGATTTGGCTGATTTTTTTTTTTAATGTTTGTTGAAGTCCAAGGATGGTTCTTACGGAGAGAAATTAAAAAAAAAAACCTCATTCCCACGGGAAAAATGTTTAACGCGGGCGAAGCCGCGGGGCGGAAAGCTAGTATTCGAATAAATCTTAAACAAATAATTTGATCTAAAACCTCAGTAAATAGGAACAAGACTGATTAACAAAAAATATACAAAAATATTGTCATTCCGCTGAAACACCCTGTAGAAATCAGATGTAAATTGCCCCGCAAGACATACGACATACAAGATACTGAATTACCATACGAAATTGAGGTCGAACTAATAAAAACATGTTGGTGGAATAGATAGAGTGAAGCTGGCAACCCAGGGAGGGTGCACCCCAGCCCCCTCGCAGGGGTACAGATTCAACTGGTGCAATGCGGCGGTCTGGCATCCCCGCGTCCCCGGGGGTTTGTTTTTGCTATTGTATATCCGCAGGCACTAGACGCCGACCTGGCTTGCTTGGCACGCTGGCACGCTGGCACTCTGGCACGCTGCTGGCACGCCACTCAGCCTCATTTCAGAACGCTTTGAGATTGAACGAAAATCTTACTGGCTTAATTAAACATGACGCGCCTGTTCTGAAGCAACAATTTTACAATGTTTCGCGAAATAATTTTATTTTTCAACTCAATCCATACTGGTTCTACAAATTTGTTTTGATTTAACCTACGTATGAAGAAATAAAGGTGTTGCTTAATCCCCGCATTTGGCGGCGAGCAGAAATACTCCAAATTCTAAGACAAATAGCTAATCGATGCTTCTATATTTGGTGTATATTCAAACAGATGCAATACTCCTGCAGTAGAATCTTTTTGCCAAGTATATGTGACTGAAACGCAATAAATGCATTTCAGACTGCTGTATTCCATTATTCGCAATGAACGATAATCCGACGCCTCCCCCATCCCACATTCTATTATTGATTAATTTCATTGCTTTTGTGGTATCTCCGACTTCACTGTATGACTCCTGTTCAGTAACTGTGTATCTCTGTTAAAATATTTGTATCTTCAGTTGAAATGAAACTTTCTCAATGGTTGTTTTTCTCAACGCAGCTGTTTACGAATTTTATTTACTAATCACCGTGAAATTGATCTGTTTATCCGCAACATAGTGGTAGTACTCATGAAACTGAACAACTTTCCCTAATGAACATAGGTTGAAATCTCTAAACTAAAATTTTACTTGTCATACTCTCCGACAGTCATGTGACTGATATTTATATGAAAATTTGAATATTATTTTTGAGATTTCAACCTTTGTTCTACCACTATGTTGCAGATATACAACCGGTTAAATTTCACGGTGTATAATTTTTCGTAGTAGGGTGGAGCCCGTCAAGTTGAAAACGAAAGTTTTCTAGTGAAGCATAGAGTATTTGTTGTAAGAGCTGAGTATTTTATATTGAGCAGTTTCTTACAATATGTAGTTAGCTTCTTAAAAAAAACTACTTTATGTGCATCTTTTGATCTCTGCGTATTTTCACGTAATTATTGTGTAATAATAACGTATGATTAAGTTTTATTTCTTATTTCATAAATAGAGAGTTCTTGTTCGAATCGAGAAACGAATTCACTGACATAGAAATGAACTAAGATTTTATGATATTATTATGAGTGAATTTTATTTCTTAATATTCTACATCCAAAAGGTTTACATGGTTGAGGTTAAAGGTATTAATCAGTATACGACGTAGCGGTATCCAAAAATATTTACCAAAAAATCTACCTATAAATTTACCAACGGTCGATCTACGGGTAACGTATTAACCTATTTGAATTTGGGCCTTGAAATTGTCGTATTGTATTACAATTGAATTGTCATTACGGTAATTTGACATGGACTTAGTAACATAGTTACACTATTGTAACTATACTTCTGTACTTAGTAATATAGTTAAAGACTTAAGAATAATTTTAACTATTTTAGAAAAATTGTGTCCATGATTTAAGTTTTAATATAAAAGATTTTCAGACTTTTGAAGAGGTAGGTAAAAGATAAGATGGATGTGTAAAAAGATAAGCAAGATGGTCATTTTCTCCTATTTAGGAAATTCGCTTATTATATTAACAAAGATTAGGAAGCAATTATCCATTGCTATTCTCAGCCAATTATCTCTAAGACTCAGAACGCGCAATTATCGCTGTGTCATTATTTCTGTTTACTGAGCCATGTCGCGTTATTTATTAAGAATATACACAAATATCGAAGATATTTACCTTCTTTTAATTTAACAATATTATTGTGGAATGATCAGTGCTAATTGGTTGTCGATTTATCAACGCTTTATTTAACTTATTAGAGTATAAAAATTATTGCTTTTTCTTTACATTTAGGAAGCAAGGGTACGAGTTCCGCCATACCATATTAATAATAATAAAATATATCTTTCAAAAAGGGCAATTACACGACACAATTCTTTTTAACTAAAATTTATACTCTAAACTAACTGAAGCATTTGCTTGAACTAGGAAGATGCTATGTTTCGTGCTGTTGTGATATTACATCGTCAATGTGTTTTAAATTTCGAATTAATATGTTGGTATTTACGTTAATTATTAGATCTCAAAAACATCGTGGAAAAACATGTGTGACTACTGTCAAAATACCATGAGAAACCCGCCATATTGAAATATCCTCCAATAGGATAACATTATACGCACGACAAATTATGTATATCACGTGTGCCATGCTAGGGTGGCTGCGAAGGAATTGAAATGTATTGGATATGTCGACCTTGAAACAAAGGTCACATTTTATCTTTGTGTAAAAGAAAAGTTTAAACAAAAACGTTTCGAGTCGTTTACGAGCTGAAAATTGTAAAGCCCTCGGTAACAGACAAAGGACTTGCTAACTCCCTCGCCGAGCAAACTTTGAGCCATTTCTCATAAGGATTCAGGAAAAAACGCTATTACAGTAAGCCAAGAGCGCATTAGCCTTATTTTCGGGATTCAGAGGAAAAAAGGGGATAATTAAGGTGTAGAGGCGTCGTCGGGTTTCTCTAAGTGATTATTTGCGGCGCTTATAAAAAAACATATCCGAAAAAAGTGAGACTAACTAACTACTAATATTTACACCACGTAGAGATAAGTCGATTCACTTTACATCTAGTTTTACTAGTTTGTAAATTATAGTTCGTTAATAGGTCTGTTTATAAATCTCCACCAAAGGCCTCCTACCTTATGAGCGTCGAACACTCTGGAATGTGATTTTATACATAACTTTTCAAAAGTGTGTGTTTTTTTATACATTACTAGCGACCTGCCCCGGCTCCGCACGGGAAAATGGTTATTGTGGGTTATCCTTAAGTATATTATGCATGTATTATACATATAAACCATCCTTTTGATTCAATCTGTCTATTAAAAAAACCGCATCAATATTGCGTAGTTTTAAAGATTTAAGCATACAAAGGGACATAGGGACATAGGGACAGAGAAAGCGACTTTGTTTTATACTAAGTAGTGATTATTATTATATGTGGGACATCTCACACACGGCCTGACCTCAAACTAGGCTGAGCCTGCTATGGATGTCAGACATCTGATGAACAAACATACTCGTATATATCAAAAGGTACACATTAAACAATATTTAGACACAAGGCAAACGTGTTCATTACACGAATGTTTGCTCTGTGCTGGATTCGAACCCGCGACTCTGTGCTTTGAAGACAGACATACTACCAACTTGGCTATGGGGTCGTCAACATAATGACGACTTTTACTTAAATGGTGAATATCGTATAAGTTGTTTTCACTTTCACTTATTACAAAGAGGCTGGAAAAATTGCGCTTCGCTTACCTATATATAAAAGAGAAAAAGAACTATAATAATACGGGTTGTTATTTTTCCACTTCTCTGACTTATTACGAGTATATCAACTTTGTTATTAATTCTGTGGGGCTAGTATGAAGTTTACTGCTTAAGTCAAGTAACTAAGGAAGATCCAAAGAGGTTGGAATAACAGCGCTTCGATTGCCACTTCTCTGGGAAGATCTAATCTTTCAGTTATTTTTAGTAAATTAGCATTATTTTAAGACGATAGAAATTCGGCATAGCGATCCGTACGAAATTAGATTTGCTTGTCAAAAAAAAACTTTTGTCCTAAGTGTATAAATTTGGGAATACAACTAATTTTAAAAGCCTCAGCTTATCGCGTCGTTATTTATCATAATCATCAAACATTCATTGCAGTCGATTCGTAAATAACTTATTACAGAAAAAATCTACAATACCTAAACTAGCTGTCCGACTCGCGGTTTTATTTCACCCGCATTTATTAGACCCATTAGAATTGCGTATTTGCCCTAGGCAAAAATAAAAACCATAAAAATCTTGTTCTTACAATAATAAAAGCAACTAACTATACGTAATCGAATTCTAGGCAGCCGATTCAAAGTTTTACAATTCATTTTTAGTAATAAGTATAGTTTTAATAATAATTACTTATTATTTGATACAAACTAATAGATGTTCATTTATTAGAATAAAATCCATTCCTAGATCGTACCATTTACTAATCTCATTTAAAAATAGGTGCAATAAATCGATCCGTGATTAATAAAGGTATTTATTATTAATTTTCCAATAACCGATTCGTGTTTCAAATCCTATCTAATATCAATCAGCAGTTATCGTCGAGCAATCAACCTGCCACGTTCAATTTCTTGGAACCACATCGCTTTGAACCATAGCTGTTATATTATTCAACTGCAATCATTGTAGATGGTTTGTTCATACCTACAACAGGCCACTCGACTAAGGTTATATTATCATTAGCATTCTGCGGCAGTCTACTGCTGGACATAGGCCTCTCCCAAAACGCTATTTGCCCCGATCTTCGGCCGCGCCCATCCACCTGCTACGACCCCCTTTCCGCAGATCGTCACTTCATCTAGCTCCATGCTATATCTTTATGCTGAATCTGATTCTTATTAGGGCATTAACAGGGCATTGTAAACTTAATGAACAGAATGGCATGTCTGAGAACCTTTTGTAGATAGTAAGAGGAAGCCAAGTACGTTAGAAATTAGTAATATATTACGGAAGTTTAGGTTATGGTAAGTAAGTTAGTAAAATGTGTATTTGCTTTATTAATAGTTCCATAAGCTCCAGCCTTTTTTTTATTTGTTCTAACCCTTGTGTCGGAAAAGTACGACCAATCAAGCTTTATCGGACTTGTAAGCACAAGCCACTTGATCATTAACTAAACATACTAGCTTTCCACTCGCGGCTTTGCCTGAGAACGATGTGTATTTATTGTCCGAAAAAACGAAACTGTGTCCTTTCCCCGGAAACGACGTTATAAGTACATTGTACTTGCCTTTCCCAAAGTACCAAATCACCTTGTTTTGTAAAGGTCATTTTCCCGTTTATACAATAAATAAAGTGTAATTTATTTACGTAACTAAAAATATTTTATTTACACCTACTTAGGAAATAGATGCTCAGATTACAGTTTGAACAGAACTAATTTAGTTTACTTCGGCCTCAGTAGATCTATATATACAAGATAGGATTAACCGACTTAGTCCGGCTAAAACTAGTTTATCCCGAGCCTGACAGGATCAACTCGGTTAGCCTAGGACAAACTAATAACATACTACATGACATGTGTTTTGTCGTTTGTACATCGTTTCGTCTATATTGTAAAAAACAGCGGCGCTCGACTTCTTTTAGCTTTTTATGAAATTACTATCAAATTGCATAATAACGATAATTGATTTGCCGACTGTAACTTCCGTTAATTTCAAGGTCTTAACTTCCGTTAATTTCAAGGTCTTTGAATAAGGGACATAAACGTGAGGTGCGTATATCTAGTTAAAAAGCCAATAAGAATAACATTTCAATAGTTATTTTTATTTTCAGGTAGATATATTAAATATCATGCTGAAACTTTTAATAACCATGCTTTCTTACCATCCAAATAATAATCTAATTTATGGTAAGATTTTTTACATTAGGTTCGGTTATACAAAGCATTTGATCCTTTTTTTTGGTAGATTTACAATATCATCTGGTAAGTATATCATAAGATCTGGTAAAATCATATTCTTATTCAATAGTAATGTAGTCTTCCTCTTCGTCGCATCAGTAACTGCAATACCGGTGCAAAATAAACTAATTCCACTACGAACAAAAGCTATCGGGAACAAAACACATACAAAAGGAAGAATTCCTTTGAGTATTCCAAACTACCATTGCAATACCCGAGCTCGGTTTCTTACTCAACAACTTTCTTACTGAATAAACACTGGATATTCTTTATTCGTAACTTTTCTTCGTCTTCGCTTCAGTGTATCTTTAAAACGATAAAAAATATAGAATTAAGGACTGAGAAGGAAAGAGAAATAACTCAAAAATTAATCAATTTTAAAATATCGTGTACCGTGTGCAAGGATCCGCGTCCGTCTTTTGTTTTTGTATGCGCGACGCACGACGACGTCGATCGAAATATGCTAGTGTGGGATGTCTCTATAAGTACTACCATAGTACTACGTACAACTAGTACTTATAGGATCCTTGATCGTGTGTTTGTTGGAAAGCACGTCAATCGCATGTATCAATCAATCGATTTTTCACTGATGGAACTAGGGAGATTTTATATTATTTACGAAGGTGCGATATGATGATGTACAATCGACACGTCAGTATCTTCACCGAATCATGGAAAAATTCAATTAGACAATCCAACCGTACCACGGTGGACGAGGTAGGTGTAATCAAAGTTGTACCTATTACCTAATTCTCGGTTACAACTTTGGCCAATGTCAAGCTGCTCTATAGCTTAGCGCGGTAAGTCCATCTAGCGCTACTGAACTATTTCTTACAGGATAATATGTATAATATAGTAATATAATATAATAAATAATAAGTATAATATGTATTTCTACTTCACAATATAACCTTTAAAACTCGAATAGTGTAATTTGTTGTTCCCACGGGATTATTTGTATAAATAGGTCGGACTAACCGGTTTAAGATTCGGTTTACTTCTTTTATAAAATTCATTTCTTATTGAAACCCATGTTAGAAAATAAAAGCAAAATCAGATATCTGCTTATGATGATGATACTTTTTAAAAGTTGGTGAAAAACAAGTGACTACCGTTTATTCCCCACAATAGCAAATCTCGCTCGCTTGCTCGCTATATTGGATTAAAAAAAAAACGAAACATTAAATTTTGAAATGCACTTTGGACTAGGTATGTTGGCGATGCAAATATTAGTTCTGATGGAAGTGCTGAAACGTAGGATAGTATTAAAACCGCCCCCGGCTGGTTCGTTAGCGCAGCAAATACACTGCTGAATTTTGTACGAAAAATATAGTACAGCTACTAAGAAATACTTTGAGCAATTTTCATATCAATCTAGTGTACACTCTCTGAATGTACCTATAGCTAATGAAGCTACGTAGTTTTTTTTTAGAGTAGTTTGAATCTACGTATTATGCACACTTTGAGAACGTGGCTTGAGGGCGCGCTGCTCTATATTCAATGAATGAACCCACCCATGAAACTGAATATCTTTCCCAAAAAACATACTTTAATCCCTCAAAATCAAAATTAATTAACTTTTCATACTAAGTAGTTGGTCACGTGACACAAGTTTGTATAAAAAGTTGAATATTAATTTTGAGATTTGAAGGTATGTTCCTTGGAGAAAGATATTCAGTTTCATGGATGGGTGGGTTCATCCATTTAAATATTGTGCGCTAATAAATTTATGCTGAATATATACCTATAAATCAAGGATACAACGGTAGTACCTTAGAGTATAAATAAAAAAAATGGGGTAGTACTTATGTAACATCCTTGATATAATTTTGAGAAGAGTCTGTCAAAAATTACTTTTTTCTCTGTTGAATGACAGGATACTACCGTACTTCCTAAAATCCTTGATTGAATGCATGTTGAATGACGGTATTTTTTTGTCGTGTTCATTTAGATCATTGTCTCACCACTAGTCAACTTTTGTTCTAAACAAAGTTTAAACTTTTAAATTCATGAATTGTTTGTAGAAAACCTATCCGGAATGAAAAATGTATATTTGAAATTTATTTATTTATTTAAATTGGCTAGCCAACATAGTACATATTATATACTTTTAAACATTATGTGCTTACAGTAATTTTTCCAATATTGCACCACACTTGTAGGCTAATACAACATGCTGTACTACATACACATCAATACATACATATAATCGCCTTATCCGACTCCCCTATACATAAAGCAGTAACTCAGTTTCAACAAGCTTACTGAACAACTATAATTTGTACTAAAACTTTTATAGCCGAAAAATAACCAGCAGCACAGCGTTTACCCAGATTAGGGATTCTCGCAACATTGTTTATCGAGCGTCTCCTTTCAGTATTTACTAAACCTTCATTTACACCCTCATTTTACAATAGAAACGTGTCATTTTAGCAGTAAACAAACTAACAAAGATTATGAGACGTGCCATTCTCCATAGAATTAGTGCAATCCTCTAAATCCCGCAAAACTAAATCCGAACGACTAACAAACAAATACATACTGCGAAAGCTTTTCCCATTCCCGATCGTGGGGATTGCGTACTGCAAGGAATAAATGAACAAACTAGGAGCAACGAACCGAGTATTCTCTAAACAATCGCTAGCAAATAATTGAACAAATAACACTACGAACGTTGCTGGCTGAATGGAGGAATCTACAGTAAAAACTTATATTTTTTATCCGGCATAACCGTTACGAGCTCCGTGGAAATACATCTTGTTTACTTTACATGGGCATCCATGTTTATATTTTAAATACGAGTATATCCGTGAATGGCGTATCACCATTTGCAGTTAATATTTTTGCTGTGACTAAAGCAATTTGTGGTTTACAAGAAATTGAATTCTCAAATAAAACGTAAGGACCTCTTACCCCGGCTGGCTAACTTAACCGTAGTTGTTGATTACACGAATGGAGTTATACATTAGAATTGCTTTTTAATTAAAAATTAACCCGTCGATCTCCATCCCCCTTCCCCCTACTGTAACCGCTTTGTCCAGCGGTGGACTGTTGCAGCAACACCATCACTTTAGTTAGTCCTAAACGGGACAGGAGTTCTGAGAATGCTTTAGACAGAATAGGCGAACAACAGAGATAGAATACACGAAACACAGGTTACAGGCTACAGTAAGATATTTCAACGCAAAAGGAGAATATTGAGATACAAAAAGAGTTATAATCAAAATTAAAAATGTTGCATTATGTAAACTCGGATTAAAAAGGATTCTATTTCTGTGTAGTAAAGCTATTGATTTTTCATGTCTACGCCATATGTGGCGTATATTATACTCTAATTGTATAATAATACAATTCTGTTTTGTTGGTAATTCGTTATTTTATAACTACTTACTTCTTCTTGTTTTATTTTTTTTAAATAAAGTCTTTCTTGCTATCGTGTGTGTTTCGAGGTTAACCTACCTCACAAACCCTGTCGGAATTATAGAACCGCCTAAAATACCGCCGTAAAGCACTAAGCTTGATGCTTTTAAAAACTGCTGATAAAAATTGCCACTACATGACGTTAAATAAATTTTGGAGAATTTTGGTGGAGGCGGTAGGTTTGGTGTAGGGACGCTAAAGGCTAAGGAAGGAAGCATAACCTGGTACAACGAATTTATTTGGCGCTCCAGCCCCACTAACATGCCCGGTCCACGCGTGACAGGTATAATTTTGTCGTGCGTATTCTCTTATCCTATTGGAGGATATTTCAATATGGCGGGTTTCTCGCGCGACAAACTTTTGTCAAAGCATTGCATGTTACGGATGCAGTAAGCTTACTACGTAACGCGCAAAAAGCTCGCAAAGGTGTCAAACTTGACATAATGACCATAATAAATAGTTCTGTTACGCAGCTAGCATAATGTTCACGCTCCCATCAGATTCGTTGGAGGTTTTTGACGTCGTTTTATTTATTACTAGCTTTCGGCCCCGCGGTCCCCGGCTGCCCCGCGTTAACAGGTTTTCCCGCGGTAAAAAGTTGCCTATGTGTTATTCTGACGTTTAAGCTATATTATTGTAAAGTTTCATTAAAATCCGTCCAGTAGTTCCAAAAATTTGCGTGTACTAACAGACAGACAGACAGACGGACATTTTTCTCAAAACTTGTATTTTTGTGGTCAGCTGCACTCCTTTTATCACCTACAATCAGTTTTTTGAAAAACAAATCAATGTACAGACACGCCGATTCTTTAGTTTGTATTATAGTATAGATAGAAGAAGAAGAAGATAGACGACTATTTTGAATGTATTTGTGTGAATACTGTTTTCGTAGTAGGTACTATATTGTTGCCTTGTTCAAAAGCGTTCATAATTTATACTACAAATATAAATAATTGATTATCCGTTGGAGAAATGATTGTACACTATTAAATCAAAAGCTTTTGCTTTTATCAAGCCCATTGCAAACAAAATGCTAACTTCACAGTTTTCATTACAACTAATTGCATTTAATATGTATAAAGTTTCATTTAACGATCAAATATTTACAGGATTCTAGGAAACAGACTGAAAATAATGAACGTTAATTTTACAATTCCGAGATACGTTGCAAAACCAGAGAATAGTGCTAATTCAGCATTATTCTGTTAACCACCTGAAAATGGTACACAGCAGCGCTATTATTCCGTCAGCTACAAAATTAATTACAGGTTGCTTCGGAGAACTAACGACACTGCTCTCAGCCCAACTTTGATTACCTTTAGATAGAGTTTACTTAAGATAGAGTTTGTATAGAGGTAGAAAGTTTTTTATTGGCCTTTATACGCGTAGCAAAATCTACGTTATAGAAGAAAAATACGAACGGTTTTACCAGAAAACAGTTAAACAGGAGTTCAACGCGTGTCTGATATATCTTGTATGAAAATAGTCATTTATAAGATTTTATAGACATGCGTTGTCAAACTTTTTTATGGTCAGATCAAAAGCATCGCTCATTTGGAATCGACGACGACGCATTTCATTTAAAGTTTGTTTAAGATGAAAAGCGACAGGAAGCGATAGCATTTTGAATAATATAAACAGGATTGTACTACGACGAAGTTGATGTGGCTGCCTCAAAATAATAAGACCTCGTCACTTTTTTAAACACCCTTTTATTCAGTCACATATAATATTAAGAATATTAAACCATTTAAACCGCCAAATTAATAGGGGGAAAGGGACCTTTCTCTTAACTCCCCAACTATCATGAACTATCCTGTCCAGGCGTGACCTGGAGCATGGTCCAAGAAAACAAGGTCTCACAATTAGACCACGTGACTGACACAAGCCTACGTCATTTTTCGCTGTTCATTCTTGTCTATTACACGCATTCGACAAGGATGAATAGGCAAAATTACGTAGAAATGACGTAGGCTCGTGTCAGTCACGTGGTCTAATATTGTAAGACCTTGTTTTCTTGGACCATGACCTGGAGCAGGAAGACGTCAAAATCCAACTGACACAATCTATGAAAATAAATATGCCTCAAAACAGATTCAAAAGAATACTCGTATATTTGCAGCCAGGCCGACAAGCAAAAAAGATAGCATGACCAATGCCACAGTACCACAGTAAACTGCAAATTGTACGAGAAAATAATATAATTTTTTATATTTATTTATCAGTACAGAGCGACTACGATAATTAGGTCGCCTCATCCGAATAAGAGCTTACTCAGAGCAGACTACGACCAGATAAGTAAAACGTATTACTCAGACATGCGGTCCGTGAGAGATATTTCTTACAGTGTATCCTTCAGGGCACTGCCTGTATTTAACTCGGGTTAAGATGGTGGCTGAAACGGACACTATCTAACTAGAGTAAAGAGCTGCATGAATTGTTTTGTATAGTAGTTATAAAACTACAAATATTACCTATGCTCCTGTATCTGCAAGTCAAAAACGCAACGCAAATGGTAACCACGGAGAGGCATGACGTCATACTGAATACCAGGGTTCTTTTACCCAGATAATTTCGCAGCCATACCAATGTTACCGATATTGTCCGAAGGAAAGTTAAACTTAAATGGCAGTGGGAGGGGCAAATTGCGCGTAGAACTGATGGTCGTTGGGACAAATAGGTTTTCGAATGGCGGCCGCGCGCCGGAAGGCTTAGCGTAGGCAGGCTCTCCATAAGGTGGACCGACGATCTGGTGAGGGTCGCGGGAATCTGCCAAATGCGCAAAGCGCAGGGCATGGTTGTGGAGATATTTGAAGGAGGTCTATGCCCAGTAATGGACGTCTTTCGGCTGAAATGAGAATGATGATGATGATTACATAGATATACTTTAAAAAAGAGTAATTTAAACCGCGTCTAATTACAACTACACGCTCGAACGGAGAATCGAACACAGAACGCTATTACTCGTTGCCAATCTCTTCCCACAAACTTCCAGCTAGTTCATCTTCCAATAAAGAAGCTCAAATAACTTCTGGGGTTTGAATAGTGGTCTATCTGTCATGTTAATCGGTCGTGTGGTCAATAGATTGAGCTTGAGACACCGACCGCTGCGGAAGTTAGCCCGAACAATTAATCCAGGGAATCTGTTGAGGGAGTCTTAAGTCTTAACTTGTAACCAGCCTGTAATCCACGTTACCGTATCTAAGTGAATCCGGCTTTGGGTCACTGCTGATGTCCTGATGTATGTAAAGTGAGGTTAACTTTCATTTAGAAGTTAGGCAAGTTAGACTTACCTTTAAATGTGTGACGTGAGCAGTGTTGCAATAAATCACACAGAGTTTCTATCACATATTAAATATTAAACCATTTTAGAAATGTTTTGAAAACGAAAGATGTGAAAAAAATAAGTATGCCTTTAATTTCTATAAAAAATAAAACCGTTAATCTAAATTTGTAGAAAGAAATTTACACATTTCTTTCTCTTATTAGTTCAATTTTTATTACGGATCCAGTTTACATAAATTACTTCCATAACATAAAATAAATGAGGATCTCAAATTAGTAGAAATCAATCGCCATACTCAGACTTAAAGTTCTGATGTCATTGAATGTTTTCCTAAAATCTATTAGATGACAAAAACATGAATATGACTTTGTTTTAAAAAACCACCGTATCTGCATCGATTGTGTAAAGCCCAATACACACGTAGCTATAATCTATATTAATATGCCCAGTTATATCTCGCCACCACACACGGTAGCTGCATTGAAATATATATCTTCACCCTTACTGCGTCCACTTACGGAATACCTATAATAATATGTCGAAATTTGTATTGGGCTTATTGTTTCTAATTACTTCGTACCTATGCTAGTAGGTACAGGTATACCTCGCTTCACGCGTTTTTTTTATATTCGCGCTAATTTACTTAGCTTTACACGAATTCAGTGATTGGTTCTCTGGAGTCAGTCCATAGAAAATGGTGATGAACGTAATTAAAGACTTTTGCTTGTTCGCATGAAAATAGCAACTCAAAAAATTTTAATATATTTTTTGTAACCTTAAGTAAAGCAATAAAAGTACTTTGGTACATTTTATTTGTTATTTAGCGAAATTTACTCGGAACATATCCCTCGCGTTAAATGAGGTATTAAAATAGACATGTCCGAGAGATGACAACTGTGAGGCCAGCGGACTTGGGTCAGTTCCCGAAAGCTTCAGTGGTTGTTTGCAAACAAAGGGCCCTCAAACTTCTCAGAATCGTCCTAAATACACAGAGCATTGAAAACTAAGCGCGCTAACTTGCTATCCGCAAGTCAACGTAACCATAACCAGACATTTGGCGGAGGACTTTACAGAATTCTTATTGTCTATCTACGAGTACCTTTATTTTAGATCGACCATTTTCAATTCACGGTATTCATTAATTTTGAGAGTTCTTATTGAAAGTTTACTAAGTCAGTGCTTCTTTTGTGGTTGTACCTAAATACCTGTTGATATTGTAAATCTGTCAGACAAAAGGTTTAAATGTTATGTGAAACAGTCTCTTTTTATTTATGTTCCACTAGTTTAACACAAGCGACTTAAAAAAGTTACAAACTGAATAACTACCGTGTGGAACAAAATACAAAAGATGCGACACTGTGAAGTTTCTTCGGCGAGTTCTTCTCCACAGCAGCGCACACACTGCGCGAGCGAACCTGACAGTTCTGTTCAAACTGTTATCGCATCGCCTCTTTTAGATCGATTGTTTATCTCTTTTTATTGCTTCGACTTGTACATTCTTTTCAGACTAGAGTAGGTCTTGATTAGAGCAAAGCTTCTTACCTTCCGATATGACGTCTTTAGGTGTTTTTAAAAAACCTATGACTAATACAAAAAAAACTTTGATTTTGAGGTATAAAGCTAAGTTTTGAGTCTAAAATTACTCTTAAATCACGGACCTGACTCACACAAACAAGCTGTTTATTAAAGTGTTTGTGAAACATTTAGTTACGTCCTTTTCCTACAAAAACTAATAACATAACATATATCAGTGTTTAAGAATAAATTATTTGCATTATTGCGTCTCAAAATTTAGTAAATAATTTTGCAACTCATAATACTAATCTGATAATAATGATCTTTATTACTAATCAGCCTAAAGATCTTGGTGTCATCAATATAAAATAATAAGTTGTTTAAAAAATATCACTTGCGTGTTCTTTAAATCAATAAATTATGTCCTAAATTCTGTTTTATAAACCTTCGGGATACTTAAAGTTGTTACACCCGCGGCTCGCCTTGCTCCTGGACGAGCCTGCGGGGTAACTACGTGTTGGTAGTGGAAGGAGATACGCGTCGAATAGCACAAATAGTAAAAGAAACTGAAGTCACGTAAATTTTAGGTTTATTCACAGTAACACATTTTAGAAAATAATTATGATTAGGTACATTTGTGGAGAATGGCCACGTAGTTCGTGGCCTAGAGTAGGTGAAGGAATGAATAATAAAAATGGATGATAGACGGATGATTTTTGAATGAATTCCGAAATTAAATATTCAAATTTAGAGAAAGAAATGGTAAATGAGATGAGAAATGAAGTAGAAACGTGACAACGAGGTAGCATGCAATGTACCTCGTTACAAAATATATGAAGAATGAATAGTTATAGTCTTTCTAGAAATAGATACTCCTGTTTAATATATTTATGGAGCATATTGGAGCTAAATATTCTATAAACCGTTTTCGGTCAATTTTGTTCCATATTAAAAAAAATCGGAAATACGAAATGTGACCAGATTTCTGTGCTCTGTGGTGCAATTCGGCTAAGGTTCCACAGGTACAGAGCCACAGGTCGCCGCCACCGGTTGCCGGATATTAATGGCGAACATAACTCGCCTTCCCTGCTTCCTGCCCTCCAGAGCTGCTCCCACCATAATCCTTGCCCATTCAAACCACCTCTAATTACTCCACTAGTTATAAAATATTATATATATATATATTTATTTATTTATTTATTTATTTATTTTCAACATTAAACACTGAAACAGCTGTACTGTTGTTGGGGTCACGTTTTAGGTAAACAAGATACTTGTGCCAGGTATAACATGGTTATTTCAAGCACAAACTTGCCCCAAGGAACATACCTTCAGATCTCAAAATTAAAATTCAACCTTTCTGACAAAGTAGTCGGTCACATGACACAAGTGGTATGAAAAGTTGAATTTTGATTTTGAGATTCAAAGATAATAATAATGTTCCTTTGGGAAAATTAATCAGTTTCATCGGTAGATTCCTCCCTTAAAATATTGTATGCTAATTTATTTACACCTGCTTCCATATTCCGTAGAAGGCGACCACAGGCCAAGTCTTCATATGTCTTCATGCTCCTGCATGAAATCCATCAAGATTTCTTATTCAGTAGTAGCTAGCAGAGATATTCTACGACAAATAAATAAACCTCTTTTACTGTTTACATATTAAGAAATAGATAGTGACTAAATTATTATTAAAGATTTATACATACTTACTTTCAAATAACATAGCTAACCGTTCTAATAAACTATAATTTTATAATAAATAATTCAATACAATTTCGTAAATAAAAACAAAGTGCTCTGACAGAACAGCTGCTTTTTTTTCATTTAGACAAAGTATATTTCAACATACTGCCACTAAAAAATAATT